>CM021103.1:682364607-682481538 GCA_007115665.2 Sequoiadendron giganteum | reverse complement strand
CCTCAACCCTAAGCCCTAAACCGTAAAACCATAATCCCTCAATGCCTATACCCTCTTAATCCCTCAACCCTCAACTCTCAACCCTTGAGCCCTAATCCTTGAACCATTATATCCTCTTAATCTGTCAACCATCAACCCTCAACTCTTCAACCCTAATCCCTCTACCCCTATTCCCTATTGATCCCTCAACCCTCAACGCTCAACCCTCAACACTTCAACCCTAATCCCTCTACCCCTATACCCTCCTAATATTTGAACCCTCATCCCTCAACCCTTAAACCCTAATCCCTCAACCCCTATACCCTCTTAATCCCTCAACCCTCAACCCTTAAACCATAATCCCTCAACCCCTATACCCTCTTAATCCCTCAACACTCAAATCTCAACCCTTCAACCCTTATCCTTGAACCCCTATACCCTCTTAATCCCTCAACCCTCAACACTCAATCCTCAACCCTTCAACCCTAATCCCTCTACCCCTATACCCTATTAATCACTCAACGCTCAACCGTTCAACCCTAATCCTTCAACCCCTATACCCTTTTAATCCTTGAACCCTGAACCCTGAACCCTTAAACCCTAATCCTTGAACCCCTATGCCCTCTTAATCTCTCAACACTCAAACTTCAACCCTTAAATCCTAATCCCTCAACCCCTATACTCTCTTAATCCTTGAACCCTCAACCCTCAACCCTCAAACCTTAAACCCTAATCCATGAACACCTATACCCTCTTAATCCCTCAATGCTCAAACCTCAACCCTTCAACCGTAATCCTTGAACCCTTATACCCTCATAATACCTCAATCCTCAGTGCTCATCCCTCAACCCTTCAACCCTAATCCATCTTCCCCTATACCCTATTAATCCCTCAACCCCAATACCCTCTTAATCCCTGAACCTTCAACCCTAAACCATTAAACCCTAATCCCTCAACCCCTATACCCTCTTAATCCCTCAACGTGCAACCCTCAACCCTTCAACCCTAATCCTTGAACCCCTATACCCTCTTAATCCCTCAACACTCAACAGTCAACCCTTCAACCCAAATCCCTCTACCCCTATACCCTCTTAATCCCTAATCCCTCAACCCCTATACCCTCTTAATCCCTCAACCCTCAACCCAATAGTCTCTACCCTAAACCGTAATCCCTCAACCCTTATACCGTGAAATCCAAGAAAAATCTCTACCCTAATCCCTAAACTATCAACCCTTAATCTCTCAACCCCTATAACCTCTACCCTATTTATTTGACCCGCAACTCTAATCCCTCAACCCTATACCTTAAACCCTCAATCTTCAACCCTCAACCCTTAAACCCTCTACCCTCTACCCTTTATCCTATACATTAAACCCTCAACACTTAATTCTAAACCCTGAACCCTTAATCCCTCAACCCTCAATCCTTAGACCCTAAACCCTCTACCCCTATACCCTCTACCCGTTACATTGGACCTGAACCTAATCCTTCAACCATATACCCTCAAACCTATACCCTAAACCCTCTACCCTCAACCAAGTAAACCATTAACCCTAAACCCTTAACCCCAAACACTTCAACCCTAAACCCTTAAACCTGCTATGTTATACCCTCAACGAAATACCCTCTACCATCAACCCTATTCCCTCAATCCTCAAACCTTAAACCCTAATACCCTAGAAACCATCAACCCTATAGGTCCTCCACCCTAATCCCTCAACCCTATACCCTCAAACTCTATCACTTTATCCCTATCTATACATCTCAAATCTCCCTCCTTCCCTCCCTCCTACCCTCTCTAATTGTCTCTATCTACCATCTCCCTCTTTCTACGTACCTCTCGTTCAATCAATCCCTACCACCCTCTCTCGCTCCCTCTATCCATCTCAATTTATGTCCCTCCCACTCTATCCCACTCTCTCCTCCCACTAACTCTCTCTCCCTCTCTCTAATGTCTCTCCCTCCCACCCCCTCTCTCTCTCAGGTCTCTCCCTCTAGAAACCTACCTAGGTAACTCTCTCTTTGTCTCTCTCCCCTCTCTCTATCTATCCCTCCAACCCTACCTAGATAAGTCCCTCTCTATCCACCCCCCTCTTTCTCTACCTCTATCAAGTCACTCGCTCCGACACCTTAGGTCTCTCACTCACACTCCCTCTCTCTCCCACTCCCTCTCTCTCACACTCCCTCTCACTACCTGTCTCTCAAGTCTCTCCCTCTCACCCCCCTCACACTCTCAAGTATCTCCCTTTGGTACCCTACCTACATAACTCTCTCTTTCTCTTTGTCTCTCTCTCTCTCCCTCCCTCTATCCCTCCCACCCTACCTAGCTAAGTCCCTCTCACTCCAACCCCTTCTCTCCCACTCCCTCTCTCTTAAACTCTCACTTCCACCCCCTCTCCATCTCTCTAGACTCTCTCTCTCTTTAAATTCTTCCTCTGTCTAAAGACATACATAAATGGATACATACAAGCATAATACATATGTACATATAATATTACATCCATACAAGCATACATACATACATGTGTACATACAATCTAACATACATAGAGGCATACATACAATATATATGCATTGATACATACATACATGGCATACAAGCATAGATGTACATACAAACATACAAATATATCAACATAAATTCAATATATTAACATTTAACATAAAGGAAGACATAGTGTGAGTGCTTTATAACGCGCTCTCATTATGTCTTAGTTGACATGTTTGCCGCAGAAGCAAAAACCATGTAACAAGTGAGATATAATGTGAGCGCGTTATAACGCTCTCGCATTATATCTTGCTTTGGGAATTCTCGAGGCTTAGGCTTGATATTTTCCTTGGAATACCAAACTAAAGGCTTGGAGGCCATTCCCAACAACCAGAGACATGTTTTTAGAAAATCTACGACATTTCTCATTATCGAGTTCGTGCTCACCATCAGGATTGCACGTGGTTCAATATCAAAAAAATTGAACACAGGGGTAATGTTGGGTTCTCTCTTAGCTATCCAACAATGTAATTTTTATCACTTTCTGAAAATGTTAAGCCTTTCATCCATAATTTATTTTACATTTTTAGAAACTAGACTCCATTGTACAATTTTTAAAAAAAAAATCAATTAGTTTCCAAAATTTGTAGGGGTAGCATGGCCAAAATTTTGTTTTTCAGTAAATGTCCACTTCGAAAATTAGTAAAAAATCAAATATTCATTAAAAAATTATTAGAAAAATCGTGCATCAACTAAATACTGTTAGCTAACTTTTGACTATTGCGATTTTAAATATACTAAAAAAAAGTTCACTGTACGAAGGTCGTACATGAGTTGCTATGTTATGTTTTTTCTGAAAAAAAAATGCAAATTTGTGTACATCCCTCATTTGAACTTGTTAATCTCAACCATTTTCAAAATAAGTTATTATTTTAGAAAGTACACTCGGAGCACTTGAATCCTTTTGTTTGTTCCGTCTCAAAATTTTGAGTGTAAGTATCCTCAATTTCATGTCCAAGGTCAGTATTTCCTGATTTCAGAAAAAAATTGTCCACTTGAGTCCCCTTTTTGGGAACCATCTTTGTGCACTTCCCCATGTATTCATGATGCATACCATAATTTCATTCATTTTTCCTAGAATATCTTCCAAAATAGGATAGGTAGGGGAACGATCATAAAGAGGGTTGTCATAGACCAACATATCTTCATTTAAATTCTCATCCTATAGAACATTATCACAAGAGGTGAAGATTTTGGGAGATGAATGTACACTATTGGAAACAAGACACATTGAGAGGGGGTGGGTGAATTAGTGTTTTGAAAAATTTAACTTTATTAACCTTTGACTTCCAAGCATTAGGAACATTCAATCATAAATTATAAACAAGAAAATAAACACAACACCATAACACCAAGATTTTTACATGGAAACCCTGTTAGGGGAAAAACCATGGTGGATGGCCAATCCACAATTATGATTCTGAGTATACTCAAAAATAATATTACAAAAGGGGAATGCACTTGCATTCAGGTGCATTGCCTAGAGCTCACTACTCAAAGAAAAGAGGGCTTTCTACCCAAGAGTTTAGATTAAAACCATCTGATGATTTGAATTGAGATGATAGCATCTAAAATGCTTGATTAAAATTTCAGATTAAGCACAATAATAGATCTGCTGCCTTATAGTCTGATTCCGTAATTCTATTTTTCTCTGCTCATACACACAACATAGATCTTCTATGCGCAAGTGAAACTGCACTTTATTGCTCCTTTGCTTTGCTCTAATTCACAATTTTGACATTAACTTGACATAAATGTCATGATAAATGATATGAACAATCATGTATATATATTCACAACATAGGATTTATTTACACTTTGTTGGCTTCAATAGAACACAACAAAATTACAACTATTGGCTGACATTATGAGAAATATGCAATGCGTACCCTTAATGGTCAGCCACCACTTGGATAGGACCCAAAAAAATATATACAAATATAGCGATACTCAATTAATTAGTTCTCATACATTCACGAATTAATACATTCATGAGGTCGGCCTTAATACAAGAAAAACTGAGAATATGCCAACCAAATCTTCTAATTCCCATACAAATTGATATGAGCCACTCCACTTATATCTCAGTAGAGATAATACACCAATAATGATTTTTTGAGATGTGCAACACAAAATGATAACCTAAAATCTTTACATAGATCAATGAATATTGAGTTACCAAATACTTTGTTTTGCCTTATCAACTTTAAATCTATCTGCCACTATGCTCGAATGAGGATATGGGTACCTGATCAACGCATAGGGTTTCCATCCATGAAAACACCAGATGA
The DNA here is from genome assembly GCA_007115665.2 of Sequoiadendron giganteum. NCBI lineage: Eukaryota > Viridiplantae > Streptophyta > Pinopsida > Cupressales > Cupressaceae > Sequoiadendron > Sequoiadendron giganteum. The sequence goes on along the minus strand of CM021103.1, from coordinate 682,476,719 downwards.
CACTTGTAGTGTCTCTTGCAACAATCTCCCCCTTTGGCATTAATGGCAACACTTAGTGAAAAATGAGTAAGTGTCGGATCAGTAGCAAGATAAACATCATTGCAATCCAAAATTTCAAAAATGCTACTCTCCCCCTTAGCTGATTATACATTTTTCACTCCACTTCTCCCCCTTTGACATCAATGGAAAAGGTAACGGTCACATACCAAAAATAATCAATCAAAATTGTGTCTGTACAAGGGTGCTTCTTTACCTTACAATAGCTGAAATATGTCTGCAAAATCCTTCTTTAGTTGTGCCAGATTTGAGTGCCAAACTCATTTGAGACTTTCCATTATGGTTATGTGTCCACAAATTAGATAGGACAACATTTTTGCGGATTTCAAGCTAGTTGGATCATTGACTACCATAGTTTCCTCTCCTTCTTTTAGGACACTAGCCATTACCTCAATTTTGGGACCAATGATGCTTCTAAGTTCATAGGTTCTAGAGAAAATTTTATCATTTTCATGGTTCAGGACTTTTATTTTATTTAGCAGAGAAATTACCTCACCTTCTACTTTCCCAACACCACCAGATAGTGGATCAAAAGCCTCAGAGATAGTTGCTAACTGATTTTACAAGTCTTTCACCTTCTTCTCATTTATTTCTATAAACTTTGAAAATGACACACATGATTTATAAATATTGACTCCTTCAGATAGGGCATCCTATATGTGCTTGACACACGTGGATAAGGTGAATTTGTCTTTAGAAATCAATATTTTTAGTCCACTAAACCTTTTAGTATCAATTTCCTTCTGCACTTTTGGCAAAGTGCACTTTTCAAGAGACTCCAAATGAGTACCCACTGAGATGATAAGCCTCCTGAGTTCACTAGATGAAGATGTAGTCTGATATTTCACAAAGGAGGACATGATCTTCTCCAGTACTCTGGATGCAAGTGCCAACAATTCACTATCTTCAATATGAGATTTTAGTAGCTCTTCTTGAGATTTTACTTGAGAAAATGAGGCCACCTTCATTATTTGGATTGGGCTCAAGGTTAATAGGGCAATGGGACCTTTAATTAATTTCGGCTCAATATCTTCCTTATGTTCCATCAAGAGTTTCTTAACTACCTCGACAGTATCTCTTTTCTTCATCTTTACATCTCTTTTCATTTCCTCAACTATTTCTTCCTTAATTGTATCTTTTGATTTCTCTTCAGTGTTATTTTCCGTCTCAACTGATACATTCACAGTTGCTTCAAATTCCATGGGGATTTCTATGTTGTTATCTAGAAGAGGAATCTTGATATTTTCACCAACATCAAAATTTCCTTCTTCTGCATCTTTGACCGGATCAGATGAGACATCATCTATATGAGTCTCCTCAGTCACAAATTCAATTATGTCACTCAGTAGTAGCTCTTTCAGAATTTTTTTCATTTCTTATGTAACTTCATCTATTTGACCAATCATCAGTTTATTGACCCTTGACTTGCTTCTGAAATTCCCTTTTTCTTTGTTCAGGAATGCTCACATGTCTTCCATAGACATTATCGAACAAAGTTCTACAAGAATTCTCTCTCTCATTCATTCTTCTTCAGTTAGGGCATTTAATCTCCTTGATTCAAGAATACCATACAAACTTTTTGGGAGGCTAGGCATGATTTCAACAAAAAAAAATTTGAAGATATTCATGTGCTTTATTGTAGCTTCTTCTAGAATTCTTCTATCAGACTCAAAAAAAGATTTATACCATTGATGAAGTAGTTTAAGATTTCCATATGAGATTATTTCTTTTTCAATTTTTTCAATAGTCATATCAAGTGTATCAACCTTGGTCTTCTTCTTTGCCCGAGGATCTACACCAGAGGGTTCTAGCATAGTTGCTGCTTTAGTGCCTTGCTGTTTGATTTCCTTGACATCTTCATCGGATTTTATTTCCTCATCATTAGAAATAGTCATGTAAACACTTTTTCTTTTTATTTCCCTTATTTTAGCTTCCTTTTCAGATCTCTTCCTTTCACTTTTCATCAAAGTATATTTTGCTATAGGAGCTAAGTGAGATGTTGAGCTTCTGGTTGTTCTAGATCAGGCTGGTGGTGTTGTCGGACCAACTCATTTTTCTTTTGTTGCCTCCTTAGCAACTTTCCTTGCTGCTTCATCTTCTTCCCTTTTTTACCTACCTTCACTTAGTTGCTCTGTGGATATACCTAATCTTTTTGCAAGAACTTCAACTTCTTCTCTTAAACTTTTGGTTGTTACCGGTTTCTTAAGCTCATTACGAATTTGAGTGTTCTTATTTGCATAGGTACCAAATCTCTCTTCAGTCTGATCTAGAGGTTTTCTTAACAGATGTTGGGCATAAATTTCCAAAATGTTTTCCTCGACCTCATAGCCCATAGGAATGATCCAAACAGTTCTTGGATCTTGTGCTTCCATCATGCATTGATCGACATTCACCATAAAGAAGATTGAATCTTTATATTTCTCCACAATGGTGGTAGGAATTACTTCCCTAGCTTGCATGCTAGCTTGAAAGATTTTGAAATAGCCCGGGTATTCTAAATTTTTGGTTTTGATATCTGTAAGATTGTACAATAGATCCCTGATTTGTTAGCCTACCGACATGTTCTTTTGCCACTAAGACCTTCCAACACCCGAAACTTCCTCCATGAAATAAAAAAATAAACATAAAAGAAGACTGCCATATTTGAATGAATTTTTCTTGTCTTTCTTGATCTTTGCAAGGTTCTCCATCAACTGAATCCTTAATAATTCACAAAGATCATATTTTATTTCTACATATGGTAGGCAGCATAAATTGTCGTACCAGATACAAATTTTTCTCGGCTAGAGTGGTAAATCTTATAACCAATTACCATGGATGCAAATCTAACATTTATATCAGTAATATTGTCAACAATAATTTCTCTCATATCATATTTTGAGCCTATAGCGTCGATGAGAGTTTGATTTTTCACGAACTTCAAAACAGGTAGACCACCGGAAGAATTCAGACCGGTTACTACACTAATGGCTTCCTTAGTAATTTTTAGGGAATAGTAAGCCACATAAACTCATCATGTACCCGACTCAAGACATAACAAACCCATTCCAATTTCATAAAAATAGGAAATCTAACCATTTGAGTGAATTTCTACATTTCCAAGATTTGGTGTTCTGATTTTACATTGAAGTCTTCATCAATGATCTGATGATTGTACAAAATCATAAGTTGAGAGCTGCCCAAATCTTCAATATTTGCATGAATGTAAACCCTAATGTCCTCTATATGTAAGACTCTATGCGGAACTAACGAGAATTCCCCTAATGGATCAGTCTCTAAAGACTTGTAGGGATGCAATTTAAATTCAGGATGGGGTCTGTCCTTAATATTGACCAATAAAGGAGTATTCATCTCTCCCAAATCACAAAATCAAAGAATTTCTTGATAAATACCTTTTTATTCCGGACCTGAAATCGATCGCTGAATCACCTTAGGTCACGTGGAGCTTTCCAACTTATTTCTCTCTAGAGGGAAAAGTGACAAATGAGGAATACAAGTGACCTTTTATTACTCGCATGTACCTAACCTTTTTGTTGTAATAACTGCATTTTCCCTAATTCATCAGTTGTGCCATTTCTATGTACAAAAACCTGATAAATCTTTTGCAGAATTTTAATACAGTATACCAATTCCTCTAATGAGTTTAACAACATTTTTTGGGGATCTATCCATCTCCAATATTTACTTACATCCGGTGTCATTTACTGGTTAGGGTGTTTAATGATTTTCTTGACTGCTCCCACTAGGCCAAAGGCCTGAGACTAATTCGTGGAGGAATTACCAGAGGTAGGTTCTGGTGCAGGTGCAGTTTCTTCAATGGAGGGACTCTTCTTCACCCATTTTTTCTACATTTGTTTCCTGACCTCTTCTATAGTGACTTTACCTTTTCCTATCACATCCTTTTTCATATTTCTTCTTTGATTTACCAGACCTTTTCTGTTCCTACAAAATTTAGCAATGTGTCCATTTTTGTTGCAATTGTAGCATACAACATTCCTCTTACCAGACCAGTTGTTCCATTGATTTCCTTTGGATTTGCATTGATTAGAAATATGTCTAGGACTATTGCAAGTATAGAATCTGATGTTTTTATGAAATTGATTGATCATAGTTCTGTATTCATTCAAATTATGACTAATCTTATGACAATTGAAACATGAACCTGAGAAAGATGGACGACTTTGATTCATTCTACTTCTGCACTAAGAAGCCATGTGTCCAAAATTGTTGCAATTAAAATAGTATCCATTAAATCTCTGAGCATTAGGTTGTCTTCCTGGATACCTACCAGCATTGTTCATCTGATTTCCTTGCTTGAATCTCCTTTTTCAAGAATTATTTTGTCCAAATTTTGAGCTTTCTCCTTTCTCAAATCCAAGACCTCTTTTATCACCATGAGTCCTCTGATTATCAATCAATTCATTGAGCATGGCTGAGCTATCTTTGAAATTCTCCTTGTACTCATTTGCAGTAGCAATTTCATTTTTGAGATCATCTAGTTGTCTTTCAAGTGCTTCTTCACTATTTCTGGATACTTCCAATTAACCATCCAATCAGCTACATACTTCAAATATTTCTTTCAGGGATTGTGCTAGGATTTTTTCATTCTTCTTTCTTTCTTCAACCTCTTTGGTCATTCTCATCATGATGGATTCCATTTCAACCTTGAGAAATGTATTCTCTTGGGTAAGATTTTCACATTCCTTTATCTTTTCTTGTAGGGCTTTATTGGTTTGTTTATCTTCAATGCTCTTATTATCTTTCTATTGAATTTGATCATAGAGTTCCTTTCTCTTTTCTCTTGACTTCTTGATTTTGTCTTTCAGAGACTCAATGAATTTTTTTGCATCATTGAGATTTTCTTGTAGTTTATGGACTTCAGCCTTTGACTGATCAAGGTCATCTAGGGCCACCATAAATTGTTTTTCAAGATGTTTGAATCCATTGAAACTTCTTGGGTATGTGCAGGATCATGATGGGCCAAAAAGTGGTGATATGTAAGTGATATGATGGCTCGACATGTGGCTGACGACCTTTTTTTACCCAAAATTGATGAAACGAAAAGGGTTTTTAAAGGAGATTCTTAGCTTTCCACAATATAAATTATTCTTTAATTTTAATTTAATAAATAATTATTATTCATTTTCTATTTGAATTATGACTAAAGTCCTCATTGCTAGGCTGATTGAAAAACATCTATAGCTTTCAAACGGTATCACATTTTTTAAATCCAAAACATGTGTCACATTCTATGCTTTGCATCCTATAGGATTAAAAAAAGAAAAATTGAATTTCATGATGTTTTGACCAAGTTAAGGTGGTTAGATATACGAGTTTTTATATTTTTAAAATTTGTGATAAAAAATTCATAATTAATTATTTACTCGGAAAAAAATTACAAAAAAATATGCATCACATCAGGACATGATTCCTCTACTTATATCACAAATATTATAAAAAAACATTATCATTTTATTGTGGTTAGGGTGGTCAGACACACACCTACTTGTTATTTTTGCCATGAAATTTAAGTACTACTGCATTGAAATTTCAAGTTTTCACCAAATAGATTTTTTTAATTTTTAAATAAACCTAGTATTTTAGAAACTAAATTAAATTTTCTATAGATTCTATTCTTACATATTTTTGAAATAATATAGATAACTTATTCAAATTTTTACATCAAGCTGTGTAACTCTGATTTTTTTTATTTTAATTACCACTTAAGGGCCTATTTTTTTCATGACGATCCTGCACATACCCTCATCCAAGATCTCCCAAGCCGTTATACTTCTTTTGAGGAACTAGCTCTGATACCAATTGTTGGAAACAAGCCACACTCAGAGGGGGGTGAATCAGTGTTGTGCAAAAATTAACTTTGTTAACCTTTAAATTCCAAGCATTAGGAACATTAAATCATAAAGCATAAACAAGAAAATAAACACAACACCATAACACTAAGATTTTTACGTGGAAACCTTGTTAGGGGAAAAACCATGGTGGATGGCCAATCCACAATTATGATTTCGAGTATACTCAAAATGAAGATTACAAAAGGGGAATACACTTGCATTTAGGCACACTACCTAGAGCTCACTATTGTAAGAAAATAGGGTTTGCTTCCCAAGAGTTCAGATTAAAACCATCTGATGATTTGAACTGAGATGATAGAATCTAAAATACCTGATTATAGTTTTAAATTAAGCATAATAATAGATTTGTTGTCTTACAGACTAATTATGTAATTCTATTATGCTATACTCATATACACAACACATCTTCTATGCGTAAGTGAAACAGTGATTTATTGCCCCTCTGCTCCAATTTAACTCGCAATTCAGACATTAACTTGACATATTATCATGCAAAATGATACAAATGATCATGTATATATATCCGCAACATAGGATTTATTTACACTTTGTCAGCTTCAATGGAACACAACAAAATTACAACTATCGACTCACATTATGAGAAATATGCAATGCGTACCCTTAATGGTCAGCCACCACTTGGATAGGACCCAAAAAAAAATTACAAACATAGAGATAATTAATTAGTTCTCATACATCCATCACTTAATGCATTCATGAGATCAGCCTTAATACAAGAAAAAGTAAGAATAGGCTAATCAGATCTTCTAATTCCCATATGAATTGATACGAGCCACTACACTTCAATCTCAACAAAGATAATACACCAATAATCATTTCCTGAGATGCACATGTTCACAAAATGATAACCTAAAATATTTACACAAATCAATGAATGTTGAGTTACTAGATACTCTGTTCTACCTTGTCAATTTTCAAGATATCTGCCGGTATGCTTGAATGAGGATATGTGTACCTGATCAATGCATAGGGTAGCCATTAGTGACAATACCAGATGATAGTTTTAATGTCTCTTTCCAACATAGACTTGTTGAAGTTTCAATGGTTATGGGGTTATCATGATTACCTATGGTTGTTTCATCAATGTCTTGTTAATCAAGGTCTTGCCTAATAAGAGACGTAGAAGGAGAGAAACAACTAGGATTATCAAAACTCTTATTGATTGGTTCTTCTATCACAAAAATTTCTTCTTCACCAATGGGATGGATAAAAGCAGAAGAATGAATATACGATCGTTAAGTATGCCCAAGGTTGTGTTCTCTTTCACTAAAACACTTTCATAGGGAGGGGATATGAACTTTTTCTTAGCATGCCTTGAAAGGTAATGTACTAACATTATTTGAAAAAAATGAAAAGAACTTCTAACCATCTTATGCAAGGCTTTAAGAACGTAAACAATGTATATCCAAAGATGCAAAACATGTTTATCCAATGTATGCAAAAATTTAAGAATGCAACCAATGTATATAGAAAAATGAAAAGCACTTTTATCAAATTTATGCAATTTTTTTATGAATGTAAACATTGTATATGAAAAAGTGAAAAGTACATTTATCCATATTATGCAAAGTTTCATAAATGTGAACATTTTCAGATCTAATGATGCTTTTAATTGAAATGATTTTAAAATAAGAGCCCTAAAATGATGTTTTTGACCTAGATGCATAAAATAGATGTTCCCAAAACTTTCTAGACTTGTAGTATATGTTACTAGGAGGCTTAGGAAGCACAAAAAAGAAGATTTAAATCTTGAACACTGCATCTTCAAACTCAATATGGACTAAATACCACTAAGGGTATCTTGGTTCTACTGAAGGAATTTTGAATTTCTAGAAAGTGAAACTAAAAGAAAACAAGACAAAGAGGTTTATGAGACAAAAACCCACAAAGGGATTAAGACACGGGTAAGGTAATTTTAGTCCTAGTAAGGTTTTTTTCATAAAGACAACCAGATTGGGATTGTTTATAGTGTTTCTAGGTTTCCTACCGAGGGACCTTATGTTTAGAAACAAAAAAGTGTGTTAATGAATGCAAGTAAAAGTGACTAGTAAAAAACAATTGAATGCAAAGTTGAATGCCTTTTTTTAATTTTTGAATGCAATAACAATGTTTCTAAATGCAATTAGGATGATTAACAATGAAATTTTTAGTTTTTTAATGAGATAAGATGATGCAAGAAAGCAAAAATGTAACCTATATGCACTTTCACTAATGCAAATATAAGAAACCCTAGATACACTTTCACCAATGCAAGATGCAATGCAATAATGAAAGAAATCTAGATCTAGGACTTTAATAAACCCCAAATCAGAAAAAGGAATGTTCAAAATGTCGGGTTCACCAAAATGAACAATAGAAAATATGTGGGGGGAAACACCCACTTAGTGTCCTATTATCATTTAAAGATGTCCCAAGAATCCAAATTGGATTGAATATCAACCCTAAAGGGTGAGTCAATGCTCAATAAGGAAGAACTAGGAGGGGTTTCTTTTAGCTTTGAGGGGTTCACCACCAATCAAAATCTTGAAAAAGACAAATAAGCATTCAACTCACAAAACCTAGTAATGCAAGCTAAATGAATGATGCAAATGATGAAATTATGCAACATCAAGTTAGGGAATGTGTACTTGGAAGTTCTTAAAATGTAATGAAGATTCTGAAAATGCAAAAATGTTGTCAAAAAGTGTTATGGAGGACTATTATGCCCTTACTATTGACTTATTCCTATTGTTGTTTTTCAAGGCAATGCAGAATCTTACAATGTTAGAACCGGATCTGAAAGAATCTCTCCAAAATACCCTCGAGAGGACTAAGACACCCTAGGTTGTGACTTAGTCCCATATGGAATTTCTGGAATTTCTAAATGTGATCCTAAGGTCCAAAGTCTGCACTTACTTCTTCTCAGATCTTAGGTTGTGAATCTCCCAAATACGGCCTGTAGGTGAGTTTCCATGAAGATGACAAATTTGTAATGCAACTTTGCAACTTTATAACTTTTCGCTTCAAATGATCTTCAAGTCTTCAACTTAAATATACAAACACAAACACACAAGAGGGGAAAAACTTGTTGATAATTACCAACAAGGGGTTCTCCTTAGTCAAACCCCTTGTTGGTAATTAAACCTTGAAATATAAATGAAATAAAGGAGGTAAATGGTAAATGAACAACATGCAATGTTACAACTCACCAAACCCTTTCTATGAAATCTACAAACTTGTGTGAAATGGCTAGCTTGGATATAGATCTTGAATCCAATGAATTCTTGATAGATTTTGACTTGAATTGCTTGTTTGAATCCAAACCCTACATCACAAATATTAGCTCAAAAACACACATGATTCAAGAATATCCTTGATATGATGCTTGAATATTGATGATAGCTGCAAATGATTGATGAATTTCCCTTGAATTCTCTTGTGAACTCAATTATTCTACTAGGAATGGTCTCACAAAAGACTTAGATGAAAATGAATGAAAAAAATTTGTATTTATACTTATCCATACTTAATATCCCAAAATTACACCACAACAAGCTAACATATGAAATCATTAATTAAAGGAGGCCAAATCTCACTAGAATTTGAGATTAAATCCCCAAAAAAATTAAACAGGGACTAATATGCCCTAGGTGGCATCTTAGTCCCAAGTCCTGAAAACTTGGGGCATAGACTACAAAAAGGGGCCCATTTAATGTTCCATTGAAAAAGGGGTCTCAAGACCTTTGGGAGACAAATATGTACTAGATTGTGTCTTAGTCCCGACCCAAAAATCAGGGACACTCAGCCAAAATCATTAAATTATCATTTATCCATTAATGTTTGTCAGAATTTTTTAGAAAAAGATATAGTTTATAAGACTTGTGGATGCAAAATAGGACCAATTAAAACATAAATGGGGATAAATAAAGTAAGGCAGGCCCAAACAATTGTGAAAATTTAAGGGTATGCATTTTCATACACTACACTAGGTTTTGCATGTTACTAGTCTTTCCAAACCTTAGCTTGGTGGTGAACCCCTTTTCAATTTCTAAACATACCATAGGATAACCTTTAGTAGATATTTTTCCCTCACTCTATCCTTGGATTGAGATCTTTAGGGTTTCCCTAAGTGAAACAAACTGAAATAGGCGGGTATGTGCAGGATCATGATGGGCCAAAAAGTGGCAATATGATGGGTATGTGGCTAACGAATTTTGTTTTACCAAAAATTGATGAAACACAAAGGGTTTTTAAAGGATATTTTCAACTCTCCACCAATATAAATTATGCTTTAATTTGAATTTAATAAATAATTATTATTCATTTTCTATTGAATTACGACTAAAGTCTTGATATTTAGGCTGATTGAAAAACATCTATAGCTTTCAAATGGTATCGTATTTTTGAATCCAAATATGCATCACATTCTATACTTCACATACTATAAGATTTAAAAATAAAAAATTGAATTTCATGAAGTTTTGACCAAGTTAAAGTGGTCAGACATATGAGTCTTTATATTTTTTAAAAGTTGTCATAAAAAAAATATAATTAATTATTTACTTGGCAAAAAATTAACAAAAAATATGCATCCCATCGGGGCATGAGTCCTCTACTTATATCTAAAATCTTATAAAAAAATATTATCATTTTAATGTGGTTAGGGTGGTCAGACATACACCTACTTCTTCTTTTTTTCCTTGAAATTTAAGTACTACTATATTGAAATTTTAAATTTTCACCAAATAGATTTTTTTTTTGGAAATAAACCTACATATTTAGAAACTAAATTCAATTTGCTACAAATTATATTATTACATATTTTTGAAATAATATAAATAACTTATTCAAATTTTTATGTCAAGTTGCCTAACTCTAACTTTTCTGATTTTTTTGCCACTTAAGGGCTTGTTTTTCCATGATGATCCCGCACATACCCAGGCCCTAAACCCTTTTGTTCCATCTCCTAAAAGGTAGGAAAACCTATTTATGTTTTTTGACAATCTTTAGTCGATCATGAAATAAATATATATATAAATGTACATATATATATATATATATATATATATATATACCACACACAGAGACATATATATATGCATATACATACATACATACATATATATATATATATATATATATAATTTGTTAAGGGGTTATATATAACTTGAAACAACATTATGATAACAATTGAAACAAAATTACCATACATCTAGTTCATTTAAATATACCATAGATACATATCATTCCACTTATCATTTATTGTTTACACATACATACAACTAGCTAAAAGATAGGTTTATGAGACCCTTAACATTTGAGTATATGATACACTCAAATGATATATATGTGTAACCCTTTGTGAAACAATATTATGATACATTTGAATAATAATCATACATTGAATAGTTTATACAATTGTAATCTTAAAACAACTTTGAAATATACATACTGTGGAAGCTTCAAGAAATGTGGGAAAGAAGTTTGCAAGAGTTTTCTTCAATTACACTTGAACAGGTGTTTGAAACAGAAACTTAAAAATTTGAATTCGGAATAAGGGTAGGTTGCAATGCAAATTTGTGATGACTTGTATAAATAAGGGTGAAGTGACTTGTATAAATTTGAAAAGATAGATGCAATTGGAGAATTTTGAATTCTTGGAGGGAATTTGAGGTTGCATACGAAGTGATATGAATTGGGTTGTGAATGGTATGTATAGATGTGATTTGAGAGGTTAAAAATTTCAGTTGGCAATATTAGTTATAGTGTGATTTGAAAAATTTAAAATTGGTTTTTTTTTTTGTTTTAATATTTTGATAGGACTAATTAAATATCACGAATACTTGTGAAATATGGTTGAAATAACAAGTCCTTATTCTGTAAAATTGTAATGCATAGTGAACGTAAGAGTTATTTTTCAATTTTTATAGGGTAAATTTGAAGAAAGACGGGTATAGTTGGACATGGTTGAACAATAAGTTTGTCAAGTAGGGATGAATAATGAAACGTCTGTATTCCTAATATGTTCAAATGTATTTTCATGTTGATTAGTTGTCAAATCTATGATTGTTGAAATGTAAATGAATTTTGTACATATTAACTCAATTTTAATGTATTAGTGCATATATTATTGAAATAAAAATATCTATTTATAGTCACCTAAATTTGGAAAGGTGGAAAGTATTTACTCTTTTATCATTGATTGGAAATTATTTCACCCCTTACCCGTTGAGCCACTGCCACCTGCTCCAGCTCCCTGACCCAGGCCCGGCCCCGCCCATTGTCTTTTTTCCTCAATTACTATAACTCCGAAACAAATGCTTCATAATATTCTGTAACGCTTAGCTCGACGCTTGGGATGCCAGTGCCCTAAATTCATCCAAACGTTTCAGCAATTTTTTCTTTTCGCTTCCATTATAAATTCTATGGTAACATTGAGTAAATGGTGGATATGGGTGCCTGAGATTGGCTTCACACTTTCTGCCAGAGAAAAGTACGACCTAGGCAGAAAGTGGGCATCAATGGAGCCACATCATAATCATCAACCGCCACGAAATATAATTCGAATCTTTCGCATTTTATGGAGAGGAATTGCGCGGCTATTGCTGGTATTGTTGATACGGATTGTAAGACTACTGGAGTTATTGCTGAGATGGATTTAAGGCTTCTATCTTATCTTCCTCCTTTTCCAATACTACTGATTTAAATTATGGTCTTCCTCACTGGCCTCGCTGGTATAATGTTTTATCTGCACCCCACCAACCAAATTTAACGTATGAGCTTGGTTTTTCTCCTCTTCAACTTTTTCTGTCACCGCATCCTCCAATTCCTCCAATACATGGAAGAAGACGCTTCTGTATAACACTGCCTTCCATATTAAACTTCTTACAACGCAGGGTATAAGGAAGAGAGTCTCTCTAAAACAGAAGTATGTTATATATTTGCCGCTAAAATGTTTAATGTCATACATTGAAGATTGACAATCGGCTGTGTTATCATGTAAAACTTTGAATTATAAATCATTATTGTGGAGATACAATAGGAAATCGCCCTTTTCACCATGGATGTACATTGTCCAGTTTGAAGCTCTGTGAACTGCATTCAAGGTTTTAGATTGTATAATTTAAATAGAGTGGATGTTCCTTTAAAATTATTGAAGCGTTGTATAGAAGTAGTAATCTGGTTGGATGAAACAATAATCTCTATAATGTTTTGGACATCTTAGACCACAGTAAATTTTTTGAATCAGTTACTCGTGTGGAATTTTGTTGAGCAGTAGAATTGGACGTTCCTTCGAGACAAAGATTAAATAATATGGAGTTGACATTAAACATGGACGCGCAAATAAACTGGTTTAGTTGGGAATTCAATCAATACAAAACATGGTTTAGTTGAAAATTCAATGAAGATAGTATTCGTTGTAGAAGACAATTATTTCCAAAGATGTTTAAGAGAAATTCTTTGACATAAAAAAACATTCATACAAAAATGTTAATAGATATGAAATCTGGTAATTTAACCACTATTGGATTTCAATATAAACTTCTTAAAGCAATGTCCCCCTCTTTTGATCTCTCTTTTGTTTTTATTATATATAAAACTCCTAACTTAAGCCTTTAGAATTCTCACTACACAATCATTCTTGTTTCCCTCGGAACTTTTTTTTTTTTTTTGCCTTGCTTTTCATGTTATTCTTTCTGGTTCCAGTAATCACTTAAGTTTTAGATCTATCTTCCTTATTGTTTCCTCTATTTAACCTGTTATTTTTCCTTTTTAAGTTTCTTTTAATTTTTCCTTTTACTAATTTTTTTTCATAATATATTTTGAACTCTTTGTATAGTGTTGGTATGTTTACCATTGTTTGATCATTCTCTTATTGTCATGTAAATTATGTTCTATGCTTTTTCTTCAATATTTATCCTTCTTTTTTTGATTATACTATTCTGTACATGTCTTGGGCACTTCCTTTTTATGCCCACCACTTATTAGTCCCTGTTAAGAAAACTATAGGCACCGCCTTTAACTAGTGATTAAATGTTTTACTTGTAGTCAATCAAATTTCATTATTTTATTTTTTATACATTATATTTTTATTTTAATATATTATATTTGAATTTTTTTAAAGTTAAATGCATGATTTTTAACTTTTCAAATTTAAAAAATTATTTTTCTTCAATTTGATTGGCTAAAAAAAATTGAGCGATAAGGGCGGATTTTCAGGAATGCTACCTACAAATATTTTTTCTCGCAACATTTTTCGGCCATAAAACCATAATAAACATAAAAATATCAAACTATTTAAATATAATACTAATACATTATTATCTATTTTCTACCTAAAGTTAATTTATTTATTGAAGAGTGATTTTATTTATGTAGAAATTATATTATTTACTTCAAAATTAATTTATTTTAATTTATAATTATTTAACAATTTTATTTTATTTACATTAGTTTTTTTCAATTAAATTTCAGTATTTTATTTTTTATACATTATATTTTAATTTTCTTAAAGTTAAATGTACAATTTTTAACTTTACAAATTCTAAAAATTATTTTTCTTCAATTTGATTGGCTAAACAAATTTCACCAATGCTAAATATAAATATTTTTATCACAAAAATTTTCCCCACAAAACCATAATAAATATAAAAAATATCAAACAATTTAAATATCAATAGTAATAAATTATTATCTATTTTCTAGTTAAAGTTATTTTATTTATTGAAGAGTGATTTTATTTATGTAGAAATTATGTTATTTACTTCAAAGTTAATTTATTTTAATTAATAATTATTTAACAATTTTATTTTATTTACATTATTTTTTTTTAATGTGAAGAGTAATTAAATATTATTTTATAATTACTTAGTTTACCTAAAAGTTATTTTATTTTACTTTAAAATTATTTAAGAATGATTTAATTTTATTTACATTATTTAATTAAAAAGTTATTTCCAAATTTTGTTTAGCTAAAAGTTATTTTATAATTATTTTAATAATTTTAGCATTTTAAAACTATTTTTTTATTAAAAATATTGTGGGATATCAAATTTTAGAAAATTATTTTTAAAGTAAAGGGAAAGGAGAAATATTAATATATTTTCAAAAAATTATCTTTTAAAAAATAAAGCTATAATTAATGGATAGTGTTAAGTAGCTATATAATGAGAATCTATGAGTATTTTAATATTTATAAATAATATTGGTCCTATTAAATATATATAGCAATAAATAATGTATATATAATAATATTACTTTTAATGTATACAATTTAATTCAAAATTTGAATGTAATTCTAATTCTAATTCTAACTTTCACTCTAACTAGATAACCTTAATACTATCATTAATTCTAATTCTAATTGTAACCCTATTTTTAATCTTAAATAAAATCAAACTCTATATCATAACTCTAATTTTATTGTAACCTCAATTCTAACCATAATCCTTGAAATAAAATACTACTAATAAAATTCATTTTTAAGAAAATAAATAAATAAATGTAATTTGAAAATAAATTCAATTAATAATGTAAAAATTTTATTAAGAAAGAAAAATAAATATTCACTATATTTGTTATAGAAAAAAACACTTAAAAATTTAAGGAAACAAAAATTCTAACCAATGAGAGTTAAGATTTTTTTTTAATTTAACACATACTTGTATATTGTTAAAGTGTAGATGCAAATTACATGACAAAACATTTTAAACAAATTAATTTTTCCGTACCATTATCATACTGGCCATAATAGTGGTTTCTTTATAGAGTTGTAGTAAAATCTAAATATTACCTGTTCAATTAAAAATATTTTTAAACTCTTTTAGTTAAGTATGCTTGTATTGTTAACAATATTCAACTTTGCACAGGTATAATTGTAAGCTGGCAATTTAAAATTTAGAGGAAACAAACCAACAATTGAAAGATGATAGTTTAAAATTGAAAGAAAACAAACGAACAACTGCAATATCTTTGTGTGTACAATAGGAGAGGTATTCATGTACATTAATATATTTTTTTGTTTTCTTTCGATTTATATCCTTTAGCTTCACATTAAACTTTTATTTCAGGGAAAAGTGTGTTTAGAAAAGCCCTAGTCAAGCCTAGAACAACATGCTTTGCTTTGTCTTTTAGTAAATGATAGTTTGGCTTTGGTAGTTATGTTAAAGAATAGTTCATTTCAAAATCCTGAGCCCCTGATACATTCTTTGTTATAGTAGCTTGGAAATCACACCATTGAGTAATGATAAATTCCACAAAGGGCCTCTCATATGGAATGAAAATGTCACCAAGATCAAAGTGATTGAACCACTGACAATTGGGAAGTTAAAGCCCTAATCTAAATTGAGCAAAGGTTTCTATTTTTCCCAACCTTAATTTTATTAAGTCCTTAATTGGGACATGTGAGTTGGGTTCAGTGTTAAAACCCTCAAACTTTCCCAATGTTGGCCCAGGTTTGAGCCACAACCTGGGTCCCCAATAGTGGCCCCCCTCCCAATTATCTATCAGAAAAAATTATGTATGTTATTGTCTTCTATAGACTACGTCATTTAGCATACTTATGTCATTTACCATTCATGTCCATGTTTCATTAATTATGTTTCAAATCCGTTCCATTATTAAAGATTCTTCTTACTTTGCATGTGTGCATACTGTTATTATTTTGGATTATGGGAAAAAATGTTGGTGTAAATATTATACTTTGTCTAAGATAGTTTATATCAAAGTGTAATATTGGACTTAGTTAATAAAGTTTACTTTGGATATAAGAAATAATGGCATAGCTACACCTTCACTTGAGGTACACAAGTTCCACCACTACCTCATCAACCCTTAATTGACATATTTAGGTGCCAGTTCTATTTAGTCAATTCCATCTATGTTTCAATTACACTAAGTTAACTCACCTCTTCACTAGGAAGAGTCAATTGATGACCTCTTTGGTATGTCACTTTCTTGAGTCAAGCATCCAAGAGGCTTATATATTTCTACTTTACTCTTTGTAATTTGCTCCATCATATTGACTATTGTTGCTAAAACTTTCCAACCACAAAAAATTAAAACAAAACTATTCTAGAACATTTTGGCAGGAACTTCACTGCTCTGCAGCTCTTTTTTTAATATATTTATCTTTTTCACATCTTGAACACTATAAAATGACTAAAATTTACAATATTTAAATTTAGTTTTATCAAGAATTATATAATATGATCTAGAATGCTATGGAAACCAACACACCACGAATTTATTATTTTATGCACATTTACTTTATTTTAAATGAGATAAATGAATTGAAGTGTTTTGTTGCATTTAAAATTAATAATTTGAATATAGTTAACAAGTTTTGATAATAAAAATATATTTGTAATGCAATTTTATGCTTTTTAAAATAAATATTATCAATAAACACATAACTAACCTAAATAACATAGTTGAGAAACTAAATGTATAATTCATGCTCAATAATTTAATGAGGAGGGATTAAGTTGAATAAAAAATATTATTTGATGCCAGACTCAATTTGGTCATTTTAGTATAGAAAATAAATTTTATTGGTATTCTTGTTATCTTGAAATTATAGTAATTTTAGAATCTAGTAGATATCAAATTTGGATTGTGAATTATAAATCTTGTGCTTCATGGAAATCATTTGACATGTTGAACTATCTTTTTTACAACCATGTTTGTTTAAATAATTATTATATATTGAAACTAACATTACCTCAATATTTTGAGTCTATTGTTGTGTAACAATTGGTAGAATTTAAAAGTACCTAGAGGAGATTGCTAGACCACAAAGGTCATGTTGTCCTAAGATAACCCCTTGATAAGACTAACTTTAAGGTTTTGCATAAATATTGGAAATATAATTCTCACCTTTTAAGAGCCTAGATGATCCTAATGTAGAGTATTGTTCCCTTCAGTTCTCAAAAATATATTTTTATAATGCTTGGGATTTTTTATAATCCCTCGTTACAATTAAATACATAAATGTGTGTCTTTATAGACTACAGTATAGAAATAAATCATGTGGAAATATACTAAATTAACCCATCATAGCTAGAAAAAAGTGGGTTTATATATTATTTACATTTATAAATTTAGGTCAATGTAGATTGAGGCTAAACCCATGCACCTTTATATTGAGCTAGAATAGAGAGAGATACATATTAAGGTGAGGAGAAAATGAATGGATATGGATGCAATGATAGGCATGATAAATAGCTAAAAAATAAAAATGAATAGAAGTAAGTTAAAACAAGGGTGTGAAAAGATCTAATTCATGTATGTGTAGATAGGGAAAGATAAAGATTTGAGATATAAGAAAAAAATTACAAAATATTAAACAATTAGTTGATTTGTAATCGTATTAATAAATTATATCAAAATGAACCAAAAAATAAATGAAAATTATGATGATTAAGAATAGACTTTATCATTGTATGTTTACTACATTTTGAAATGCATGTGAACCCTAATATAAATATTCATTACAAACCCTATGAGCACTTTCAAAAATGCACAAAAATTAGTTCTACATACTAAAAAGGATATAGGTTCCTTGTAAAGTAAGCAAGCCATCTAGATCTTTATGCGTTCCTTCTTTGCGTGTACACTCCATAGGAACCTAAAAAAGGTGTAGAAAGTAGCTGATGACATGCAAAAAAACAGAAAAAGAAAAACTACGCAAGATGATTTAAATCTCTAAAAATACTAAAAGCGAGGGTGAGAGAATAGTGGTAAAGTAATACTCTTCCTAGTGTGATGGTATTAGGATGGTATTAGACTTTAAGCCCAAGCATGTAATGTGATCAAGATCCAACTAGGAATGGAAATGAATATTTAAAATAAAGGTTCCAATAAATGTATGCAACCATAAAATAAGAATGTTAGTGATAGGATATGTGTTCATTCTATTGGTTGCATTCACTGGCTGCGATAAATTAGAGTAGTGGAAAAATAATGCATGAAGAGTAAATGTAATATAAGTATGTAAGCATATGGATCATGTATAGTAATCATTTTCACAAATATATCTTGTAATAAATATTTAGAACATATCAAATGATAAGAGTGAAGGGGATATGGGCTAGAGATAATTGTTAAGGTACATAAATTTATCCCCAAAATAGGTGAATGGGAAAAGTCAAGTAGCACTAAAAGGAGAGATAAAATTAGGTGAGAACCTATACTACTGGGTGGGTATATGCCTTTAATGGATTTAGGAACATGGCAAGTCATGTATTTAGGAAAAATGTCTCAACCATTATACTATTGTTAAGAAATTTTTCGTCTATAGAGTAAAAAATATGTCAAGGATGTAGAGTACATTTTTGGAAAAAGTAAACATTCAAGGTTTTTTTTTGTAACATTAACCTCCTAAATCTAAATTTATGGATTTTATAAGTTTGCTCTTGATAATGGAGCTGTAAAAACTTCAAGGGCATAGAAAAGAGCGATAAGAGGAAGTTAAAATTGCTGACCAATTTATAAAATATGTTAGAAAACATCATAAGGTGTCTTTGAATGGAGATAATAGAGCCAAAATAGAGTGTTAAACTTGGTGAGCTTATAGAAGGTGAAAGGAGTATTATACTTTTAACTTATAGACTCGTCTTGAGGATTTTGTGTTTTATTCTAATTAGATATTTGGGTTCCACATTTATGTGGTTTCAGCTCATGGTTTTGTAATTACCATTTGATGGTTTCATATATTAGTTCTCCTATTTATTGGGTGTGGAAGATGGACTTTGTGATAGTTGATTTTCTAGTATTTTTATGCTATTGGAATTGTTTTATTGGGAAAAGGATGAAGATAATATTCCCATTAGTTTTAAGGTTGGATTAAAGATGACCTCAACAACCACATGGCTATAAACCTTTTCAAGAGAACTAGAATGGTGGCTCAAAACTTTAATCCAATGGTTTTTGTTATGAAATATGTATGTTGATATGATTTGGATGATCATTCATCAAGTAATTTATAAATTCAATAATCTAATTATTAAAAATATGAAAATAAAATAGTTTGTTATGATTCTTGATAAATTGATTATTAAAAGAAAAAACTTAGATGTGAAAAAATAGACGCAAATCTGAAAAGAATTTGGAATTAAAATTTAAAGTAGATCTAGGGTGCACTAGAATGTTGACTAGTATGATATTTTGCTTCCTATACTCCTATTGAGGTAGAGTAATAAGGAGAGTTCTTTGTTGCTAGGGAGCCATTGGGTTTTGTTGAATGAAGTAGGAATTGTGGTACTACATCAAGTGATTCAGATCCCCTTGTGGAGGTGGAACATAAAACTGATTATAAATTATCATCTTGGTTTAATGGCTCTATTTTTTGGGGTTTATTGTTTCCTCTCTCTCTATATGGATATGATTTCTTCTACAATGAAGAGGATAGAGATATAAGTTGGTGATTTGTTTGGTATATAATTTCTAGAAGTACTTTCTATTTTCATACCTATCTTTGGTCTTGTGTTTGTAGTTTATCTAGTTTTGGATCTATCTTTGAGGTGCCATTTTTTAGTTTAACGTTGGTTGTTTCTTGTACTATTTTCCTATTTGATTGAAGTTCTAGTGGTTTGGTTATTAGGCCCTATCAAAACCTCCTTTTAAGGGTTTCAAGTCCCTTTGTAGTTTTCGTTCTTTTTCCTTCTAAGTCTCTATCTCATTTCTCCTTATTCCTTAGCTTGTTCACCCCCCCGTTTTTTATTCCTTTTCTTTCTCGAGTTCTTGTTCATGTTCTCTTTTGTCTCGTGGCCTTGGTTTTTCTTTTTTTTAGCTTTTATTTTTTTCTCTAGGAAACTATTTTAAAAATAAATAAATTCTTCTAATTTTCTTTTTCTCTTCTTTTTTCTATTAGATTATATTATTGTTGATATAATTTGGTGTATCTTGTTTTTTAAGTTAAATTGAACCTTTCATATTTGGTTTTCCTTATTTAATTTATGTTCCCTCTTTCTTCCTCTTATTTCCTTTTCTTTATTTCATTTTGTTTTGGTATATAATTTTCTTCTTTCTATTAGGTTTGTTAGTTTTTATTTAAGGTTGTCTCTTGATTTTTTTTTCTTCGTTTTATTTTATTTTTACTCTTTTTTTTTTTATATTTTTATTTTTTCAGCTTGCTTTCAATTATTTCAATTTATGTTGCCTTTTTTATTATTAGTCTTTATTTTTCATTCTTTAATTTATTTTAATTCTTTTTTATTTAAAAAATTAGTAGATTATTGTAAGTTGGTTAGTATTTATTTTTGTTTGTTTAATTTTAATTTTATACTTTTAGCTTATTTTAATTTAGTCTTTTTAATTTTTTTATCTTGTTTTCAAGTTTTAGTTCAATGTTAGCTTTGTCTTTTCTCTTTTCATTTTTTACATTAATATATATTTATGGTTGTTTTTTGATAATTTCTTTCAATTTTTATTTTATTCTTTTAGTCTCTTTTAACTTGTTTTTAAAATTTTTAGCTTGCTTTCATTTATTTCAATTTTTGTTGTCTTTTGATTTTTCATCTTGTTTTCATTTTTTTTTTTTTTTATGTTACCCTGTTATTATTTTATTTTCTAACTTATTATTTTGTCATCCAATAATTGATAGTAAAATTTATTTATTACTTTATTTTAAGAATTTTTTTCTTCCTATTTTATTTTTTTATTGTTAGTCTTTTATCATTTTTTTTCTAATTAAAATATCTCCTTTCAATTAAGGCTATTTAGCTAAGTTGTCTTTTGAATTTTATTTTTTGTTTTCAATTATTTTATTATTTATATTTTTTGGTTTTAGTTGAACTTTATTATTTTTATTGGTTAGATTAATTTTAAAATTTGTTCCTTTCATCTCATTGGTTTTTCTTTCTCTTTTATCATGGAAACCCCCTCCCATTCCCTTCTTTATTCCTTATATCTAATCTTTTGGTCTGCAAACTTATCATGTTTTTCCTTTAGCTCTCTATTTCATCCCAATGATGGATCATAGAGTATGATCCAAAATATTGATGCAAAATATCATGCACAATTAAAATCTAGAAATAATTTGCAAAATTATCTATGGATTGTGGAAACCTACTATCTCTTAGGTTCTGTAGGTTCGGGCCAAAAGAAATCAAATGAGAAATTCCTATGGGAAGACACAAGATTAAATCCACTATGTTGCACATTGAATATTTCTTTGTGAAAGGGAAACTTTAAACATTTATGCATAATTGACAGGATGACATTCATGGAGCGAAGCCATGAATAGCCTAACTTCACAAAAAAATGATCCACAATCAGGATGATGGTGAATGAGACATTTAATTCTTTCGGTCCAAATTTTAAAGGGGATTTATTTAACCAATTGTAGGGAAAGAAAAACCATTATGCATCTAGGGAAGATTTTAGCCAAGAGTTTTTCTTCAAAAATGAAGTCACTACATAAGATTATGTATGCAAAAATATGGCTAATGGGATCTCATTTCCCACCATATTTATAGAACCTAGGAACCTTTATACCTTGTGGCATTTGTGTTTTCAATATCCCCAAGTATAATGGGTTGGTTTTGATGTATTGTGAAGGTTGTCTATTATTATTTTTGTTTAATGTGGTGATTTTTTTGTTGTAGGGATGAGACATTTTGTAAAAGTGTGTTAAGAACTCGGTCATGGTTGGTACTATGAGATGGAGGTGAATAAGGTGGAATTTTCTATGTATATGGAGGGCAAGTGAATTATAGAGTTGTTAAGGGGGATAGTTGAGGAGATATGAGATTTGAATGTACAAAGCTAGAAGGATTCCAAATGGAAATACCTAAGGTAGTGTTGACATTGCTAGTAGGTTGAATGGTTATCATAGCATGAGTACTAG
Organism: Sequoiadendron giganteum; assembly: GCA_007115665.2. Lineage (NCBI taxonomy): Eukaryota > Viridiplantae > Streptophyta > Pinopsida > Cupressales > Cupressaceae > Sequoiadendron > Sequoiadendron giganteum. Next base: position 682,453,940 of record CM021103.1, on the reverse strand, counting down.
TGTAGGTAGGAATAGAGGTAAGGGTTGTGGAAGTAGGAATAGAATTTCCACCTTGGCATTGAGTATAACCCAAAGCTTGAGTATAACTAGTCATGGTAGGGACATGTTTATCAATAATATGAGTTAGAATTCACACAACCTCTATTCCATGTTTATTTTCAAGCATTTTCCTCATATTATCTAAAGCAGGAATGACACTACTAGCAATGTTTTTAAAAGACAAAGTTTTGCATTTTTTCTATTTCTTCATCTATCATTCTTTTGTTCTTTTGTGGGACATTAGTAATCCTTGTTTCAACATCATTTACACAAGTTGTATCTAGGGATTTAATTAGAAATGAGGTATGAAGACTAGGATCCATAGAGGGTTGATTAGTATCAACACTATGAGTGAAAGAGTTGAAGAACCCAATATCCACGGTGAATGGTCTGTCATGGGATGATATGAGTCTTAAAATACATATCACAACAACATTTCTAACATGACATAAATTTTTGAATCTCATAAATTTTCACAAACTCAATGTATACCCAAAATGGATAAAAAGGTGAATGCAATAAAGTAACCTAGGATGTAAAGTATAATGCAAATATGTAAAAGTAATTTTCAAATTCTAAACAAAATAATTTTTTATTATGTTATGTACAAATCCAAAATTGATGTCTTGTAAATGCAATTTTTAATTCACATAATGCACTAAATTTATCAAATGAATCTTAATACGATCAATTCCAAGTAATAGAAATTTTGCAAACTAAAACAAAAATCTGAAAACAACAAATTAGAATACAAAAATAGATGTTTTAATGCCCAAAAGTTCAGGAAGCAACCCTAATCGGGGACTCATTCATGCTTGCATGAATGGGTCCTAGTTTAGGATTTTGAAAATGTTTTTGCAAGTTTATGAGTTGATTCTAGTGGTTTCTAGATCTTTATTTAAAACAGTGAATTACAGTTTGAATGTTCTATGAAATTAAGCTTGAATGCAAATGCAAAATATGAATAAATGACAACTTAGGAGAGCTAATTTAATGTGCAATTTTTATTTTGTTTTCAAATTAAGAGTGAATGATGATGCAATGTTAAGTAAATGATTTGGAAAGGGACTAATTTTTTTGTATTTTCATATTTAAAGAATGTAAAGATGCAATCCTAAAACCCTAAATGAGATGCAAACTAATGAAAATTAAACAATCTCGAAGGAGATTCAATGCAATGAAAAAAAATCAATGCATGATCTAGATATAGGGTGAAAATGGACTCCAAAATCCGAAAAATGTAATTATCAAACTTAGGTTCACAAATATATATATATATATATATATATCCTAGTTACACTGATAGGTGTAATATGCAATGGTAGAAAGGGGAGGAGTGGGATGCATGGAAATAAGTTTTTGTTAATTATTTCAAGAAACTCCTAAAATAGCCGACATACATTATATAAATGATACATTGTAAGTCTATACCATTAATTATTAGGTTTTAGATCTAATGGTGGATATTTTGTTGGAATTTCTTGCCCTAGAAGGTAACCCTATAAATGAGGGCATTGTACTATGATTCTATATGATGATGTATTCTAAGAGCCTGATAGTAGTCATGTTGTATCTAGATCTCTAGTCATGATACTATTGTGAGAAGCTTGCTCTACAAGTATAATGTAATATTTCTAATTTCTAAATAATATACTGGGTGGATTTTGGAGTGGGGTTTTTCTCTTGAAAGTGTCTTCCCCATGTAAATCACTATGTCATGGTATGCATGATATTTATGTTTATTTTTATTTAATTTTTTGTAGTTGTTAAATATTTGTAAAGTTTTGAATTATTCTCTTCTCAAGATTAGTGTAAGAAGTTGTTTTGCTACCTTAGCTTCCTTACAAGTGGTATGATAGCCTAATCGCCTTTGGTTTCAGTTGTGGGTTGTTTGGTTTTTTGAACTAATCTAGATTTGAGTGGGAGCTTGTGTAGAAGACACTTTGTGATCTTGTTGTAGGAATTTTCACATGGAAATTTCATTAGGTAGAATAGAGGTGGATAAGGTTTTTGGAAATAATTTTGAAATGTAGAAGTTGATGATGGAGGATCTATTGATAGATCGATATATTTGGGATGTTGTTAATGAGAATGTTTCAAGGCATGCATATCCTACTTAAGTTGCTCAAAAATATATTATGGACCATAAAACCAATTATCTAATTAGATTATTCTTGACAAAATTAGTTTTAATTAATGTCCATGAGACGATCTCTCCATAGAAACTATGGGAGAAGCTTGGTGAGATGTATCAACCCAAATATTTAGTGAACAATAATTTTGTGAGGAAGAAATTATATTCCTTGAGAATGGAAGAGGGTGGATGAATCACATACCACTTAGAAGAATTCAATATGTTGTTGGCTCAATTGGCATCATTTGGTGTCAAAATGGATGAGGAGGAGAAATGTCATATCTTGCTTTGTTCTTTGCCTGATTCATGGGATTATCTTGTTATGGCTATTGTGAGTACTTCTATTATATTGAAGACTGAAGATGTGGTGGAGTATTTTCTTTCTATGGAGATGAAGAGGAAGGTATCCATCATGTCCAAGGAGGTCCTAAATTTTTGTAGAAGGCCTAAGGAAAAGGGCAAGAAAAATGAGAAGCATGAAAAAGCCAAGTCCAAGGGGAGATATAAATCCCTTGGAAAGTACAAAGTTAAATTTGTTGGAACTACGGTAAGCTTGGACATGTTCGTAGGGACCGCAAAGAAGAAAATAAGAAGAAAATAAAGAAATTTAATTCCGACTCTGAGTTTGAGAAGGAAGATGGTTGATGCATTCATTACAACTTTGGAAAGTTATGTCGGTAATGATGCATGTTTAATTGAATTAGGTGCATCTTTCCATATGACCTTTGATAGAGGTTGGTTTTCTAAATATGAATAATTTGATGGAGGTAAGGTGTACTTGGGATATTATTCTCATTAGATATTGTTTTTTGTGGTAAAGTTAAAATTATGTTTCCTAATGGTAGAATAAAAACTATTAATGGTGTGTTGCATATCTCCAGTTTAGCACAAAATTTGTTATCTGTGAGAAAACTAATAGATATAGGTGTTCAGGTAGTATTTTTTGATGCAAGATGCAAGATGGTTAGATGTGCTATGGTGATTGCTAGTGGTGTAAAATATGGCACATTGTACAAGCTTGATTTATGCACTGTTGAGTGTAATAGTACTTTTTTGAAAACCAAGTATATGGAAGAATTGAAGGTTTCACCTTCAACTGATAGTCATGGCTTTTGGGTACCCAAGGGTTCTCTTTCTTTTGAATCAAAGTTACCTATAGAGAAAACTATGTTATGGCACCAAAGACTTGGCCATAATGGAAAAAGGGTGTAAGGACCTTGAAAAATAAAAACCTTGTTGAAGGTCTGTATGATTGTAATCTTGAATTTGATTTCTATGAGCATTGCATTTATGGAAAAAAAATCACGTTCAATTTTACTCAAGTTCTCATAAATCTTGTGGTGTATTGGATCGTATTCACTCTAATGTGTTTGGTCATGTAGATGTTTCTTCAATTGGTAAATCCACTTAATATGTTTCATTTAGATGATTATAGTAGAAGGATAAGGGTATGCGTTCTAAAGAGTAAATCTAGAGTTTATAGTCGATTTAAAAAATTTAAAGAAATGGATGAGTTGTAAACTAGAAAGAAAATAAAATATTTAAGGACTGATAATGGCAGTGAATTTTTCTCTAATGATTGTGATAGATTGTGTAAAGATTATGGTATTCATACAAAACCTACAATTTTGTATTCTCCACAACAAAATGGAGATGTAGAAAGAATGAATAGGACATTAATGGAGAAGGTTAAGAGTATTTTTAGTGGTGTTGGTCTAGAACAAATATTTTAGGTTGAAGTTGTTGCTATTGCTTGTTGTTGGAAAAACAAGGATAGACAACTGAGAGGGGGGGGGGGTGAATCAATTGTTACAAAATTTTAAAAATTGGTCTAGAACAAAGGTTTTAGGTTGAAGTTGTTGCTATTGATTGTTGTTGGAAAAACAAGGATAGACAACTGAGAGGGGGGGGTGAATCAATTGTTACAAAATTTTAAAAACTATCTTACTTTATCAACTCTTAATCTTAGATCTAACAATTAACAATGAAAGCAAGAACCAACAACACATTAGAAACACACAACACTAAGATTTTTGTGTGGAAACCCTGTTAGGGGAAAAACCATGGTGGAGGTTAATCCATAATTATACCTTGTTAAAAGTACAATGAAAATGAATAGGGAATACAAATACATTTAGGAACATTTCCTAGAGCTCACTACTCAGAAGAGAAGGCTCACTACCTTACATAAAATAATCAAATTAAATCCATCTGATGAGGTTGAACTGAGAAATTAGCTTCTTCAAAATCTTGATGACAATTCCGCTTAGGCACAAAAATACTTCTTCACTCTTTGCTCAATATTTTTCACACTTTGCTCTGCACTCGAATGATATGATCTTTATTCACACATATCTTGCATACACTTCACATACATTCACCGAGAATATTTTAAAATGTGGAAAAAATCGCTCTCCTATATCTGCTAGATGGATTTACATCAACAACTTTGTCAACCCCAAATATAGAATAAGTGAATTACAAATTGCCGGCCTCAATACATGAAAAAATCTCAATTTGCTCCAACCTAAGTCAGTCACAACATAATGAAGACCTAAATCAACATCCTTGAACAACCCAAGCATTCAATAATTAATCCATAAGGATCTTTAACATGCTACCACTGTCATGTCGGCTAAGAACATGAAAACTCGAACACATAAAGGAAAAATATTCAATCACAAATATGTCGATTCATGCAGACGTACCACAATGATAGATCTATAGGATTTTTTGGTTTTGTTTCTAATATTTGGTTGTCACTTATGTCAACATTATTATCATTAATGATGCTTAAGGCTATATTTGTTAAGGAGATTTAGAAAATTGTAAAAAATATAGTGCAGGCGGCTAGTGGAGCTAAGAAGGTCAAAATGTTGGAAAGTTTTGTATGTTAAAGATCTAAAGGTGCACTTCAAAGGGTTTGTTTTCAAATATTTCTAGTATGTTTTCCGAAAGTTTCAGAGGTTTGCATAAGGTTTTGTGGAAGTTATGAAGATCTGTGTGCCTACAATTATTCAGTTTCTATAGATGATGTTCTTGGATGAGGTGGATGAAATTCTAGTAATTTCATGTGTTTCGCATGTACCTATGATTTTTGTGGATGAGTCAAGATCATTCTCTATCCTTGTTGTAAATTTGTATTGATTGGAGTGTTTGTGATTGAAGATTTTTGTGATGTGTGCCCGAGTTTTCATGTTCTTGGCCGACATGATGGTGTTAGCGTGTTGCATATCCATGAGGATTAATATTTTATTGTTTGGTGTGTTCAAAGGTGTTTTTTTGGGTCATCACTATGTCATGACTAACATTTTTTGGTGTGCATTGAAATTTATTCATGTATCAAGGCTGACAATTGTAATTTATTCTTTATTTTGTGGCCAACTGAATAGTGGATGTAAATCCTTGTAATGGATATATATAAGATTTGTTTCCTCATTTAGAGGTAAGTGCTCAAGTGTACAAGTGATGTACATGTGTGAATAAAGGTAAGATCCTTCAGAGTAGAGTTTGGAAGAGATTGAGCAGAGGGTGGAAGATTTTGTAGAAGTTTTTGTGCACCTAACCGGAACTGTAATCAAGCTTTTATAGAAGCTAATTTCTTAGTTCAACTTCATGAGATGGATTTAATCTGATTACTATATGTAAGGTAGTGCGCCTTCCCTTTGAGTAGTGTGCTCTAGGCAGTTATCTTGAATGCAAGTGCATTCCTTTTTATTCTTCATTATACTTCTAATAGAGTATAATCTTGTGGACTAACATCCACCATGATTTTTCCCCTAACAGGGTTTCCACGTATAAAATCTTGGTGTTCATGTGTCTCTGATGTGTTGTTGATTTAATGCTTGCACTATTAATTATCATATCTATGATCTAAGGTTGATTAATGTTGTATAAGTTTGATTTTGGTAACAAATGATTCACCCCCCCCTCTCAGTTGTCTATCCTTTTTTTTCCAACAATTGGTATCAGAGCTAGTTCCTCTGAAGAAGCTTAACATCTTGAGGTGATCCTAGATGGCATCATTCAACAAGGATAGTCCTAGATTCGATGGTACAAACTACTCTCTATGGAAAGTCATGATGGAGTGTCATTTGAAGTGCATTGGTGAACCTTTCTGGTAGATGACACAATGTGCATATGCTATTCCTTAGAATGGTCCTTCCTTTGAAGATGAGATAAAGCAAGGAAAAATTAATACCAGGGCAATAGAAACATTGGTGAGTGCTTTAAAAGATTTGAAAATGATAAATGTGATAGGATTGAAGACTGCATACCAGATTTGGAAAAAGTTGGAAATATTGTATGAAGGAGATGCACTAGTGAAAAGTGCTAAGCTAAAAATTCTAAATGGAAAATGGGAGAGCTTGAAGATGAGTGAAGATGAAAACATATTTTCCTTCTCACAAAAGATAAATTAATTAGTGATGGAAATTAGATGTGTTGTGGAACTTTGGATGATGATGAAATTGTGGCTAAGATACTTAGATCTATGCCCCCTTCCTACAAGACAAAAGCTCATGCTATTGATGAACTCGGGATAGTGAAAAATATTACAAGCGACATGCGGAATGGAAAACTTGTATTTGAATTGAGTGAATTCAGTGAGTCTGCTCCTAAGACTAAATCTACTTTCAAGGCTACTATATCTAGGAAAAGGAAGCAGAGATATGATCCATGAGAGAGTTCCAAGAGAATATTCAGGTATGAAGATGGGATGAAGAAAAAGAATTGGAAGAATTGGAAGCATTGATCGTGAAAAGAGAATCAAGAGGTCATGGTAAGTACAAAGGAAAGCTACCTATTAAATGTTTTTCTTGCAGTGAGATAGTTCATTTTGCATCTAGATGTCCTGAAAGAATTTCAAAGTACAAAATTGAGAACACTAGATTTCAAAGGAAGTGCTATTTTGCTGAAGAAGGTGTAACTCATGAAGAATATGATAAAGAAACTAGAAATGAAGATGAATGGGTATTTATTTCTATCAAAGAAAATGGTCAGGTGTCCACTGAATCTTCTATTAATGTGAATGTTAAGAAATATCTTGCAGAAAAAGAAAAAGAAAAATATAGTGGGTAATTGACAATGAATGATCACATCATATGAGTGGTGACAAAAGAAAGTTTTTAATCTTGGAAAACTATGATGGTGGTGTTGTGAGATTCAGAGACAACACTTCTGGTGTGATTCGTGGTAGAGACACTATTTATTTTGGTGGTAAGAACAATACTGATGATGTTTTTTATGTAGAAGGCTTAAAGCACAAATTGTTGAGTGTTGGAAAGATGGTAGACAAAGGTTAAAATCTGTAGTTCAAGGATGGTCAGCGTAGAATAAGGGGAAGTTCTAGAAATATGATTGCTTCAGGTACAAAGACAAAAGGTAATATCTTTCATTTGAGTGTTGCTAGTGAAAGTTGTTTGATTGCTCAAATTGATGTAATTTGGCTATGGCATACGAGGTTATGTCATGTGAACTTTGATAACATTTTCAAGATAAGATCTACTCAAGCAGTTAGAGATCTTCCTAATTAAGTGAAGCCTACTAGCACTATGTGCAAGGAATGTTAGATGGGAAAGCAAATAAGAAATTATTTCCCAAGAAAAAAGTATAGCTCTCTAATGCAGTACTAGATTTGATGCATACTGATCTATGTGGTCCATCTAGAATTAGAAGCCTACAAGGTGAAAGGTATTTTATGTTGCTCATTGATAATTATTCTAGAATGATATGGGTTGCTTTCTTAAGAGAAAAACATGAAGCATTAGAAAATTTTAAAAGTTTTAAAGATATGGCAGAGAATGATATAGGTCAAAAGATCAAATGTTTGAGGTTAGACAGAGATGGTGAATTAACTTCATGGGAATTCAATTTTGTTCATGAAGAGCATGGAATCCAAAGAAAACTATCTGCTCCTTGGACCCCTCAACAAAATAGATTTGTTCAAAGAAAGAACATAACCGTTCTAGACACTGCTAGAACCATGATGCTGGAAGAAAATGTTCCTCATTTCTACTGGAGAGAAGCTATAAGTATTGTTGTGTACACCATTAATAGGGTGAATTTCAACAGTAATTCTAGTAAGACACCTTTTGAGCTATGGTTTGGTTTTAATCCTACTATCAAATATTTTTTAAAAAATGGAAGCAAATGCTACATCAAGAGAGATGATGATATAGGTAAGTTTGATGCTAGAGGTGATGAAGAAATCTTTCTAGGATACTCTAGTAAAAGAAAAGCTTATAGGTGCTTTAATAAAAGGTTGAAGAGAATGGTTGAAAGTGCAAATGTCAAAGCTAATGAAGATACTGGTAAACCATCCAGATCTAGTGGTTATGATTTAGATGATCAACATGATAATGCTAACAATGAGAATAATGTTCAGGCATAAAATCAACTTCAAATTGTTTTGGTGAACCAAGGGAATCAAGAAGCAGAAACTAGCAAAAGTGCAAAAGAAAGAACTCAAGAACAAGAGATAAGATAAAATCTCAAAATTCCTAAATATGTAAGGTGAAATCATTCCGATAGTCATATCATATGAGACAAGATCAAAGGTGTGCAAACTAGAAGAATAATTTTAGAAGAGAATTGTCTAATCTCTAAAGCTGAGCCTAGAAATATCAGTGAAGCATGCAAGGATGAATATTGGATGGAAGCCATGAAAGAAGAGCTAATGTAGATACAAAAAAATGATACATGGGATCTTGTTCCTAGACCTTAGAACAAAAATGTGATTGGAACCAAGTGGGTGTTCTGGAATAAGCTGAATGAACAAGGTGATGTGGTCAAAAAATAAACAAGATTGGTTTGCAAAGGATACTCATAGATGGAAGGTATTGATTTTGAAGAAAATTTTGTTCCCGTTGCTAGAATTGAAGTTGTAAGGCTATTTCTTTCTTATGCTACTTTCAAGAATTACAGTTTTTATCGGATGGATGTAAATTCAACATTTATGAATGGTGAACTAGAAGAAGAATTTTATGTTGAACAACTAGATGGATTTTAGTTGACTGATGAAAATGACATGGTATGCCGATTAAAGAAAGCTTTATATGGACTTAAGCAAGCTCCTAGAGCTTGGTATGCTAGATTGGATAAATAATTTTTGAAACTTCGATTCAATAAAGGTACTGCTGACAACAATGTGTATTTCAAGTTGGATCAGAACAAAAAACTGATCATTGAAGTTTTTGTTGATGATATTATTTTTTAAGGTGATGATGATTTATGTATGAAGTTTGTTGATGAAATGAAAAGTGAATTTGAAATTTCAATGATAAGAGAGCTGAAATTATTTTTAGGATTGCAAATCACTCAATTAGATGATGGAATTTTTGTATCTCAGTCTAAGCATGTGAAAGAGTTACTGAATTTTTTTGGCATGGAAGATTCAAAGCGAATTGGTACACCTATGGTGACCAGATGCAAACTAACATAGATAGATGATTCTCCTAAAGAAAATCAGACAAGATACAGGTCAATGATTGGTGGATTACTCTACTTGATTCAGACTAGGCCGGATATAATGAATGTTGTGTGCATGGTTGCTAGGTTTCAATTTGATCTTAAAGAGTCTCATGTGACTGCTAGGAAAATAATTTTCATATATTTGAAAGGGATAGTTGATCTTGGTCTTTGGTATCCTAAGGATGATGATCTTATCCTAAGTGCTTTTACTGATGCCGATTGGGAAAGAGATGTAGATGACAGGAAGAGTAACAGTTGTGGTGCATTCTTCTTAGGAAATAAGTTTGTATCTTGGCTAAGAAAAAAGAAGAACTCATTTTCATTATCTACTATTGAGGCAAAATACATTGCTACTACAAACAGTTGTGCCTAAGTATTGTGGATGAAGCAAATGTTGAGAGATGTCATAATTGAATATGCAGAACCCATTGCCATATTTTGTGACAATTCAAGTGCCATTAAAATTTCTAAGAATCTAGTGTTGCATTCAAAGACAAAGTATATATGCATCAAGTATCACTTCTTGAGAGACAAAGTAAGTGACAAAGAAGTTAGATTGGAGTACATACCTACCGAAGAGAAAATTGCATATATCTTTACCAAGCCATTGCATAAGGATACTTTTAAGTACCTCAGAGGAAAGTTAGGGGTTATTTCCCCTCCTAATCAGAACTAAGATGTAGGTATTTGCATTAGTCTATGAATTCATAGACATATCTTATTCTAGATTGATGTTGTGGTGGTTGCTACTCAAGGGGAGTAGTCATATGATTCAAATTTTTTATTAGAGCATTTGTAACTTTTCCATTAATGTCAAAGGGGGAGAGAAACAATGTGAAATTTTTTGGAGAGAAGAGCAGTGAAGGAAACAAGAAAGAGTGCACAATCTCAAGGGGAGATTGTTGAAGAAGAGTTAGTTGGGTTGATGGTATTTTTTTTCACATCATGTGTTGCCATCAATGCCAAAGGGGGAGACTGTTGGATGTTGTGGTTCTATTGCTGATATGTGGTTGTCATTGATGTCAACACTATTGGCATTAATGGTTCTTAAGGCTATATATGTCAAGGATATTGAGAAAATTATAAAAAATATAGAGCAGGCAACCAGTAAAGCTGAGAAGGTAAGAATATTGGAAAGTTTTGTATGTTCAAGATCTGAAGGTTCACTTCAAAGGGTTTTTTGCTGAAGCTTTCTAGTATGTTGTCTAAAAGTTTCAGAGGTTCACATAAAGGTTTGTGGAATTTATGATGATTTGTGTGCCTACAATTATTCAGTTTCTATAGATGATGTTCTCGAATGAAGTAGATGAAATTCTAGTAATTTCATGTGTTGTGCATGTACCTCTGACATTCATGGATGAGTTGAGATCATTCTCTATCCTTGTTGTACATCCGCATTGATTGGAGTGGTCATAATCGGAGATTTTTCCGATGTGTGCTTGAGTTTTTATGTTCTTGGTCGACATAATGGTGTTAGCATGTTTTAGATCCATGAGGACTAATATTTTATTGTTTGGCATGTTTGGAGGTGTTTGTTTGAGTCCTCACTATGTTGTGACTAAATTTTGTTGGTGTGCATTGAAATTTATTCATGTATCAAGGCTAAGAGTTGTAATTTATTCTTTATTTTATGGCCAACTGAATAGTGGATGTAAATCTATGTAGCGGATATATATAATATTGTTTTCCTCATTTAGAGGTAATTTCTCAAGTGTACAAGTGATGTACATGCAGGAATAAAAGTCAGATCATTCAGAGTAGAGTGTGGAAAATATTGAGCAGAGGGTGGAAGAGTTTGTAGAAGTTTTTGTGTGCCTAACCAAAACTATAATCATGATTTTGTAGAAGCTAATTTCTTATTTCAATTTTCATGAGATGGAATTAATCTAATTACTATATTTAAGGAAGTGTGCCTAAATGAAAGTGCCTTCCTTTTTATTCTTCATTATACTTGTAACAAGGTATAATCTTGTGGAATAACATCCACCATGGTTTTTCCCCTAACAAGGTTTCCACATATGAAATCTTGGTTTTTATGTGTCTCTGATGTGTTGTTGATTTAATGCTTGCACTGTTAATTATCAGATCTGTGATCTAAGGTCGATTTTGGTAACAACTGATTCACCACCCATCCTAGTTATCTATCCTTTTTTTTCCAACAAGAACACAATCCAAAAAACATCACCAAACATCTCATAAATGTATGCAAAGATTCAATTTTATAGAACTAAATTCTCTTCTTCAAGAACCACCTTCTACAGTAATTGAATAATTGTAGGAACTCAGAAATTCTTTACTTTCTCCAATCTTGATGTGCACCTTTGAAAATTTTGGACAACATACTAGATAGGCTCAACAAAAAACCCTTTAATGTGCAACCTCTAATTATCAATGTACACAACTTTATACAATTACGATCTTCACTACTTCACAGACTACCTACAACATACTTATTCTAATTTTCTCAATATCCTCAAAATATAGAGTCTTTAGAATCATCAATGCTAATAGTGTTGACATTAATGACAACCACATATCAGCAACACAACCACAACATCCAACAATATCCCCATTTGGCATTGATGGCAAGATATGTTGTGAAAAATACCATCAAAACAACTAGCTCTTCTCCAACAATATCCCCCTTTGATATTGCACTCTTCCCCTTTTTCTTCCTCAAGGGTTTTTCACATTACTCTTCTCCCCCTTTGACATCAATGGAAAAGTTACACATTCTTTGAACCACATATCATCTAAATCATCTTACTACTCCCCTTGAGTAGTTTCCACCACAACATCAATCTGAAACAAGATCAAACTATAAGTCCATGGATTGATGTAAAGACTTGCATCTTAGTTCAGATTAGGAGGAGAAATCACCTCTAACTTCCTTGTGAGATACTAAAAAGTATCCTTAGGCAATGGTTTAGTGAATATATCTACAATTTGTTCCATAGTGGGAACGTATTCCAATCTAACTTCTTTCTCACTTACGTTGTCTCTCAAAAATTGATACTCGATAGATATATGCTTTGTCTTTGAATGGAACACCAAATTCTTGGAAATTTTTATGGTGCTTGAGTTTTCACAAAATATAGCAATATGCTCATTATACTCAATTTTGATATATCTCAACATTCGTTTCATCCATAATACTTGAGTGCAATTGTTTGAAGTAGCAATATATTCTGCCTCAATAGTAGATAATGAAATGGAATTCTTCTTTTTACTTAGCCAAGACATCAGTTTCTTCTCCAAGAAGAATGCACCACCACTTTTACTTTTCCTGTCATCCACATCTCCTGCCTAATATACATCTATAAAGGCATTAAGAGTAATATCATCATCCTTAGGATACCATAGCTCAAAATCAACCGTTCCTTTCAAATATCTAAAAAATCTCTTTATTGCAGTCACATGTGACTCCTTTGGATCACCTTGATATATAGCAACCATACATACAACATTCATAATGTTTGGTCTTGTCTAATTAAAATAGAGAAATCCACCAATAATTGATCTATACCTTGGTTGATTTTCCTTAGGAGAATCACCATTATGTGTTAGATTGCATCTAGTCACCATGGGTGTACCTACAAGATTTGAATCTACCATGCCAAAAAAAATTAGTAACTCTTTTACATATTTGGACTGAGATATGAAAATTTCATCATCTAATTGAGTTATTTGCAATCCTAAAAAAATTTTCAGCTTTCCTATCATTGACATCTCAAATTCACTTTTCATTTCATCAACAAACTTCATGGATAAGTCATCATCACCTTCAAAAATTATGTCATCAACAAAGACATCAATAATAAACTATTTATCCTGATCCATCTTGAAATACAAATTTATGTTAGTAGTGCCTTTATTGAATCCAAGCTTCAACAAGTATTTGTCCAATCTAGCATACCAGGCTCTAGGGGATTTCTTGATTCCAGATAGTGCTTTCTACAACCGACACACCATGTCCTTTTCATTAGTCAGTTGAAATCCATTGGGTTGCTCAACATAAACTTCTTCTTCTAGTTCACCATTCAGAAATGTTGACTTCACATCCATTTGGTAGACTTTGTAATTCTTGAAAGTAGCTTTTGCAAGAAATAACCTTACAACTTCAATTCTAGCAATAGGGGTAAAGGTTTCTTCAAAATCAATACCTTCCATTTTTTAGTACCCTTTACATACCAATCTTGCTTTATTTTTTACCACTTCACCTTGTTTATTCAGCTTATTCTGAAAGACCCATTTGTTTCTAATCATATTCTTATCTTGAGGTTTGAGAATGAGAATCCATGTATCATTTTTCTCTATCTACATCAGTTCTTCCTTCATTGCTTCCATCCAATATTCATCCTTACATGCTTCATTAACATTGTTAGGCTCAGTTTTGGAAATCAAGTAATATTCTTTTGCAATCTTTCTTCTAGTTTGTACACCTTTGTTCTTGTCTCCTATAATCTAACTTTCAAAATGATTTAGCTTTACATACCTTGGAACTTTGGAGTTCTTTTTTTCTCTCTTTCGCACTTCCACTAGCTTCTCCTTCACGATTCTCTTGATTCACCAGAATAATTTGAACTTGATTATGTGTCTAAGTAGTCTTTCCTTTTTATGTACTATCTTGTTGATCATCTGAGTCATATCAACAATATCTAGATGACCTATCAATATCCTTATCAACTCTGACATTTTCACTTTCAACCATCTTCTTCAATCCTCTATTGTAGCATCGGTAAGCTTTTCTCTTTGTAGAGTAACCTAGAAAAATTCCTTCATGACTTCTAGCATCAAACTTTCCAATATCTTCATCTCTCTTGATATAAAATCTACTTCCAAAGATTTTTAAATACTTAACAATAGGCTTATGACCAAACCATAGCTCAAACGAAGTCTTACCAAAATTACCATTGGCATTTACCCGATGGATAGTATATACAATTGTATACACATAAAAATGGTTTGGTGAATATAATTAATTAAATATAACTTATTTGATTAATTAACCTTTATTTCATCTACTATTAAATAAACATAAATATTTATTTATATAGTTCATCTTAAATTCTTCAATATTTATTTTTTTCTTAATTAAATAAACGAATATCACTTTGTTTTATTTAATTACCATAATTAAATTCAAATATTTATTTAAATAATTCACATTCTAATTTTTCTATTCTTCAATTTTAATTAAATATACAACTTCAATTGTTTGTGTTATTTAATTATCACATCATTCAATCTTAATTAATTAAACAAGGTTAAATACTTTGTTGTTTAATTATCATATCCCTTCTATATGCATTTAAGAAACAAATTCTATAGTTTGTTTTATTAAATTATTTATCCCCTTTTAAGTAATTTGAATAAACCAAAATATTCAAATAAAGGCATAAGGGAAAATTTCCTCTATTCACTCACCAATAAAATTAGATATTTTATATCTATTTAATTTAACTGGCATTCATAGGAAAGCTTTGGAGAAAAATTTGAGAAAAATTTGTAGGCAACTTCTCAATCTCTTTCCTCTGATTCTTCCTATCATCTGGCCTAATGTTTTCATGGGGAGGAACCATTCCCACGATCAACTCAACTTTCTTCATCTCTCACCATTCAATCCTCTAGATCAAATCCAAGCCTTTGTTGTGCTGCCCCTTCACAAAATTGTTGTGGTGAATCTATAAATATAGCCTCATTCTACAATAAAAGGAACTGAGATCTCTCTCATCTTTGTGCAAAATTACTCTGTAGGGAAAAGAAATCAAGCATCTTAGCATTCAAGAATTTCAGCATAAAATCATTTAGTAATAGAAATCATAGCATCTTTAGAATCAATATCATGGCTGCATCGTAGATTACTGTAGCATCCATCCATCAGTTTTCATGTCAGCATAGTTTATAGTAGCATCAATATCATTTAGAAATCACCATATAGAAGTAGATCATTGCATTTAGCATCATTCCATTCTATAGATTATCATTTTAACAGTCACAGTGCTTACCAAATCTGATAGCCCTCTATGATTTAATAAATCTTTGGAGATAGGAAACAATGAGATGCTTTCAAGATTTTTGTACTTTAAATTAGTTAATTACTATTAAATCTTGATATAATGTTTCATTAAGAAGTGTTTTTAGTTGTCTTACTTATTTACTTATTCCACACTTACAATTTGGCACCCACCATGGGGCCTCTAACCCCAAATTTTAAATTTTTTTGAAAAGTATTCGTATAGGATACAGGAGTGTTCTTTTTTAGCACGATTGAGGGATTCTACAACGCTTCCACCAAAAAAAATAGCACTTATATAGTTTGTTTTAGTGCTTGCACAAGTTTTAGAACTTCTACAATCTATTTCAGTGCTTACACCAAAAAATTTAGCGCTTCTACAATCTGATTTATTGTTTACACCAAAAAATTTAGTGCTTCTACAATCTGTTTCAATGCTTACACCAAAATTTCTAGCACTTCTTCAATTTGTTTTTGTGCTTTTATAATTTCTTGTCTGGATCTGACGCGACCACGACCAAAAGTTTATTTTGATGTGTTTGGACTAAAAATAACCAAACGTAGGATATTCATTTGGTTTAAAATATATCAATCCTAGGATAGTCATCATACATTAGCTATATCAGTTAAAATTAACATCATGAATTGTGTGAAGCAATATCTTCACCTAGAATAGAAAATTGTCTTTTGGGCTTAAAAATTGAACATTGACTATTGTGCTTGTGTGGTGATGGGCTTATGCTCTCCCCTTAACTGGGTGATCAAAATTCCAGACTCATCCTTTATTATCATGCAATTTATGCTTTTTTAAATCCTTGAGAAGGTCTGTCATACTGGGAAAAGTTACTCACCCTACGAGAACAACCTAAGTGGGAACACCTAAAGCCAAGGATTCCAAACCACTATAATCCAAAGTGAGTTGTTGATGAAATTCCAAATCGATGATAGTGTGCAAGATAACCATCCCCAAAGCCTTTGTTCTAAAGGTTGGGAGGTCTCCTGATGGAGTATATCATTTGTCGCACTGCACAAAAACCATACCTATGAAACATAGTGTAGAATCCAGCTGAGTCACTAACCAGACATTGTAATACTCACATTGCAAGGGGAGGGAAGAATCTACCCCCAAGACACTCACCATATAATTTCCAAAGATTGTTTGCTTGATGGATTGAGAAATCTAACTTTGAGTTTGCGCCTAGAAAATACAAAAACATGAGTTCCCTCTAGGGGTTGACATGGTTGTGTGAGTCAACACAATTTCAAAATGTGGGTTGTTGATTATAAAATTGACCTTTTGGACCTTCAGAGCGAGTCTGTCTGAAGTGTTTTTTTTTAAACAAACAAGTGGAAAAAGGACCATGCGTGGTTCTTGAACATACACTTATTGTTTAGATTCTAGGTCTTAAGAATAATTGTTTTAAAAATTGCTTGATGTGTTCTCAAATCATTAATTCAAATAAAGATTATCCATAAGAACACAAAAGAGTAAAAAAAAATCAAATAGTGAAATTTATGATTAGGGATTGGAAATCCACAACATTTATCAAAGAAATCCCTCACAAAAAGAGTCAAGAATCCAAATAAAGAACTTAGTTACAAGAAAATTTTGGAAAGAAAATGATTTTTATATCAAAGTAGGAAAGTCTTGCTTCAACATAGAACTTTCATCCATAGGTTCCATGATTTTTCTAGGGGATATACTAATGATTACACTTTAGAGCCTTTGTGTTCACAAGCTTATTTCCAAAGAAGAGCTCTTTCATAGAAACATAATCATATTCAACCTATACATCAGTCTTCGATCCCATAACCAACAGTAGAATATTCCAATAGGCCCGATCAATTCTTACGATGGAGAAAATCTTGAAAGCATTAGGCTTGTCATCCAAAATCGAAAAATTACCAGTGAAGACATCCTATTAAAATACTAAAAATTCCTAAAAATTAGTCTCTTCACCAAAATTAGTGTGCCTACAGTCTATTTTAGTGCTTATATCCTATTTTACAATGATGTTACCATAACTTTTAGCACTTCTATAGTTTGTTTGAGTGCATTCACCTTCTGCATTAGTGCTTCTACAGTTTGTTTTAGTGCTTTTTCACTCTATAGTAGTGCTTCAAAAGAACAAAAAAATTGAGAGCTTCTAGACACATCTGTCAGATTTTTTGGCATCAAGAACTCGGGTTTTTATCAGTCAGAAATTCTTTACAACCCAAACAACGTCTTAAACCTTGAAAAAATAGGTTCTTATAGGTCAAAATTATTTTCAAACTTAAACTTAGATCTTGCAATCTTAATGTGTATAAACTATCACACAAATTTTGGATTATTATGTTAGGTTTCTTTATCAAGATTTTTGTCATCCCACAATCAAGAAATGAAACAAAATAGTTAGATTTTTTAACTTAGTCTCATCAATAGGATCTATCATTCTATTCGACTTAAGTTAATATCCTTGACACCCAACCCAATGAAAAGATCAAAGTTTATTAAGTATAAAAAACACTTGTATGCCAATTTTGACGAGGTTACAAAGACATAAACTTAACGAAAAGGAAATTGAAACACCAAACATCATGACTGAAGAAAATACTTGGAGTAGACTCCACCAAAATAACATGAATGAAATAACCCAAGAGGACATCCAAACAGCACAACAAGATCCAAATTTCTATAAGTTTATGGAAAAGGTCTTAGAACAAGATATGGAAAAATAACTATTGATGCTAGCTGAATCAACTACAAAAATTCCAAAAGATTTTGATGTCAATCAATTAAAGGAAACACCTAGAGTAAATGAAACTGAAACACAACACACACAAAATGCAGATCAAGTTGTTGCCCTAACATATCAAATACAAAACTTACAACAACTTCAAGATATGCAAAAGGGAACCACAAAAAGATACTCATTACAAGAAATTTTTCCTTATCCTTTTGATCCGAGTGTGGACATGATACCATTTCCTAGACATTGTGAATTCCCAAAATATGACAAGTACAATGGTAAAACAGATCCAATTGACCATGTGAGGGAATTTGGAACCATGAGTTTAGAATTTGCACAAGAAGAAACTTATTTAATGAGGTTATTTCCAAGGAGATTAGGAGGTCAATGCATGGAATGGTTCTCTAAACTAAAACTAGGGATTCAAATTTTTGAAGAACTAGTCAACAGGTTTATCTCACAATTTTCCTTTAATATTCAACATGAGGTAACAATAAAGAACCTTTACAACATGAAACAAAATAAAGGTCAGGCATTCCTCTCATTTCTAAAATGATGGAGAAGTTTGTTTGCTCGGTATCGTCAATCTATATCTAAAGAAGAGAAAATGGAACTATTCATTGATAACCTAACTGATGAAATGAGCTATAGGCTTGAACTACAATGTCCACCCACATTTGAAAATGTGATTGAAAATGGCCTTAAGATTGAAGAAGCTTTGGTCAAAAGAGAGGTGATAAAACATTACAATGAAGGATCAAGCAATACAAATTCCTCAAATCACTATGGAAATAATGACAAGCCTAAGTTTTGGCAAAAGAATAGAAATAATAGAAACAATGATACTACAAATGACACACAAAATGTGAAATCTATATTTAATTTAATGGCCACTATTGCAAAGACAAATCAACATAGTCATCACAACATTAAACAAAGGGTCAATCAAAATGAAAATCTGAACAATGGAGAATCTAAACCACAATCATATCAAAGATCATCAAACCGATGAAGATTCACACCATTGGGACAAACAATAGAATCAAGAATGAGAGACCTTATTACAAATGGACTTATCATGTCACGTGAAGCAAGATTTTGGGATCCAAAAGTAAAACCACCTTGGTGGAATGACGCAGACTATTGTAAATTTCATAATAACAAGGGACACAAGACAAATGACTATATGGAGTTAAAACATCTAGTACAATATTTGATTGATAATAAAAGGGTATTCATAGAAGGACATCAAACTGACAATGATCATACAGCCTTTAAAGATCCTTTACCAAATTACGAAAAAGGGAGAATCTTCTTCTACAAATAGTAAAGGTAAAAGTGTCAACTACGTTTATGATGGTACAATATTTTGTATCTCTATAGTTGAGAGTCCTACTCTCACTAGTAATCAAATTGATAATGATGGAACCAATGAAATTATACCATTAGATCTGATCCCAAACATAGACACATCTGATAATCAGGGAAAATCAAGACTCCAAATCGGTCAATGTAACAACAAGGGGGAAATCCAAAGTAGCATTGAAAGGATTTTCATCTAAAAATACTACTCCCCCTACAATTCAATATAACATTGTCGATCAACTACAAAAAATACCCGCACAAATATCGATATTAGAACTCCTTAAATTCTCACCATCTCATAAGGAGGTTTTGGAACAAGCTCTTGTGGCTACCATAGTACCCAACAATCTGGATGTCTTTCAATTTCAAGCTATGGTGGGACATTTAACCATGCCTCGTTGTCTATCATTCGCTGAACAAGATGATGTATCACTTAATCATCTGCATAATATTGTACTTCATATTGAAGTCTTAATCCACACACATCATGTCAAACATGTCCTAATAGATGGTTGAGATGGTTTAAACATTTGCACTTTAAAATTGATCTGTGCACTAGGTTATTTTGATAACGCTATTGATGCCCTAAGGAAAATGACATTAAAAGCCTATGACAAAGAAGATAAATCTTCCAAGGGGTTGATCATGTTGCCTATTCAAGTAGGACCAATGATGAAGAATATAGCCTACCAAGTGCTAGAAAAAGAGTTAACCTATAATATACTCTTGGGACGTCCATGGATTCATGAAATGGAAGTGGTACCTTCCACTTATCATTAGTGTTTAAAATTTTTAGTGAACGACCAAGAAGTGACTATATCAACAGACTATAAAAATCCCCAACATTGTAACATGCTTAAAACAACTCAAGACACTTTTGTGCCCCATAATAGAGAAGCAAGCACTACTAGTTCATCTAATGGTGAAAAGAAACTAAACGTTGTATCCAAATGGGTTGAAAAAAAGGACCAGTCAAAGGAGACAAGTATTTTTGATTCCACTTTATCAGATGATAAGGGTCATTTGAATTCTTTGTCACAAAAATTTCAAGAAAAGATCCAATTAATTGACAAAGGAATGGGAAAATATTCCATTGGGAAATCTCTATGTCTTTCATAGTTGGTGCCATCCCCAAAATCATATGGGAAGCCATCAACAAAAATACACCAATAATCACAACCTATGATAGTTCTAGATGAAATATTTGTAAAAGTAGGTACTCTAGAAGACAATTCAGAAGACAAGGCCATCCTCAATTGGCTATACAAAGATGAAGAAGCATCAACATCAGCAAATTTCAGCGTAAAGACAAATCAGTATGGAAAAGGAAAAAATATCTTAGAGAAAATGGGGTATGAAGGACAAGGACCTATTGGAAAAAGGAAGGAAGGCATCATAGAACCCATTCAACCTCTCATACTTCAACCAAAAGACAAAATAGGATTGGGTTATTCAGAGGAAGCAAAACAAGAAATGACCAAAAGGGCAGTTGAAAGACTCCTTCAAATGAGAGATATTTTTGAAATAGATTCCAATGAGTATGAATGGGATCTATACTCTGACATATCATTCACATACATACAAATTGATTTCATAAAAGAGTATGCACCCACAGGCCAGGAGGGACAAATCTTGGGGACTAGACCACTTGTATTTGAATCACAAAATATCGATGATTCAAGTGAGGATGGAAAGACATCTAATGAGCTAAATAAATTGGAGGAAAGTAATATCATAAACCTCGATTTCCCTATTGACAACCCTAACACCCTAGCTATTGGAACCCTCATTTCCATTGACCTTGGTCAATGTAATGACTTTTTACCATTAGTTCATCCTAAACTTATTGACTAGGAACCCAATGAACCTATCAAAGCACCCATCTTTGTGGATGATGTCACTATTGTTAACTATCTTTGTTATGATGACCCAGATGTGACTTCTAATCATAAATCTCATAATGACACACTCAATCAGGAGGGTGTCAAATCTTTCAGTTACAAAATTGAAAGCAGGAATAATGAATCTAATGGTGAAAACCATTCAATGGCAGGATAAGATCTCAAAAAAGTAAAAATATAGAGCACATCTGACAGTGAAAACCTCTCTAAGGCACCAAAAGATGGGGGATTTGACACCCTTCCAGAGAATTTTCATGAAATATCATTAGTATTGGTGGAGCCTACACAGTCTATAAATATTGGAACAATAGAAAATGCAAAAACCTTACATCTGGTAGCATTTATGACAGAACAAGAAAAGCCAAAATTTGTCAAGTTCTTTGAGGACAGAAGCATTAACTTTTCTTGGTCATAATCTGATATGCCAAGTTTACATCCATAACTCCTAATCCATCATTTATCTCTACCATCTAGGATAAAACCTGTAAAACAAAAACTAAGGAAAATGCATCCACATATCACCTTGATGGTAAAGGCTAAGCTGAAAAAATTGTTAGATGCAAGATGGGTATGTACAAGATCATCACAGAAAAAATAGGCCCTTAAGTGGCCATAAAATTCATAAAATCATAGTTAGGCAACTTGACGTAAAAATTTGAATAAGTTATCTATATTATTTCAAAAATATGTAAGAATACAATCTGTAGAAAATTGAATGTAGTTTCTAAACTACTAGGTTTATTTTTTATTTTTTTAAATCTATTTGGTGAAAATTTGAAATTTCAATGCAACAGTACTTAAATTTTAGGGAAAAAATAAGAAGTAGGTGTCTATCTGACCACCCTAACCACAATAAAATGATAATATTTTTTTATAATATTTTAGATATAATTAGGGGATTCATGTCCTGATGTGATGCATAGTTTTTTGTAATTTTTTCCAAGTAAATAATTAATTATGATTTTTTTATAACAAATTTTAAAAAATATAAAAAATTATATGTCTGGCCACCTTAACTTGGTCAAAACTTCATGAAATTCAATTCTTTTTATTTAAATCCTATAGTATGTGAAGCATATAATGTGACACATGTTTTGGATTCAAAAAATGTGATACCGTTTGAAAGCTATAGATTTTTTTAAATCAGCCTATCGATCATGAATTTAGTCATAATTCAAATAGAAAATGAATAATAATAATTTATTAAATTCAAAGTAAAGTATAATTTATATTGGTGAAAAGCTGAGAATCTCCTTTAAAAACCCTTTTCATTTCATCAATTTTGGATTAAAAAAAAATCGTCAACCACATGGTCATTCATATCACTTAGATATCACCACTTTTTGGCACATCATGATCCTGCACATACCCAGATTCATCAGACCTATTCATTATGTAGAGTGGATATCCAATAGTTTACCTGTATCTAAACCAGACAATAGTATCAGAATATGTATCGATTTTGGGGATCTTAACAAGGCATGTCCAAAGGATGATTTCCCCTTACCAAACATCAACATCATTATGGATTTAACAGTAGGACATGCCATGTTATCAATAATGGATGGGTTCTTAGGCTACAAGAAAATCAAAATAGCACCAGATGATCGGGAGAAAATGACATTCACATGTCCATGGGGAACCTTTTGCTGGAATTTCATGCCCTTTGGGTTGAAGAATGCAGGGGCCACATATCAATGAGCAATGACCACCATCTTCCATGACATGATGCACACATTTATGGAGGATTATGTGGATGAAATCTTAGGAAAAGTCATATTCTAGAGAAGGACATTTAGAGATTGTGGGAAAAATATTTACAAGGTTGGAGAAATTCAAGGTCAAATTAAATCCTAAGAAATGTGTCTTTGATGTTACATCAGGAAAAATATTAGGATACATATTTTTTGAGAAGGGTATCAAAGTGGGTCCCGCCAAGGTTAAGGCTATAATGGAAATTTCACTACCAAAGAATATCAGTTAACTAAGGTCTCTACAAGGTAGGCTACAATCAATCAGGAGGTTTATTTCCCAATTAGCAGATAAAAGTCATCCATTCAATCATTTGCTACATAAAAATGTCTTGTTCAAATAGGATCAAGGGTGTCAAACAACTTTCAATTAAATAAAATAATATATGATGTCACCACCCATACTCATGCCACCTATAGAAGGTAGACATTTACTACTATACATTACAACAACAAACATTTCATTAGGGGCACTATTGGCACATGAAGATTATGAGGGAAAGGAACAAGTTATTTATTACATCAGCAAGACTCTAAATGGCTATGAAATAAATTACACCTTAATCAAAAAATCTTGTTTGGTAGTCATATTTTCTACCCAACAGTTGTGGAATTACATATTGACCCACATAGCTAAGCTCATAGAAAATATTGATCCATAAAATTACTTACTTAGCAAGGCATCTCTAACAGGGAGGCTAGCAAAGTGGGTCATGATCTTAAGTGAATTCGATATCCAATATGTGGATAGGAGAGCCATCAAAGTTCAAGTGATTGTTGAATAGTTAGCTGAAGCTCCATTACTCGATGATCATCCTATGATAATTGAGTTTCCTAATGCAGATATTCTTACTATGACAACACAAAAATGGGGACTTTATTTTGATGGATCATACACACAAAGGGGGTTTGGTGCAAGAATATTGTTTGTTACACCTTAGGGACACACCATCCCAGGGTCCTCTAGACTCATGTTTCCATGTACAAATAATGTAGCTAAGTATGAGGCACTAATCATTGGCATCAAGGTAGAAATTGAATAGAAGATCATAGATCTACAAGTATATGGAGATTCACAACTAGTCATTTACTTAGTAAATGATGAATATCAGATGAAAGATGAGAATTTGATACCATATAAAATGTTGATTGATGATCTCAAAAATTTATTTGTCGATATCAAGTTTGAACAGATTTCAAGGGTAGAAAACAAAGTTACAGATGCTATGGCAACAATTGCTTCTCTCTTGCAGTTACCAGAAAAAACATGGTCGTTATGAGTTTATGGTAGAACAAGTGTTGGATCCTGCTTATGATAATCCTGAATCTCAAAACATATTCCATTGAGATGACATTGAATCCTCAATCTATGGAAAGACCTATTCTTACCTAAAAGACAATATCCTTCCTCCTGATCTTTCTAGAAACTAGAAACACAACTTCATCCACCAAATTGCATGACATAATTTAATTGTTGACATACTTTACCATTGAGGTCTAGATGGTACTCTTGTTTGGTGTCTAGAACAGAACGAATATGAGATAGCCTTATGTGAGGTTCATGAAGGTATTTGTGGAGCTCATTCAAGCGAACTAACTCTAGCCAAGAAACCCCTTCATTTGGGATATTACTGGCCAAACATGGAGAAGTTTTCTTATTATTTTGTTAAGAAATGCCAGAAATCTTAGATACATAGTAACCTAATCCACACACCAACACAAGAATTGCACCCATTCACATCAACATGGCCCTTTTTTCAGTGGGGACTAGACCTGGTAGGAAAGATACACCCATCTTCATCCAATGGGAAAAAATTCATAATCACAACAATGAAGTACTTTACAAAATGGATAGAAGAGGTTCCTTTAACAACAATCACTGGAAATCAGATCTCATCTTTCATACTAAACTACATAATCTATCAGTATGGCATACTTGAGTACATTGTTACAAACAATGGAAGACCATTTAAGAACTAGGACATCCAGGAATTATGTGAAAAATTTCATATCCAACATCGTTTCTCAACACCGTACTATCCTCGGGGAAATGACCAAGTAGAGGCCTCCAACAAGACAATTCTGAAAATACTAAAGAAAATGGCTAATGACGTGGCATGTGATTGGCATGTTTAGCTCAATCCTACATTATGGGCCTATAGAACTAGAATCAAAACACCTACAGGAGCTACACCATATGCCTTGGTATATGGATCAGAAGCCATCTTACCCATTGAAGGAGAAATTCCATCACTCTATGTGTCACTCAAGGGAATAATTTTAGAGGAGGATTATAGATTATCTAGACTACAAGAATTGGAATTTTTAGATGAACGACGTAAACAAGCTATCAATCATTTAAATACATACCAACAGAGAATGTCCAGAAGCTACAATCAAAGGGTAAAGCCTAGAGTCTTTCAAGTTGGTGATTTGGTCCTGAAGAAAAATCCTAGAAATCAACGGGACAAAGAAAAGAAAGGGAAGTTTGAACCTAACTGGATAGGTCCTTTTGTTGTCATATCAGTCTATGGATCTGGAGCCTATCAACTATCAACACCTAAAGGGGATATGTTCAATGAACCTATCAATAGTATCCATCTAAAAAAAAATTACATTGGAATTACCTAGTACATGGTTCAAGTCCTGGAAATATAATTCCCTTGATGAAAACCTAGCAAATAGGTGTCTTGGTGACGAAAAAATATAAAAAATAAAATAAAATCTAAAAAAATCAAAAAACATATACAAAAAAATCAAAAAGACTGAAAATGTACAATAAAAACCTGTAGTGAAAACCTGGAAACAGGTTCTATTTGTGACTTAACCAAATTTTCCATCTATTGGACACATGTCATGATCGTTACTTTCACCATCACTTTTCATTCATTATCCTATCATTACAAGTAGTCATGTCTCACCCTAGCTTGGGGGCAACATCTAGACCTCACTAGAGGCAATAAAACATCAAGCTTAACAAAATGAACAAACAATGGGGAGAAAAACACAACAAAAAACAATGATTGAAACACAACCCAACATTGAACATCAATCACCATTAGAAACTCATTGGACATTCATGTCACAACAGAAAATCCAAAAACAAGTCAAAAACATGAGTCTATGTCAATAAAACTACGTGGTCTTTGCATATATAACATAGTCAAGGATAATCTTTGATTAGCCTTTGAGGCCCCTAGGATAGGTCTTTAGGTTAGGTTTGATCCAAAATCTCAAAAATTTAAAAATAAAAACATTATAAAATCAAGATGGATGATCTAATCTGACTAATGGTTTAAATGCTTTAAGTGAAGGTTGAATATGTTGTACTTTGATTATTTTTATCATTTCTTTGGAGCAACTCGATGATGTATTGAACTAGAGAAGCAAGGAAAGAGAATGATATTTTATTTGACTGTTGTCTGTGAATTAATCATTTATTGTGTGAATTGTCGTGAGATGTGCTCTACAAAGTATCACTGATGAAATTCTGAATTTACATAGTAAATGATTCAACTCATGTTTTGTTTAAACAAGAAATGTTCAGGTCATCTCGATTTAATTATACCTAGATGCTTGTGTTCACTTGCAATATCACAAATTATGAAAGTAGTACTCAGTTCATCATGGTCTAACTCACACCATCGATGCTTGTACTCACTTTAAACATTTTAAAGGCTCAATGATGATAAAAAGAACATATCAATGGACTCTTAAGGTGACAATTCTTGCATGAACTTTTACATATTAGATTTAGATGGAATTTATTGATAGTTTTGCATTGCAAAGTATTTTGTTCCAAAGATGGGTAATCAAGTCATAAATGATGTTAATTTTCTTTATTAACAAATTAAGTATACTTGACAAAAAAAAAATCATCATTATCATATAGTTGCATACATCTCCATTACATGCATTACAAATTATTACAACACTTCATCATTTATACATTCCATTATATATTTTGCATCATATAATTCAAATCATCACATCATAAAATTACATGAGAAAATTTGTCAAAAACAAATCTCTATGTACCAAATTTCATATATCCCTTTATCATATCATTAAGCATACATTAAAATCATCATTACTATTACCAACATTTCATTCATTCATTCATTCACGTCATATCATATATATACATTATTCATCTATCCTTGATACATCACATTCATAATCATGCATAAGAGTACATTATCAAATAATTTAGATATGCACATCATCCTATATCTATTGATCCATGTAAATAATTGCATACATCATACATCCATATATCATCATTTTTCACATAATCAATATTTTTGAGCATCAAAAATAAAGCATCATAAATCATAGCATATCATATGATCATAAATGCTTCCATAACATATCATGGGGATCATCACATAACATATAAAAACGGGAAATTAAATGCATCCATCATAAACCATATAGAGCATATATAGATCGAACCATCCACTGCATATCATATAAATCTCAAAATCATAATGTCAAGTATACAAGGATGTCTGAAATATAAAGAGATACAATATCAAAATTGGTTGTAAATCACAAAACTAGAGTATACATCATGTGTCCAAATACAACACAAAATCACATCATGCAACTATGATCAGTTATCTCCAGACAATGCAGGAATCTTTGGGCCAGTACCTCCTCCACTAGATGGACCAAGATCTCTCTGATCTCTCTGTAGAGGATGAGTCACACCCTCGCTAACAATCTTGGTATGGGTTTTTCTTGATCGAGACTGAGCATAACTTACTCTCTACGTAGCGAGAACTACATCATGGTATCGGCCTCTATAGAACTCTGCCTCTTGGCCCACATGAAGAACCTCTCCCATATATTTAGCCATAGTGGTACCATCAACTATCCTGTGTAGTCTATTTGTGGTGGTCTATGCCTGCTCTACAACTTGTCTAGCTGCATCTCTCTCTACTATCAAGGTGGAAATTTGTGCCTGAGCTGCTTCCAACTGTCCTTGTACCTTTGAAAGAGCTTGAGCATGAGCTTGTGCCTACATCTGCATCTATGTCTGAGTCTGTACTAACAAAATATGAGCCTAAACAAGTTGATCCTGTATGGTCTCTAACTGCACCTGAAGACTCACAATTTTCATCTACTCAAATGGATTTGCCACTGCTCACCTCTTACAAGGCAGTGTATGCATCATATGCTCCTCTAAACCAAGACCTGATCCACTTGGGCTATCTACACTACTACCTCTATCCTCCCCATCCCCACTACCCTCCTCATCACTACTGCTATCCTCCTCATCACTGTTGCTCTCAACCTCCTCCACACCACCACTCTCCTCTCTTCTCCATTCACGATGGGGTACAAAAAAAAATCCTCCCCAGTGGCTAAGGGTGTTGGCTCATCAAGAATCGTAATACGTTGAAATGGATGTAATATCAAATACTCCGCATAGTCTGTTGTCGCTAGTGGCTCCACAATATTTGGTCTGATATCCCACACACACAGTTGTAAAGCCTAGAACTCCTACACTGCCACATCATATGACAACCTAGGCCCCCAATATATAGAATCCAACTATTGCCAAGCATAGTGAGAAACACCCTGAGGAAAACCCTAAAAAATGCCATTTTGACGAAGCACACGTCTCAGCAAAAATATCTCCAATACCCACCATGTATGCCTGATCAAAATAAAGGATTGAAAACATAATGGTAATTGTACTTCATCATCATCCCAGTGCTCATAGTCTAAATATAGATGCCATATAACTACCTTGACATCATCAAATACTCTCCGCGAATGATCTAACTTACCTACTCTAGGCTAAGTAAGTCAACCTGCATATATTTGCACATAAGGCCCCTTGGCTGGATGGTGCCTCACCATCACTAGATGTGTAACAACTATATGCTCCCACACTCACACCTGAAGTAAAGTGACTCTGACCTCCAATGTACACCATTGAATGCAAATCATGATAAAGGTGGGCAAGCATACACATGCCCCAAGCATATCTCATCCTGTGAATGACCATGTTCTCAAGCACATGACCCTAACCAATAGATAATCCCTTTAACTTGCGATTAGGCCAAAGGAATCCTCCAATGAATCCAACAAGAATTGTTAGAAAAGCGGCATAAGCATCAACCATCTCACACCACATAATCCACAATCCAGCAATCATGGCATCCTGAAACACTGTCCAAAGAACATCAGTACCACCCTACTCTGATAAATCATAAACAAAAATATCCCCGACAACTAGTATCCACAGAATCCTCCAAACATCCTCTAGGGTGACTATGATCTCGTTAGTAGCTAGGTGGAAGGTGTTATGCTCAATGTGCCACATCTCTACTAAAGGTGTTAGGAGGCCCCAATTAATCCTAATCTGGGGCATATCAAGTAAGGAGGACAATCCACAACATGTAATGATAGTTTTCTCAAGCTAGGTCAGATGTCGTATCAAATCAAATTTCTAAGGAAAATTCTCTCTAATCTGGAGGTTCGTCAGAGCCCCCTATCATTATGAAATATTCAAAGTCAATATTCTTTTTTTTACATTATCAAAACATCAAATATCATGTCAAACTAATTAACTCTTTGTAATATTTTTGACTAAATCTTGTGAGTGAACATCATTGAACCTCACCTATCATGAGGTCAATCATTAAACATCATTGAACCTCGCCTATCATGAGGTCAATACATCAAATCAACCTCGCCTATCATGAGGATAATTATCATCAATCAAACATTAGACCAAGCTTATCATGAGGTTGAACATCATCTACTTGATTAGGATCATCAATCATATCAAATAGATGGCTGACACAATCAAAAATCGACAAAATCAAGGAAAATTTTGACAAACTTTATCAATTTGACTTAGAAGTGCTAAAACAGAGTTTCAACATGCTAAATCATGAAAAGCACCATTTCAATAGGCATAAGAATCATTTTTGATAGTAAAAGTGCCACTTCAACAGAAGTCTTATTATACTGAGTCAAAGCGCTAATCTTTTGGGTCAACGCGCTAAACTAGTGAAAGCACTAAACTAGAAGGTAAAAGCACTAAACTTGTTATCCTAAGCAGTAATATACTAAAAGTGCTAAAACAAAAGGTATGAGCACTAAAGTTACTATCCTAGGCACTAAATATTTGAAAGTGCTAATAAATTCTACCTAAGTGAACTACGAGATTCAATGTAAGTGCTAAAAAATCAAAAGTGCTAAAACAAATGACCGAAGTGCTACATCGGTTTGCTAAAGTGCTAAAAGAAATTGAAATTTTGAAATCTGAAAAATGCACGTACAACAAGGGGGTTAATGGGTATGTACCAAAGGTCTGTAGATGGTCGGGTGGTGGTGACATCACACACGCTCAAACCAATGAGTATGGTAGGGAATCGACATCCTGATCCAAATT
Source organism: Sequoiadendron giganteum (assembly GCA_007115665.2). Lineage (NCBI taxonomy): Eukaryota > Viridiplantae > Streptophyta > Pinopsida > Cupressales > Cupressaceae > Sequoiadendron > Sequoiadendron giganteum. The sequence goes on along the minus strand of CM021103.1, from coordinate 682,423,118 downwards.
GCACAAATTGCTCTCTCACAAAATTTTAAAACTCAAATGCACAAATGAGTTTGAAAATGACCTTTTTGACCTTTTATAAGTTATTAAAAGTGGGATTTTTATGGGATTAATTTTTTATTTTTTTTAAGAGAGATTAATTAAAATTCATTGAGGGGCAATATTCTACATTCTTTATCGGGAGATAAATTATTCCACCATCAAATCTTCATCAAATAATCATTAAATCATCGAAAAATCATCATAAAATTGAAAATTTCTAAAAATCCAAAAATTCATAACTTCATTAATTTATCTCCCAAGGGGGCATATATTCATCATCTTGAAAATCAATGTTTGGGGCAAGTCTGGGGCATACTAAAAAAAAATCATCGATACTAGCAACAGCACAAAAATTTCTTTGAAGCAATGCATAAACACATCACTTCAAACAGGGGCAAAATGTATACACATAAAAATGGTTTGGCGAATATAATTAATTAAATATAATTTATTTGATTAATTAACCTTTATTTCATCTACTATTAAATAAATAGAAATATTTATTTAATTATTCACATTCTAATTCTTTTATTCTTCAATTTTAATGAAATATACAACTTCAATAGTTTGTGTTATTTAAGTATCACATCATTCAATCTTAATTAATTAAAAAAGGTTAAATACTTTGTTGTTTAATTATCATATCCCTTCTATATTTATTTAATAAACAAATTCTATAGTTTGTTTTATTAAACTATTTATCCCCTTTTAACTAATTTCAATAAACCAAAATATTAAAATAAAGGCATAAGGGAAAATTTCATCTATTTACTCACGAATAAAATTAGATATTTTATATCTAATTAATTCAATTGGCATTCATAGGAAAGCTTTGGAAACAAATTTGAGAAAAAATTGCAGGAAACTTCTCAATCTCTTTCCTTTGATTCTTCCTATCATCTAGCCTGATGTTTTCATGGGGAGGAACCATTCCCATGATCAACTCAAGCTTCTTCATCTCTCACCAATCAATCCTCCAGATCAAATCCAAGCTTTCATTATGTTTCCCCTTCACAAAATTACTACCATGAATCTATAAATATAGCCTCATTCTACAAGAAAAGGATTTGGGATCTCTCTCACCTTTGTGTAAACTTACTCTATAGGGAAAAGCAATAAAGCATCTTAGCATTCAAGAATTTCAATGTAAAATCATTTAGCAATAGCGATCATAGCATCTTTAGAATCAATATCATGGCAGCATCGTAGATTAATATAGCGTCCATCCATCATTTTTCATGTCAGCATAGTTTATAGTAGCATCAATATCATTTAGAAACCACCATATAGAATTAGATCATTGCATTTAGCATCATTCCATTGTGTAGATTATCATTTTAATAGTCATAGTGCTTACCAAATCTGAGAGCCCTCTATGCTTTAATAAACTTTTGTAGATAGGAAACAATGAGACACTTTCAAGTTTTATGTACTTTAAATTAGTTAATTATTCTTAAATCCGTATATAATATTTCATTAAGAAGTGTTTTTAGTTGTTTTACTTATTTACTTATTCCACACTTACAAAAATAGTTCTTACAACTTCTCTCCGGTAGATATGAGGAACATTACCTTCCAACATCATAGTTCTAGGAGCATCTAAGATTGTTTTTTTCTTTCTCTCAACAACTTCATTTTGTTGAGGGATCTAGGGAGTAGATAATTGTCTTTTGATTCCATGCTCTTCACAAAATGAATTGGTGAATTCACCACCTATGTCTGATCTCAAGCATTTGATCTTCAGACCCTTCTCATTCTCTACCATACCTTGAAACTTTTTAACTTTTCCAATGCTTAATATTTTTCTCTCAAGAAAGCAACCCATATAATTCTAGAATAATCATCAATAAACAACATAAAGTACCTTTCTCCTTGTAGACTTCTGATTTTGGATGGACCACATAGATGAGTATGTACGAAATCCAATACTCCATTAGAATGATGTTGTTTTCTTTGAAATGAAATTCTTATCTACTTTCCCATCTGAAATTCCTTGCATATGGTGTTAGTAGGCTTCACTAACTTAGGTAGATCTCTGATTGCTTGTGTGGAGCATACTTTGACAATTTTATCAAAATTGACATGACACAACCTCCTATGTCATAACCAACTTACATCAACTTGAGAAATTAAACAACTTTCACTAGCAGCACTTAGGTGAAAAATATTACCTCTTGTTTTTGTACCTGAAGCAATTACATTTACAGAGCTTCCCAAAATCCAGCATTTTCCATCTTTGAAAAGAAGATTATATACCTTGTCAACCATATGTCCAACACTCAATAAGTTATGCTTCAATCCTTCAACATATAGGACATCATTAGTATTGTATTTACCACCAAGAGAAATAGTGCCTCTGCCACAAATCACACCTGAATTATTATCTCAAATCTTACAACACCACCGTCATATTTTCCCAAGCTTATGAACTTACTTTTGTCACCAGTCATATGATGTGAGAATCCACTGTCAATCACCCACTCATCCTTTTCATCAATTCTAGTTGTAAGAGCTTTTTCAATGTTTTGATTATTATCAGATTCAATGGACACCAAGAAAAATTCCTTGATAGAAATTAATACCCATCGATCTATATTTCTATTTTCTTTATCAAATTCATCATCAGTAACACCTTCTCCAGCATAATAACATTTATTTTTAAATCTAGACTTGTCAGGTTTGTACTTAAAAACTCTTTCAGGACACTTGATGCAAAATGACCTATCTTACTGCAAGAGAAACATTTAATAGGTAGCTTTCGTTTATACTTACCTTGGCCTCTGGCTTCTCTTTTCACAATCAATGCTTACAACTCTTCTAGCTATCTTTCTTCATCTTCAATTTGTTTCATCTCATCTTCATATTTGAATGTCTTTCTGGAACTTTCTCTCAGATCATATCTCTATTGGATTTTTTTGGACACAACAACTTTAAATGAAAATTATGTCTTAGGAGTAGACTCACCAAATTCACTCAACTCAAAGGAAGTTAGTTTACCAATCATCATATCGCTTGTCACATTTTTCATTTTTCTAAGTTCTTCAATAACATAGGCTTTTGTTTTGTAAGAAGCAGGCATAGATCTTAGCACTTTAGCCACAATTTCATCTTCTTCCATAATTCCACCAACACATCTAATACCCATCACTATTTCATTTACCTTCTACATGAAAGAAACAATTTTTTCATCTTTACTCATCTTCAAGTTCTCTTACTTTCCTTTTAGACTTGTTAGCTTAGCAATCTTCACTTATGCATCTCCTTCATATAATGTTTCCAATTTCTTCTAGATCTCGTGTGTTGTCTTCAGATCTATCACATTTCTCATCTCTGAATTTTTCAAAGCACTTAGTAACGCTTCTATAGCCCTGACATTAGTTTTGAATTCTTTGATCTCATCAGGAGTAGAGGGACCATTATGAGGAATATTATATTTTTTCTTTGTAATTTTCCAGAAGGTTTCACCAATGCAGTTCAAATGACACTCCATTTTTGTTTTGCATAGAGAGTAATTTGTAACATTGAATATGGGACTATACTTCTTGTATGATTTCATCTCGGATAACCTCAAGCTATTAAAATTCTTCAGAGGAAGCAATTTTGATACCAATTGTTGGAAAAACAAGGATAAACAACTAAGAGGGGGGTGAATAGATTGTTACAAAATTTTAAAACTTATCTTACTTTATCAACTCTTAATCTTAGATCTGATAATTAACAATGAAAGAAATAATCAACAACACATCAGAAACACACAACACCAATATTTTTGCATGGAAACCCTATTAGGGGAAAACCACGATGGAGGTTAATCCATTATTATACCCTGTAAAAATTATAATGAAAATGAATAAGGAATGCACATACATTTAGGCACACTGCCTAGAGCTCACTACTTAGAATGGAAGGCTCACCGCCTTACATAAAATAATCAGATTAAATCCATCTGATGAGGTTGAATTGAGAAATTAGCTTCTTCAAAAGCCTGATGAGAGTTTCGATTAGGCACAAAAATACTTCTTCACTCTTTGCTCAATCTTTTTCACACTCTACACTACACTCGAATGATCTAATATTTACTTAGACATATCTCGTATACACTTCACATACATTCACTGAGCATATTTCAAAATGAGGAAAAAATCGCTCTTATATGTCTGCTACATGGATTTACATCAAAAACTTTCTCGGCCACAAATAAAGAATAAGTGAATTATAAATTATCAGCCTCAATACATGAACAGATCTCAATGCGCACCAACCTAATTTTTTCACAACATAATGAAGATCTAAATCTACATCCTCAAACATTCCAAGAATTCAATAATTAATCCATAAAGATCCACAACATGCTACCACCATCATGTTGACCATGAACATGAAAAATCGAACACACAAAAGAAAAAATTTCAATCACCAACATGCCAATTCACACGAATGAACCACAATGATATAGAACAATCTAGAAACACCATGGAACATCTTATAAGTGTACGCAACAACTCAATTTACCAGAATTGTATTCTCTTCTTCTAGAGCCACCTACTATAGTAACAGAATAACTATAAGAACTCAAAAATTCATAACTTTTTCCAATCTTGATGTGCAGCTCTGAAAATTCTAGACAACATACTAGATAGACTAAAAAAAAAAACCCTTTAATGCACAACCTATGATTATCAATGTACATGAATTTCTACCATTATGATCTTCACTGCTTCACAGACTGCCTACAAGATATTTATTCTAATTTTATAAATATCCTTGACATATGTAGCCTTAGAATCATCAATGCTAATAGTTTTGACATCAATGAAAAACACATATCAAAAACACAACCACAACATCCAACACTTGTTACCTTATTAACATGTCTCCTACATCAGCTCTTATTGATAAGAGGCATATAGAGGCATGGTAGAGTCGCAAGCCTTCATTAAGACATCTTAGATTTTTTGGTTGCAAGGCATATGCACATGTGCCACAAGAGAAGAGAACAATGTTGGAGAACAAGGTTGTGAAATGTATCTTCATCTGATGTAGTTATGGTGTGAAAGGATACAAGCTTTGGGATCATCCTATTGCACAAAAAGCAATATATAGTAGAAGTGTTATTTTTAGAGAAACTAAGCCTTCTTCTATTACATTGCAGCCAAAACAAAGTAAATAGGAAGATGTGATTCAATTTCCTACTACACTTGAGAAAGTTGAATCGAGACTCATGGATAGACAAGAAGTTGATGAGATCTTCTCTAACTCTGAATCTTCAAAAGAGGAAGAACCTACAACTCAGCTTGTTCATAAGTCTACAAAGCATAGACAACCACCTAAAAGGTATACACCTAATGATTGGAGAAGTATTTTTTTCTTTGAATACTAAAATGGATGAACCCAAATATATCGAAGATACATTAGGTATGAATAATGTATAATCCTAGAAGATTTCTATAGATGAAGAAATCTTTGAAAATGAATGATACATGGGATCTTGCACCATTGCCTGATGGATGAAAACATGTTGGTTGTGAATGGGTGTTCAAGAAAAAGATTGATTCAAATGGAGGTATTAAGAAGTACAAATCAAGGTTGGTTAGAAAAGGTTACTCTCAAATTGTGGGTGTTGATTATGGTGAGTGAACCACCAAAAATATAACACTAAGAGGGAAAGAGGATTCCCTTTACTAGGCCCCTAGGGTTTTTCACCTATGAGCACTTGGGTGTGGGAATGGATCTCTTTTCGCTTGATGGTTATGTTGTTTTTGGCAGCTTCATTCAAAGGGAGGATTCATTGATGAAGGTTGTGTTGTGTGTGTGAATTGTGATTGAAAACTGAAATGGAATGAAGCTAATCTAATCTATGAAATTTAAACAAAGAAAATGTAAGTAAATGCACACTAAACTATATGCCCTAAATGTATGCAATTTCAAAACTAACAAGAAATAACAAAGAGTATGAACCTAGGAAATGAAATTTGTAGATGAGGAGCGCCAAAATATTCTAGAAATTGTCTAAAATTAGTAGAGGGACACTTACGCCAAGTTGGATAACCTAGTCCTCCTATCGGGAAACTTTGTCGGATTGGGTTTCGAGGAAAAGGGTACCCAAAAATACAAAAACCCTTTTTCAAGATTAGTGCAAGGACAAGGTCGCCAATAGTGGTGACCTAGTCCTCTTGGTGCTTTTTGAAGATTTAGGGTTTGATTCTGTCAGTCCCAGTTGGCAGTTTCTTTTACTATAGTTATTTGTGTCTGAATCTCCCGAAAATGACATGTAACTTGTCTTTTTTCTCCTCCTAGGGTTTGATGTCTTGATGTGACTTGAATGGAATGTTTTTACTTTCTCCAACACTTTTAATCTTGTTAAATTTGAGTACAACCTACAAAAAACATGCAAATATAAAGAGAATGTTGGGGTTAGGGAATAGGATTTTTCCTAAGTCAAACCCCTTTGATGGTAACTAAACCCAAATGAGATCAAACAAGAGATGCTTGAATAATAAACAATGTAAATCCTCACCAAATCCTCTGCTGTTGAAGTTTGCAACATGCAAGAACCAGCTCCAATGGAGGTTTATTGTGATGCCCTTGTGCTTGATTGATTGCTTGGGAACCTTGAGTGCAAGAGTACTTGTGAAGATATGTAAAAATGATATTTGGAGAGAGACAAATGAAGGTTATAACCCTTATTTATACAACATATTCCCTAATTTCCCAAAAAATGCAACATGATAGGCTAACACTAGGGTTTTGGAGGCAAATTCTTGTTAGGTTTTTATCTAAATTTTGAATTTTATGCCAAAATGTACTAAGTCGCCCAAGGTGGTGACCTATTCCACTTGGGCAATTTAAACTGGTGGTCACCAGAATAAAATGGTGATTAATTATTTTTATTAGATTTTCCTCCCGAAACACTCTTAAGTCAGGCCTAAAAGTACATTAGGGGGAAAAATTAACATAAGAAAAGGGTTAGTTAGTTGATGATAAGCCTAGGAAAGTGTAAAAATGCCTTACAACACTTTACAACACTTTGACACAAGGCTTTAAAAGGGGTAAGGAGGAGTTATTTAGGTGAATTATGTTGAAAGGGTCTTAGAAAAGTGGTAATATTTGCTACAACACTTCACAAAACCTTAGTAAAACACTATTAGAATGTTTTTTATTTTCTTTCTTTCAAGATTGAATCAAGGAAAAACAAGGCAAAAATCCAAAGGAAAAGGCCAAAATCAGTGAAAACGTATCAAAGACTACACTTTTTGGTGACACATTTAGCTCCCACTTTAGTGAGAGGATGAACTTGCTTCTAACTAACACTAAAGTAGTTGAATCATATGTGTCGAGCGGGATCTAATATATTCATGCTAGTAGGGTGAGATGACTATGATCAAGAGGGATGATCAAGCCCCTAGGATCGAGATCCCATGGAAAACTGAACATAAGTGCAAAAGATAACACAAGGAGTGATGTGAAAGAGTGAAGAGAGATATAAGTCGGATCAAGCATCGATCATTTGTCTAGCTAGTTGTGGATCAGATCTAGGTTGTTTTTCTGAAAGGAAGGAAATGTACTCACTTTGGGCCAATAGGAATTTTGATTTTCCATCGAGTGAGGATGACAAAAATGGGTGAGAAACATATGCTTGGTTTGTATGCACTCACACAAGTGCAAATGTGGTTATGGGGAAAGTCATGCCACTAGTTGGGCTTCTCACTCAACTATAACAAAATTATACCTCCTAATAACTTTGATAAGGTACCACAAAGACAAGGGTGTGGTTTGTGAGACAAGCAAAGCCTTGGATTCTTAGAACTCGTGAAAAAGAGCAAGATGGCACCATAGTCATGCAAGTTGTGATACGTATTATGGCCATGTATGCACAATGCAAAGATGTAACATGTAAAAATTCAAAAAGGAATAAAATATAAAAATGTAAAAAGAGTGTTCTAAGGAGTCTTATTTAGTTCATGTAAGGTCTTTCACTTAGGGAACATTACATGTCTAATGTCTTGAAAAGAGGACATATCGAAGGATAGAAAATTCACAACTTAGGGGATGCAGTGTATCACATTAGGCCATTAAGAGGAATGTAATATGCAAAGTTAATTCACACGTATGAAGGATATTATACCGAATGTCATCCAAAAAGTGAGAAAACACATCATGTGAAGTGATAAGGTGGCACCAAGAACCAAGGACAAAGAAAAAAAATGCTAATGAAAAATAAAATAGTACCAATGTATGCCCCCACTTTAAAGGGATTGCTACACACCATTTTGTGAGAAATTGCTTTAAATTAGAGAAAGGAAAAAGGAAAAAGGAAAGTGAAAGGACATGAGATCCTACTTGAAAATCCCAATGTCAAGTGATAGGTGTCCAAGAAAGGTTGCATCATGTGAAAAGAAAGAAAGAAAAGGAAATAAGGGTTTCCCCCAAAATGAAAAACCACAAACACATAAGGGATCTATGGATTTTGGGTTAGTATATTTTTTGCTACAATGTTTGTTTAGAGAGCACAAAACTATCATAATTCCCCAAAATACATAGAACTAGAAGAAGACATAGAGAGAGCGAAAGAAAGTAAAAGAAAGACTCAATTTGGGTGAACATGGAAGACACAAAGGATGTCTCAACACTTTGCATCATCCCCAAAAAGGAGAACAAAATAAAAAAGGAGAAGGAAAATGGAAAAGGCCTTGTTTTTGAGTCAACATGAAGAATAAATTGTGGTCTCAATGCCTTGGATCATCCCCAAATGGAAGGAAAAAGGAACAAAAGAGAAAGGAAAGGGGTCCATTTGGATCAACATGAAGGAGACATTGTGGTCTCAATTCCTTTTATCATCCCCAAATGGAAGGAAAAAAGGAAAACAAAAAGGAAAAGAGGTCCATTTGGGTCAACATGAAGGATACATTGTGCTCTCAATGTCTTGCATCATCCTCAAATGGAAGGAAAAAAGGAAAATAGGTCCATTTGGGTCAACATGAAGGATACATTGTGGTCTCAATGCCTTGCATCATCCCCAAATGGAAGGAAAGAAGGAATGCACAACATATAGAAGAATGGAGAGACATATAGAATAATGTTACAAAGAGGATGAACATCAAATATAACAATATATGGAACACGTGACACAAAAAAACACACGACTAGTAAAGCAAGTGCAAGTCAACCGTTAAGCAAGGTATCTGCCTCCCAATCTTGGTGGGTAGAAGCGCGAGGTGGACAACAAAGCTAAGGGATGAGGGAAAATGTATTACTAGGACAAGGCTAGCAACCTCTTGCACCCACTGAGTGCAGGGCTAGTGTGAGCCAAGATAGGTGATGGGAAACATCATGCAGTTGTGAGAAGGGCATGTTCTTCAACTACTACATGAAAAGGTGCATGAGAGGGGTTTTAGGGATCAATAGGGTAGAACTTAGTACCAAAAAAGTTATACTTACTCAGTATCTCTCGCAGAAAGTGACATTCATTGCTTCTATGCCCAAGAACATGATGGTAAGAACAATGTGGTACATTAGCATCTTTAAAACATATTACCAACCAATTACAATGGGGTAAGGTGATGATCCCTTTGTTTAAGAGGATGTATATTTTTCTCTCGCATTCAAGTGGTGGCTGGAGAGGAAATTTAATTTTTTGTAATTTATAGGGCCTCTTGCATCTACTAGATTCCCCAACTTCAAAAGAGGAGATTAGGGCAAGAGGTACGAAAATGATCATAGGGTTAGCTTTGTTATTTTTTGGAGGAGAGGGTGACCATTCCTTAGGAAGAAAAAAATCCAAATCAGGAGGGGAATCGAAGATCACCATTCCATTGTCACAAATCCTAAGATAATATTGAGGAGGCACCCTATCACGAGGGGGATCTTGATAACCTATGCATGTTGTATCTTCATCAAGTGATGATTGTTCATAAATTTTTTGAATGGAATGTTCAATTTTTATATCACCACCTTGCTTGCTTAGGATGGTAAACCCTTTTCCATAAGTTTGTTGAAGATTAATGAGAGGGTGGGTGACCTGGTTATGGTAAAAGGGTGGATGAGTGGCAAGATTAGAGGAACTAGGCCCACCCTACATAGGTAGCTTAGGTTCAATATGTGTTTCTAGATGGAGGTATGCAAATGTATCTCGGGATGATATTTCAAGAAATGGGGGTTATAGAATGGATGGGTAAAAGGCAGTATATGATTCAAGATTGTCAAGGAAGTCATTGAGGAATCGATACATTCTAGTATCATCATCTCCAATTATTTCTACTTCAGTGGGGGGACACTCATTGGGAGTTGATTGAGTAGGGGTAGGTTCAAGGTCATTAGGATTAGTGACAAAGGTGTAGCTTGACATATCCATTAAGGATTTGAGGGATGTCCACAACTTCTTGAAAGACATGGCCATGATGAAATCAAAGTAAGGAAAAGAAATGGAAATAGAAAGACAATTACAAACAATAGAAATGAAAACAATGTGTTGAAAATGACAAAAACTGTTATGCAAAACATGCAAGAGGACTAGGTCACCCAGTGTGGTAACTTAGTCCCAGTAGTGCTATTTTTGACAAATTTCTAAATTTTTAACTACTTTTTATGCTTTTTCTTATTTTATGATGCAAAGAGAGAATGAAAATGAAAAATTATTTGAATTTTCTTAATGATAATGTAATGCAAAGTGCACTCTATCATGAACCTTCAGTAATGCACTTTTCTACAAACCCTAGGATGTAAACAATGTAAAAAATTTAATGCAATGCAAGCAATTTCCAAAGATGAAATGTAAAATCAAAAATTTAACAAGTGGTCTACGGTCAGGTTCACCAAAATTAAAAACCAAAAATATAACACTAGGAGGAAAGATGATTCCCTTTACTAGGCCCCTAAGTTTTTTCACCTAGGAGCAGTTGGGTGTGGGAATGGATCTCTTTCAGCTTGATGGTTATGTTTTTTTTGGTAGTTGCATTCAAAGGAAGGATTTATTGATGAAGGTTGTGTGAAGTGTGTGAAGTGTGGCTAAAAACTAAAATGCAATGAAGCTAATATAATCTATGAAATGTAAATAAAGGAAATTTAAGTAAATGCAAGCTAAACCGTATGCCCTAAATGTATGCAATCTGGAAACTAACAATAAAAAAAAAAGATTATGAACCTAGGAAATGAAACTTGTAGATAAGGAGCCCCAAAAAATTCTAGAAATTGTCTAAAATTAGTTGAGGGGCAATTACGCCAAGTTGGGTTACCTATTCTTCCTATCGAGAAACTTTTTCAGAGTGGGTTTTCAGGAAAAGGGTACCCAAAAATACAAAAACCCTTTTTCAGGCTTAGCACAAGGACAAGGTCACCAATAGTAGTGACCTAGTCCTCCTCGTGCTTTTAGAAGATTTAGGGTCTAATTATGTTGGTCCCAATTGCCACATTCCTTTTCTACAACATTTTTTGTCTGAATCTCCCAAAAATGATCTATAACTTGTCCTTTTGCTCCTCTTAGGGTTTGTTGTCTTGATGTGACTTGAATGGAGTGTTTTTACTTTCTCCAATACTTTGAATCTTGCTAAATTTGAGTACAATCTGCAAAACACATGCAAAGACAAAGAGAGTGTTGGGGTTAGGGAATAGGGTTTTTCTTAAGTCAAACCCCTTTGATGGTAACTAAACCCAAATGAGATTAAAGGAGAGATGCCTAAATGATAAACAATGTAAATGGTCACCAAATCTTTTGTTGTTGAAGTTTGCAACATGCAAGAACCAACACCAATGAAGGTTTCTTGTGATGCCTTTGTGCTTGATTGCTTGCTTGGTAAGCTTGAGTGCAAGATTACTTGTGAAGAGATGTAAAAATGAGCTTGGGAGAGAGAGAAATGAAGGTGAAAACCCTTAGTTATACAAGATATTCCCTAATTTCCCAAAACTGCAACATGATAGGCTGACACTATGGGTTTGGAGGAAAATTCCCATTAGGTTTTTGTCTTAAATTTGAATTTTATACCAAAAGGGACTAGGTCTCCCAACATGGCAACCTAGTCCACTTGGGCAATTTGAAGTGGTGGTCGGGAATAAAATGGTGATTAGATTTTCCTCCCAAAACACTCTTAAGTCGAGCCTAAAAATATATTAGGGGGACAAATTATCATAATAAATGGGTTAATCATTGGATGATAATCCTAGGAAAGTGTGAAAATAACTTACAACACTTTACAACACTTTGACACAAGGCTCAAAAAGGGGTAAAGAGGGGTTATTTAGGTGAATTATGTTGAAAGGGTCTTAGAAAAGTGGGAAGATTTGTTACGAGACTTCACAACACCTTAGTAAAAAACTATTAATTTTTTTATTTATTTGTAATATTTCAAGACCGAATCAAATAAAAACAAGGTCAAAATCCAAAGGAAAAGGCTAACATAAGTGAAAAAGTGCCAAAGAGTACACTTTTTTGGTGACACAATGAGATATTTTCTCCTATTGCAAAAATGACATCCATTAGATTTTTGCTTGTTATTGCTAATAATGATTTAGAGGCTGAGAATATGGATGTGAAAATTTCTTTCCTTCATGGTGACTTTGAGGAGGATATTTATATGACACAACCAGATCACTATGTGGTGAAAGGTGAAAGTAGGTTGGTTTGCAAATTGAAGAAATATTTGTATGGTTTAAACATAGTCCTAGGATGTGGTACTAGAGATGTGATACATATGTGTTAATTTTGGGATTTGAGCATTCTAAATCAGGTTTTATAAAACTAATGGTTATAATTTCCTATTTATTGCATTATATGTTGATGATATGTTATTTATTATCAAAGGGAAAGGTATGATTTTAGAACTAAAATCCTAGCTTGCTACTAAATTTGAAATGAAAGACCTTGGTGCAACTAGAGACATTCTTGGCATATAAATTGAAAGAGATAGAGTGAATAGAAAGCTATGGCTTGGCCAAAGTAAGTATGTCAATTTAATTTTATAGAGATTTAACATGCAAAACTGTATTGCCATTGTGTGTTCCCTTTCCTATTGGAACAAAGTTATCTATTGTAGATTGTCCAACATCTCCATCAGAGATGGAAGACATGAGTAGAGTGTCTTACTAGAGTTCAATTGGAAGTTTGATGTATGTTATAGTTTATACTAGACCGGACATTGGCCAAGAAGTAGGAGTTCATTCTAGATATATGTCTAATCATGGTAGAGTTCATTTTCGATGCAGTTAAAAGGGTCTTTAGACATTTGCACAGTACCTCAGATTATTCCTTATTTTATCATAGTAAAGTGATCAAAGATGAGGTTTTCCTTGATATTCATGGTGAACCAGCAAAATTATGAAATGTAGCAAGGGAAAGAGGATTCCCTTAAATAGGCTCCTAGGGTTTTTCACCTAAGAGCTTGGTCAGAATAATGACACTCTTTCACCCTAATGATCTTCTTTTTGGTAGGTTCATTGAAAGGGATAGGGGATAAATAGGGTTGTGTTGTGTGTGATGAAGTGTGTCTAAATGCTGAATTGAAATGAAACTAAACTAACTATGAAATGTAAACAAAAGAAAATGTAAACTATATGCAAAGTAAACAAAATGACCTAAATGTATGGAAGCTAGAAATAAACTATAAGAGACATAAATGGTGCACCTGGGAATTGAATGTTGTAGAAGAGGAGCTTTGGAGTGTTCTGGAATATGCTAGAAATTTGCATAGGGACACTTACACTAGAATGGGTGACCTACTTCTTCTCCCAAGAAACTTTGACCTAGTCCTCTTGGTACTTTCAGGATCTTTGAGGTATGAATCTATAGGCCCCCACTTGCTCCTTCTAGGGTTTTGATGACTTGATTTGATGTAGATGGAATGATGGCACCCTTTTCAACACTTTACTCCTTTCCAAATCTGCATACAACCTGCAAAGCACACATGCAAAGAGGATGAAAGGGTTAGGGTTAGATATTAGGGGTTTTCCTTAGTCAAAACCCATGAAGGTAATCAAACCCAAATGAAATAGAAATGTAAGGGAAGATGATTGAATGAAAAATAAATGTAAACACTCACCAAAACCTTGTTGAAAATGTTGGCAACATGCAAGAACCAGCTCCAATGGAGGTTGATTGAAGTGCCTTGTGCTTGAATGCTTTATTGAGAAGATTGAGTTCTTGAGTGCTTATGAAGATGGAAAATGATGTTAGGGGGGCGAAATGAGGATGAAAACCCTTATTTACACAAGATATTCCCTAATTTCTCAAAAAAAACACATGATAGGTCGACCCTAGTATTTTGGAGACAAATTCCCGTTAGATTTTTATTTTTATTTGGAATTTTATGTGAAAAGGGATTAGGTCGCCTAAGGTGGCGACCTAGTCCACTTGGACAAATTAAAGTGGTGGTCAAGAATTAAGTGGTGTTAAATGATGATTATCGGGCTTGTCTCCTAAAATGCACTTAAGTCAAGCCTAAAAGTACATTAAGGGAAAAATTTAAAATAAGGAAGGGTGATTTTGTTGATGACAAGCCTAGGAAAGTGTGATAATGTATTATAACACCTTACAACACTTTGGCACAAGAATTGGAAAGGAGTAAAAATGGGTTGTTTAGGTGAATTGTGTTGAAAGGATCTTAGAAAAGTGGGAAGATGTTTTACAACATGTAAGAACTTATGAAAAGAATCAATAGGATCTAGAGATCAAAGATAGCACAAAAGAGAGAGAAAGAATGAGAGAATATGATGATAGTATTCTCAATATGCATAAAGATAGTTGAAAAAACATGTATGTACAAGGATTGCTTATAAAGGAAAGCTAGGACACAATGAAGGGCCATGAATGGGACAAGTGGCACAATCATGTGTAGGGTAGGTGGAGAGAAATAATAGATAATTTCATGAAAGTTGGATTGCCCACCTAAAGTGGAATTATCATGCCATGAATGGTGGAGATGAAAATGTGATAACTATATCACACCACAAAGAGTGGAATTTTTCCAACACACACTTCCCTAGGTGTCCAACTCATATCTCTCTATGCATGCACAAACCTAGATGGATGATGCAAATAACTAGGTGTCACAAGTGCAAACTACAATGATATGCATTCCCTAAGTAAGCTTAAGTAAAGTGTAATAAGTAAAATACTTATTTTCACCAACACCCCCCCTTGAGTGCAACTCGGGGAATGAAGACTCAAGAAAATCATGCAAGATGGGTCCCGAAAAATGGGCCATGTTAGGTGCCCATGTACAAATGCAGTGCAATCTCTCACAAGCGAGGAAAGGGAGAAAACCTCATGGGAAAAAATTCCCCTCAAAAGAGAGAAGAAAACAAATTAATGTACAAATGAAGTAGGACAAAACCCCAAGATGAGGAAAAATTCCCCCCCATGAAAGAGAAGGAAGAAGTCAAGTGACTCCCCCTGTCACATCCTGCACCCACAAGAGAGATCAAAACTGATGGTACTTACTATCAATGAAGAGTTCAAATGGTGAATATGTTGGCTACCTACTCTACTATCAGACAATAGCACAAGTCAATGACTTGATCCTGAATTAGCTCCCTGATGAAGTGCATATGAATCTCAATGTGCTTGGTCCTTTGATGTTGGATGGGATTCCTGGAGATCACAATAGCACTCTGATTGTCATACCGAATGATTGTTGGATGTGGAATGGAAAAACCAAACTTAGAAAGAATGTGTTAAAGCCAAATGGCCTTAGTGGTGGCATTAATAGCCCCCCTATACTCAGCCTATGTCGATGAAAGAGCAATGGCATGTTGCTTCTTGCTCTACCATGAAACAAGTCTTAACCCAAGATGGAAGTTGTAGTCGTAGGTGGAATTGCGATCATTAGAATCACCAGCCAAATCCAAGTCAGTATAGCCTACTAAGTCAAGGGTATGTGCAGGATCATCATGGAAAAAGCATTCCCTTAAGTGGCAATAAAATACATAAAATCAGAGTTAGGAAACTTGCTGTAGAAATTTGAATAAGTTATCTATACTATTTAAAAAATATATAAGAATAGAATCTATAGAAAATTTAATTTAGTTTCTAAACTACTAGGTTTATTTACAAAAAAATAAAATCTATTTGGTGAAAACTTGAAATTTCAATGTAGTAGTAGTTAAATTTCAGGGGAAAAATAAGAAGTAGGTGTCTGTCTGACCACCCTAACCATAATAAAATTATAATATTTTAGATATAAGTAGGCAATTCATGTCCCAATGTGATGCATATTTTTTTGTAATTTTGTTCCAAGTAAATAATATGATTTTTTTATTACAAATTCTTAAAAATATAAAAACTCCTATGTCTGACCACCTTAACTTAGTCAAAACTTCATGAAATTCTTTTTTTTTTTTTAATTTTGTAGTATGTGAAGCATAGAATGTGATGCATGTTTTGGATTCAAAAAATGTGATACTATTTGAAAGCTATAGATTTTTTCAATCAAAAACAGGACTTTAGTCATAATTCAAATAGAAAATGAATAATAATTATTTATTAAATTCAAAGTAAAGAATAATTTATATTGGTGGAAAGCTGAGAATCTCCTTTTAAAACCCTTATCGTTTCATCAATTTTGGGTAAAAAAAAACTCGTCAGCCACATGGGCCATCATATCATTTAGATATCGCCACTTTTTGGCCCATCATGATCTCGTACATGCCCTCAAGCTGTGCACTTGCTGCATAATGAATCTCATGCTGATGAGTACCCTGGATGTAGTGCAAGATGCATTTGGCGGCTTTCTAATGAAGATCATGTGGTTCTTGCATAAAGCAGGATACCATGCCAACCGTATAAGAGATGTCAAGGCATGTATGAGTCAAGTAGATGAGACTTCCAACATGATGGCGATACAAAGTGGCATCAACAAGTGGAGTGGAGCACTTAGCCTTAAGCTCTACTCCTGAAAGAAAGGGAGTGGGAGCAGGCTTACAATCAGTCATGCAGAATCATGAAAGAAGATTAAGAGAATACTTGGGCTGTGACAATAAGGGTGTAACGGATTTACTGGGATGGATTGATCTGATGTGGTGCTTGCATTCAACCTTCGAGTGTTCACAAGGTAATGTTTTTGGAGTTCATAAAACATGGCACTTATCTTGTTAACAATCGGCGGGGTTGAAGCGATAGATGATATGATTTGGGGAATGTG
Source organism: Sequoiadendron giganteum (assembly GCA_007115665.2). Classification (NCBI taxonomy): domain Eukaryota; kingdom Viridiplantae; phylum Streptophyta; class Pinopsida; order Cupressales; family Cupressaceae; genus Sequoiadendron; species Sequoiadendron giganteum. Next base: position 682,405,953 of record CM021103.1, on the reverse strand, counting down.
TTGAGTGACATTTTTAAGTGGAAGTGTGGATGCGGGTGAGGGCATGATACCGAGAAACCTCTCCACAATGGTGCTTATGTCAAAGTCAGAAGGGAGTTTAGCCCCTTCTTTTGCTAACTCTAACATGTATTGGGATGGGTACAACCTCAGCATGGCACTAAAAATTCGGTGGCTTTTAGGGTTTTGCACCATTTCTATAAGTTTTGATTGTGTCATCCCATTGTCAGTGATGTCCTCTATATGACCTTCCTCTTGAGAATTTTGAGGTACTTGAGGAGGATTGATTGGGAGGTCAATTTTTATCATCGACACGAATGTTGTTTTGGTTTGTCTTAGATCACTTGAAATGGATGTTTCTTTGTTTTTCTCCATATTATTCTTGTGTTGAGATCGAGTTTGAACCATAAAATAGAGATCAATTTTTAGGAATATAAGAGATGAACCTCTAACCCTTTAGATTTATCTAAACCTTAGGTTCAAAAAAGTAAAGAACTTAAGATAATTCAAGGACCAAACTGATGATGAAGATGAGATAAATGAAAGATGGGTGATACGGATGATGAAACTCTTGAGGAACCTTGAGGGAAATACTAAACTTTTAGGACTTTGTTTGATTGATTGATAGTTTGACTAAGTGTTTTAAGTCAAACAAAAGTGATAATGCACTTGTAAACTCTAGGAATTTGTGTTATCCTAGAGTAAACTTGTACATAAGAGGACGGTTTCACTAAATGTGTTAAGTCAAATGAGGTGATTATGGATTTGATAACTTGACTAAGTGTGTTAAGCCAAACAAGATGATAATGAACTTGTAAACCCAAGGAAGTTGTGTTATCCTAGAGTAAACTCATTCATAAGATGATGGTCTGACTAAGTGTGTTAAGTCAAACAAAGTGATTTGATTTCACTTAGATGTTTAGCATAAATGAGGTTTACAAAGTTTCCAAGAGTTGTTGGTGAGATGATTTTCGACTGATTTTGATGGTTGAGAGGTGGTGAAAGTGATTGATTTTAATCCTATACTTGACCAAGATAACACTCCTTCTTACAAGACCTCAGTTTTGAAGAACACGCTTGACTTCCTATGTGAGAAAAGAAAACCTTTCAAAAAGTTCAGGATTTTGTTGATAATAGAACTCATACAAGTTAGGGTTGTTTCTTGAAGCTTTCTTGTAAAATTTGTAAACCGATCTTTCTCTAACTTTGAGAATTCTTTCAAGATGCTCCTCACGATATTTTGGACTAAGAATTTTTAACTTGGGTTTCTAAGTTTTGATCTTGCGGGAAATCATTTGGAAAGACACATGGGTGGAGTGAATTGTCTTTATCTTTGCTTAATGAACTCTTTTTACCACAAATAGTTCTTTGATTAAAGTTTCAAACTAAATGTCTATGTCTCAAATCATTTTCATTCCATAAGGTCCATTATGTTAAAATAAAGGTTTCAAGAGCACAGTTCCCTAAGTTGACTTTAGTGAAAAAAAATGATGATTAAACCCAAGTACTTAGAAACCTTTAAGGATTGAATCCCTAGGGTAAGCAAGAGCACTTATATTTGTCAAAAGATATTTGTTTCCTTCAAAGGGTTTGAAATCTTGAAGTTGTCTATGAATTTTTTTTTTCCAATGTTTTAGATCCAAGAAAAAGTGTTTTGATTCCAATGAAATGCACAACCCTAGGTGAAAAATAAAATATTTGTTGGGTTCCCACTTGGATAAATCTAGTTGCGCATTTTCAGTGTGGATGATTAGAGGCTTGACCACACTGGCTCTTCTCCATGACACACACTTCTCTAGTCAGCCAAGCATCAGTACCCATGAATCTCCCATGGCATACTTTTCATCTCTACAAAAAAACCGCATGTATATGTGGGGCGGCTTGAAAGGACATGACCTTTTACACCAAAAAATAGATAGGATTTTGGCCTTTACACAAATTGGTTTGTAATCAGGGTACCCGTTTAGAAGGCCACACAAGATGCAAGATAAACCCACATAAAGAGTATCACCTGCTTATTCGTAGGAGCTCCTGTAATGATGAACTTTCCTGGCCATTTGAATTTGTATACTGGTTGGGAATAGCTTGGTGTTTAGCTTGTTACCGGTTTGTGTCGTTCACTTAGGGTGAGTACTTTTTTCCCACAAAGGTAAGCTCTCTAAAGGTGTAAAATAATGAGTAAGTGCATTCGTAGTTTGATCATCTTTGTTTGCGTGAACAAAGAGAGAACACTTGCAATGCCTTTTTCTCATACTAGACAAGTTTGTTCAATTTTAGATCCCCAAATCAAAGTGTGGAGGCAATCTTTTAAACAATCTAATATCACCGAAAGAATTTTGATTTTCAATATCACCATGAAGTGCGAGAGAAGCACATATGCCTTTTAAATGTTATTAATTTATGAAAAATATTGCAAAGCATGAAAAACACTTGTTCATTTCAAGTCCACAAAGCAATCATTTTGATTCATTTTAAAGCACCAAAATGAGATGTGAATTTTTTCTTGTTCAATTATTAAATCCAAATGAAATCTAGTGATTTTCTAAGTCCAATTTTAACCAAGTTGAAGAGATCAAGTCAAAGGTTAATTTTAGACCCAAAATTTGAAGTGAGTTGGTTCAAAATAAAAAATTAAAGTGGGAATTGGAAGCCCTAAGCATTTAAAAATGCTTTGTGAATCTCAAGTTTCAATTCTCGATTTCTCTCTTTAAATCCAATCTCGCTTTTCTTTCTCTTGATTCCAATATCCACCTTAACCTTTAAACATCAGAAAGTAAAACTTTTAAAAAAGATATTTACTTCAAGGAATTAATGAAGTAAAAAGAAAAATTAACCCTGCCATGCAAAGTCTATGTGAAAACAAACAATTTGTTAGAGCACAATATTTTTCCTACCAGACCTTTAGAAGTATGAAAAAACTTTGACAATTTATAAGCACAAAAGGAATTTTGATTAATCTCCATCTATTGGTTGATAATTTTGTTCTTCACCCATTAGATTAAATTTCTAGCATTATAAAGATAAGATAAATCCCAACGTTCAATGATATCAATGCCTTCAAAATAAACATGAAAGTCAAGATTTATACACATTCAAAGTATAGACTTAAATAAAATGTGGCATCACTTTCCACTAATACATTGAAGAGGAATAAAGGATGCAAGGTAAAGCGTCCAAGAAAAATAAATTCCTTTGCAATCTCTCTCAGCTATTTACCTCTTCCATTCATACTTGTACCTTGCACTTAGTGATATAAATGCCAAATTTTTTTTTTAATTTTTTTCAAAAAACGAAACGTGGTTCATTGCACCTTACCTATCAACTAACATGGATTTGCATATCAAATACACAATAAAGAAATGAAGAAAAATAAAATGACATTCATCACAAATGATCTGAAAAAATGTCGAGCAAAATGACATTCTTAATAATAAAGTAAAACAAAAATATTATGGGTTGTTTAATAAAGTCCTTTGAGAAATTCACAAATTTGATTGTGTTACTGTACACGCCACCTTCTTCATGCATCATAGTATGGTAATTTTTATGGTCAAGACAACACTAGTAATACACACCTCCTCCCGCAATAATACCGAAAAGACATAGACAAGTAAAATCAACAAAGCTTCGTACTGAAATATCTTGACCATTCCATAGATGTATATATCAGATTGGTTGTACTATTGAATTGTAAATTTCTTACGTTCAAATTTCATTCGTTGGATGTAGTCTACCATGGAAATGAGATGTTGTTCAAATTTCATTCGTTGGATGTAGTCTACCATGGAAATGAGATGTACATGTACGTTTGAGTTAATACATTCAGTGTATCACACGATATGTATCTACGAGCAACCACATTATTAAAAGTAATTATACATGCTTACAAACAAAGGGGACATCCCAAAAGATTAGAGGATGGCCACATAAATGAAAAGCATTTTCTTTCTTTTCGCTATGCTTATAGGGTAATGAGAAGCCATTGGCAGTAAGTTGAGAATATTTTCAGTGGCTCTGACAATTTCTCTCTTTAGAGTTTGGAGCCCCGTAACTGCACATTTTTTCAAAAGGGTTATTGGGCCCTCACCAGGTAAGTAGATAGTTGTTTTATTTTTTCTCTTCTTTGCATAAGTGCTCATAGAGCTTAGATAGTAAGAAATTGAAAATGTTTTTTAGCATATGCATCGGTGAAATGTGTGAGGGAGGAAGAGAGGGAGTGTGCAGGGGTGTTTGAGAAAGGAATTATCATCGTGAGGAATGGCAGTGTGTTTGAAGTGGAGGCAGATTTGTATAAGGGCAATAAGAAAGCCACGATGATTCAACACTAGTCAACACAATCATGAGACATAAATCCTACTCTTAATGCATTCCACGAACTCTTTAAATTAACTAAGTTTCCTATAAACATCGTCATATTTGTTTTTTCAGGGCATTAAACTAAACTATTCATCTCTAGCGAGCCTCTACAACAAATATAACATTAGTTTGCCTGAACGAAAACAATAAATGTATGCTTAATAAGAGAAAAGATATGTCACTCAAGAAAGATGTTGATTCTAATGATTAAACACATCCTTATATAATCTATGGATGACTTCACGTAATCATAGGAAAGATTAGTATAAGTCGAAAACAAAAGATCTTTTCCATATTGTCACTCTATTTTGCCTTAATGGATGAATGTTCGTTTACTAGCTTCACCAAAAGAACATAAAATGAAAAACATAAAATAGTTTGTTATTTTTCCAAAGAATAGAAAATCCAATTCTTAAAACAGTGTTATTTTAGGCCTTCAAGACTTTAACAATTTTTTAGACGGTTTACAAACAGGATTCAAGACATATGTATCCATGAATGGAAATTTCAAGTAGATTTATTGCAGAACTTTTAGAAATTTTCTAGCAAATGAAATCTAGGCCCTCCTTCTAGTATCACATGTGATACCACAAAATCTACAAACTTAAATTGTTAACACATATTAGAATAATGTAAGTTTCAAGCAAGCAAACAAAGCAATATTCTTATGAAATAATCCAACATGTTTCACATTACAAACAAAATAACAAGATAACTAATTGAGAGCACAAAAATCATGTTAGATACCTATTCCATATTGGATTGGTGAACCTTGGGTATGTGAAGGACCCATTTCCCAATCCTTCCTAAGCCTTGAGATGGTGATAGACAAAGAGATGCAAGAGGAACTCAAGTTTCATATAGTGAGGATGCTCAAATGGTAGATGCCAATGAAGGAGAAAAACCCTTGAATTTATAGGTGAGATTGAAGGGAGAAGAGGTAAAGTTGAAGAATGTGGGACTAATCCTCAACCAATAGGAAGGAGCCACTTGTCACTTTGTGAATGGACCATGGTTGTGCAAGTTTTGGTCAATGTGCCAATAAATGACATTAGGTGGCCTTTTCAAATTTAAAATTTGACTTGTTGGAGGGAGAAAAAAGGGGTCTTAAATGACAAGTGGGGGACATATAAGAGGGGAGTTAATTCCATGTTGGAAGGGACAAGTCATTTGAGAGGGAAAAGCAAATTGGAGGAATATTCCCTTTTATGCCATGTTGAGGGAAAAAGGAAGATTTAATAAATCAATTAAATGATTTATTTGTGCAAGTGGGAAAACCTAGAAGATGGGATATGGTTTAGGCCTAGCATTAATCAAGGATTTGATTAATTAAGCTAATGATTAGTTGATTGTGACATTTTGACTTAGATTTGTGGGTTAAAATAAATCAAGATGAGAGGAGATAATGATCATTAGTCATTTAATTAAATAAATGTGATTTAATTGAATCAAGAAACTTTAGCAAATAATCAAATAAAAATGATTTATTTAATTAAATAGATAACCTTAGTGAATTAATTAAATTGATTTATTTAATTAATAGATGAAATGATGTTAATTGAAGCGTGATTAGATGCATGAGTCAATTTTGCATGTCTACAGAAATAAACTTACATTTATAGATATGTATCCTCAATTTCCTAAAATTCAAATATCACGAGCTAACATCTGAATATAGATTTAAAAATATTAAAATACCACCAAAAACATAATTTAAATTTAGGTCCTAGGTCTAAGGGAGGACCCATTGGTCCATGGGCGAATGGATCCTAGGTCCCTAACCTAGAACACACATTACTCAATGAGAAGTGTTATGTTAAGGCATTAATGAATTTCATCGGGTTTCCCCTTTAGAAATGTAATAAAATTAGGCTTGGATTTAAATTAAAGGGCCAATCAAGGAAAATTAAGCTCAATTAATTAAAGGAGCCCTAAATAAGTATGAAAATGTAAATAAATAAATTTTACAACACAAAATTAAGGCATTATGAAGTTCATTTTAATTAATAGAGCCCTAAACTTAATGTGAATATGTAAAATACATATTTCAACACTAAATTAAGGTTTAACTAAGTCTAAATTAACATTAACTCCAAATTAAGTGTGAAAATGTAAAAGGGTAAGTGTACGATCATGATGGGCCAAAAAGTGGCAATATATAAGTGATATGATGGCCCATGTGGCTGGCGAATTTTTTTAAATCCAAAATTGATGAAATTAAAAGGGTTTTTAAAGGACATTCTCAACTTTCTACCAATATAAATTATGTTTTACTTTGAATTTAATAAATAATTACTATTCATTTTCTATTTGAATTATGACTAAAGTCCTAATTGATAGGCTAATTGAAAAAAAATCTATAGCTTTCAAACCGTATCACATTTTTTGGATCCAAATCATGCGCCACATTCTATGCTTCGCATACTATAGGATTAAAAAAAAAAAAAAAATCATGAATTTTTGACTAAGTTAAGGTGGTTAGACTTACGAGTTTTTATACTTTTTAAAAGTTGTAATAAAAAATTCATAATTAAGTATTTACTTTGAAAAAATTACAAAAAAAATGCATCACATCAGGACATGAGTCCTCTACTTATATCTAAAATCTTATAATTTTGTTTTTATCATTTTATTCTGGTTAGGGTGGTCAGATAGACACCTACTTATTTTTTCCTTGAAATTTAAGTAATACTACATTGAAATTTCAAATTTTCACCAAATAGATTTTTTTATTTTTTAAATAAACCTAGTAGTTTAGAAACTAAATTCAATTTGCTACATATTCTATTCTTACATATTTTTGAAATAATATAGATAACTTATTCAAATTTTTACATCAAGTTGCCTAACTTTGATTTTTTGAATTTTCATCGCCACTTAAGGACCTATTTTTTCCATAATGATCTTGCACATAACCAAAAGGGATACATTTTTCTACACTACAGGACCAATATTAGAATTTTTATTGACTCAAACTATTCAACTAAATGATATTTAATTAAAATAAAAAATTACTAAAAAAAGTAAATTGATATAAATTGAGTAGATATCATCACTAAAGCATGTTGTGTAGATGGGTTACCCTTAATGTTGAATAGTACAAAACCTTTTTTAGTGTAGGACTCTAACCAACCATACTTATCGACCAGTAATAAAATAAATAAATATCATATTGAAAAGAGTTTATTTCTTAGAAATAAAGTAGATTATAAAGAATTGGAATAAACAATATTAAAATTAAAGAGAATAATACAACAATGGTGATCATATAACTAAATTTAATAATCCAACAAAACATTCATTGTCAACCACCATTTATAAGATTGATTTCTTCATTAATCATTCATTGAGGATGAACACCACATGAATTAAACATCAAATATTATCAACCATAATTTTAGATCTACTAGCTCATCAACCTCTTGAATATGAACACGACATGGATGAAACATGCGATGTTATCAACCATAAATTTGAATCTATTAACTAATCAACCTTCTCTAAAGTTTGAACACCACATCCACTAAAAATGGTGAAAAATGATAAACTTTGAAAATTACAAAATGTAAAACCTATTGATATGTTCAAGAAAATCAACAATAGTTATATGATTGAGATGAACGATTGTTCAACCATCCAAATGGGAAACTATTGAACATTTTGGACTAATTAGAAGCTTGCATGTTGTAGATTATATCCACATATAGGCTAAATCTAACTAACACCAATCTATCTAGGGAAAAATATAAATAACAATATTTCTATTGTTGAAATATGTAAAGGTGAAATTATAAAGTTGTGCTATAAAGGTGTATAAGGCCAATTTGACACCATAAACTTCAAAATTTTAGCTTCTTTGTAGACACAACCTTCCTTAAGCCCATCCACACACTCAAAACCCTTGACAACAATATGACCTTGACAACAATATGAATTTTGACAACAATATCAATTACAAGTAGACTAACTATAGTTGCCAGAGTTTGACTCATTAAATCTATCTTATACACATTCCCTATCTACCTCCTCACCCTCCTAGAGCTTTTCAGTATCTCAGGGAAAAACATAGGTTATATTTATTCTTAAGTAACATACTAGCCACCAAATAGGCTTGGAAATTTTAATAATGTTAAATGAACTTGTAGTACTAAACCCTAACAAGAAAAAATATTGTAATCCCTAATGTGAAAACCCTTAACTATTAGATTCATAGTTATGAACCCTAACAATAACCCCATTTGTAAAAAATAATTGTTTCAAAACCCATTTCAATTTCACTTGAAAGTAATAAATTCAAAGTATTAACATCTAATAATAAACATTTATATCTTATTTCCATAAAAAATGAAAGAATTATAGAATTAAATTAATAACTTGAATGGTAATTCATAGTGATGTCCAAATAAAATATTTAGATTCCCTATAAAACTTAATGTGTTTATGAACACAAATTATGGTAGTGTTCATAAACACCCTAATGAACTTTTACTTCAACGTAGAAAATATTGACAAAATATTCATCAAATAAACAACCATAAAATAATAAAACCCTTAAGGTACCTTGAACCACATAAACCATATAAACATTCAAATTAAAGAAGTACCAACAAATAATAGAGCCTTCAAAGTACTATAAACCACATAAACAATAGAAAAAATCATGAAAAAAATAATCACAAAACAACAGAACAAATAATAGAGTGAAACAAATAGGAAATTTTTCATAAATAAAAAAACATCCACAAGAGACAGTCATATGGTGTAATATTAGTGAAGTAATAAAACCTCACTTGGGTTTTAAACCACTCAGAAAGGTCTCAGTAATCTTAGCAATAACAACCAATCCAATCTTGCATGAAAGACTTGAAAAATGGTTAGAGGAGGAAGCATTCAAGAAGGCATCTAAAATGAAGGGAAATAGGGGGGTTTTGGGGTTGAAATGTAAAAGGGGGTTCACCAAAATGATAGTAAATAACCCTATTCTACACTATCTATTTTAGGAAATGAGATCCAAACAATGAAATGAATAACAACCAAAAGGTGACCCAAATCAAGGTTTGAATCTACAAATTTCCATTTTATGCTAGGATGGGGCTATGAGTCAAACATCACTTTGCGGAGAAAGATTAAAAATAGAAAATCAATTTTGAATTGTGATCTACAAAGTGCACCTAAAAAATTAAACTTGATTTTGATTGAACCAACAGTCAAATTGTAGATCTAAGAGTGGGAAAATGATGTGTACTAGTCAACAAAAGTGCTTTTTCAAAGCAAATTAAGGACTCATTTTCCCATGGCAATTGGGTCTTGGCTAGGACTTCTGAAAAATGGTTCCAGGGTTTTGTTCTCCTGTGTCTGCACTCATAGATTCTTGCTTCTTGTATCCAAAAATTTGAAAATAAATTTTGTAGGTTTGTTTCCATGAAACTACAAGAATGGTGAAAACTTTGACAACTTTGATTTAGTGTTGTAATGTGTTTGACAAATTCACATTAGGTCTTGGGCCCTTGTGAGCTGATGAACAAGAATGGTACCTTTCTAAAGTGTTGTAAGTGTTGTAACTCACTCTCACACTTTTCTAAGGTTTTATTAATTAACTACACCTAATAAATCTCTTTTTAACCTTAATCATGGCTTATTTAAAGTGTTGTAAAGTGTTGTAACACACTTTCATAGTTTTATAGCATTATCCTTGAGTGGAATAATTGAAAGTGGGTGTGCTCTATATCCTAAGCCATACGATAGCATTCATCCCCCATTTTCAATCATTCTATTTTGGTGAACCTACATTTAGAACATTGTAATTCTAATTTGGAGAGAATCCATCATCCTAGATCTAGCTTGCATTGACTTTGCATTAGGGTTTGCATTAGTTAATTGGAATCTAGGGTTTCTAATTTTTTTCATTATTGAAAGTGCATATAAGTTGTATTTTTTTCATCTCAAATAATTGAAAATCATATGAAAACTGTATTTGCATTTAGTTTACAAATCAAACAAACCAAAAAACATAAAAAAACACTTAAAATTTCCTTTTTTTTTTCAAAAAACCCCACTACTCATATGCCCCTCTGGGAAAATCAGTCCTAGTTCACATATAAAACTGACTTTTACAACATTTAAAACCTTGTTTATGCACTTTTTTTAGCTTCCATTAGTTAGTTGTTTCAATTGGTTGAGTTTCTATTATATGCATTTCACTAAATCTAGCTTAAATTAGTTCATTTCATGCATTGTTTCATTGCAAATTTGCATTTACAACATTTCATTTTTAAATTATGACATATTTTAATTAGTAAATTACCTTGTTTGAAACCTAAAAATTGCATCTACACATGATTTCATTCTAGGCCTTTACATAATTTGTATAGATTATTTTTCAAAAATGTTGGTATCCATTTTTTCAACACAAAATTTAGATGATCATTTGAAAGCATCCACCTCAACTAAGTTAGAACAATAGACAAAAAATTATGCAACAAACTTTGATGACCTTAATTGTGAACAACCACCCAATCCAAAAGAGATAAGGAATCTTTATGGAAAAGGTTATGAAATCATGAAATAATTTGGTTATAGTGGAAAAGGATGTGGTTCTAGGGAACAAGGTATACATGTCCCTATAGATCCTCACACGTAAGAAAATACTAATGGTATTGATTATCTCCCCTCGAAAGAAACAAACAAGCCTTCACTTAATATCAACAATATTATAAAGAATCCTTTCAAGCCAACTTCAACATTAGTTCATCCTAAACTGCTAGACACTAGTAGTCTTGATCAGTATTCTTTGAAAGAAATGAAAGAAACAAAGAGATCTTCTCTTAATGTCAATGTCATCATGAAAATCACTAATGATTTGAGTTCGTTAGATTTTACACCCTTCTGTAAAGGAGAGAACAAAGTCTCTTGATCTAAAGAGTCTTGTGTAAGTATGACATCTAATAGTAAGAAAGAAATATCTTTATCAGCAAATAAAGCAGCATCTTCTACTTTTGATCAAGAGGGTATCTTGTTGAGACTCCTCCAAGATCATTTGATAAATCCCCCTCCAAGAACACAAAATAAATTTTACTACAAGAGTTTATTTTTCACATATCATAGAGTTCATGGTGATGCCACTAATGAATGTAAGGCTTTGTGTAATAGAATGCAACATTTTTAGGTTGTGGTGCCATTACTTGTGTTGAGGCACCTATTTCTTCTAATTGAAACTTATTTTCATCCTTTTCAGCTCATCCTTGTCTTGAACTAAGTGGGGACAAGGGGTTAGTTAGCCTTGTCTTCATATGTCACTTTTTGTTGTCTCTTTTGGACAGTTGATTAGCTTTCATGTACATATAAGAGAAAGCTTGGGATGCGGATGCCATGCCTTAAGTTGGCTTACATGTGACATACTTATTCATGATGTAGTTTGATTCAGAAACATATGACTTGGCATAGCACTTTCTGAATAGGCTCTCATGGCCTCTTCTACTTTAAATAAATTGCTCACAACAATGGTGTTAGCAACCAATTTAAAGTGGGGGCATACATCGACACTCATGTTTCATTGTGTGATTTTACTTATTTTTATGATGCATCCTTTTCTCAATGGTGTCAATGTGTTTGATTTCCTCTCAGAGCATGCTATTTCTTTGAATTGTCCTCTCTTGGAGACATTAAGCACAATTTTCCCTAAGAAGAGACCTTACATGAACTAAGAAAAATACCTTTGAGCATACCTTACACTATTTGACATTCACAAAAATTGTTATATGGCCACCTTGCATAATAAACTTTGCATGCCAGTGGTGCCATCTTGTTTGTTCATGGGCTCCAAGCATACAAAGTTTTTCTTGTCTCATGAAGCTCAAAGATCATTGTTGCATGGCACCTTATCAAAGTTATTAGGAGATATAACTTTGGTATGGTTTGACGGGAAGCCAACTCGAGGAATGGCTTTCCCTTAGCCACCTGCGTGTGTGTGTGAGCGCATATCAACTATATGTGTCTCACCTTCTTGGATTACTCACCCAACAAACAACCTGAAGTTTTGTTGACTCAGACTAAGCATGCATCTTTAGAAAAATAGCTTAGATTTGATCCACATCATGTTGGACAAATGGTCGAAACTTGATCCACCTCAATTTTATTTTTTCTTGTCTTTGTTTTTATTTCTTTTAGTTATTGCCATTGCATGTTTTTGTATATTGATGCTACACATTATACACCCTTATGTGTCTCCTTTTGTGCTTATGTTGGTTTGATGTAGGATGTCAAATCTTGTGGATTGACCGCCTCTTTAGTATTTGTTGTCCTATGTTGGAAAATGTTCAACGCTCCCCTAAAGATTCATGACATGGACTAATTGCCTCTTGTGGATCCGTTAACTCTAAAGGTTATATCAAGCATTAACATGTCAACCTTTTGGTGCAACGACAATCATGGAGCCAAAAAATTGGTATCAGAGCCAAAGGTGTTGAGTTCAAATCCCCTTAGCTTGGCATAAGGGGGAGATAGTTGGTGAATATTCAGTGCTCTCCTCAAGATTCGTGACATGGACTAACCACCTCCCATGGATCCTTTAACTCTGGCAGTTATATCAGGCATTAATAGGTCAACCTTTGGTGCAACAACAATCATGGGGACAACATCCTAGACCATCTATATTTATACAATTGGACCCCTCTTGAATGTCTAATTTAGTGTGAGTTTGAAGCAAGTTCATCCTCTTACTAAAGTGGGGGCTAAATGTGGCAATATAAAATGTATCCCTTCTACTTTTCCTTGCTTGTTTGGGCCCTCCTTCTAGACTAGGCTTACTAGTTTCCTTGATTTAGTGTTGTAATTTGTTTGAAACATTCACATTAGGTCTTGGGCCCTTGCGAATGAATGAACAAGAATGGAACCTTACTAAAGTGTTGTAAAGTTTTGTAACTCACTTTCACACTTTTCTAAGGTTTTATTAACTACACCTAATAAATCTCTTTTTAATTTTCATCATGCCTTATTTAAAGTGTTGTAAAATTTTGTAACACACTTTCATAGTTTTCTAGGGTTATCCTTGAGTGAAATTATTGAAAGTGGGAGTGCTATCTGTCCTAAGCCATACAATAACATTCATCCCCCATCTTCAATGGTTACAATTAGGTGAATCAAGGTTTTCCATGGTCAACCCTTATTTTGGTAATTAAACATTGTAATGAAATTAAATAGTATGAAAGAATGAAGAATAAACAAATGAAATATCACAACTCACCAAACCCTTGTCTGAACCTTCGAATACGGATCTGCAACTTGCATGAAATGGCTTCAATGGATGTGGATCTTGATCATGAATATTGAATCGAAACAATGCCTTTGAATACTTGAATGGATCTTGAACACTACATCAACATATTAGCTCAAATAACATGCATGATGCAAGAAAAAATTGACATTATAATGAGATCTTGAATATTATGATAATTCTTCAAAAAATCTTATCTTTAATGCCTTGAAATGCTCTTGAATTTCTCCAATAATTCTCTTGTGAAAGTGCTCTCAAGATAACTTGAATTTGCTAGAAAGTCTTAGGATGAAACATATTGAAATGACCTCTTATTTATACATAAATTAACATTAAGTCCTGACATTCAAATAACACAAACCAAAATGTGAATATAGATTTGAAATCATTGAAAAAACACCAAAAATGTATTTTAAATTTAGGTCCTAGGCCTAAGTGAGGATGCATTCACCCTTGGATGAATGGGTCCTAGATCACTCACCTAGGACACACATTATCCAATGTTAAGTGTTATGATATAGCATTAATGAATGTTGGCTTTTACCCTTCAAAAATTGAAACTATTTTGGCTAGAATCTGAATTAAAGGGGCCAATTAAGGTATAATCAACTCCAATTAATTAATGAATCCCTAGATTAGTGTGAAAGTGTAAAGGTACACCTTACAACACCATAAATAAGGCATGACTAAGTCCATTTTAATTAAAAGTCCCTAAACTGAATGTGAATATATAAAAAATATTACAACACTAAATTAAGGCATAATTTAGCCTTTTTCATTATTATTTATTCCCAATTAAGTGTGAAAAAGGGATAATTTTTCCTACACTACAACATAGAATGAAGACATAGATAAAATTATATGAGACCATCAATCAAAGAAACAAATAGTGGATGTATTTATCTCAATGGAGAGAATCCTTGTGAAGTCTTAGAAGAACTAGCAACACACCATATCTAAGAATTGTGAGCAACATAGAGTAGATATGAACATGCGATGCATTTTGAAACATTCACAAAGTGGAGCAAAACATGTATCGGTGCCTATCCTATAAAACATTCAAGAAGATGCATGTAGGGAATGGGGTGTGGGTGAGCAACACAGGTTAGGTTCTGAAACTTTCAATGGGTGAATGCATAAAAATTGCATACCATTAGGGTCAATAAATAGAAAGGGATGCATACTAAATGTGGCTAGTCAAGAGGGAAAGACACATGCAGTTGTGATATATGCAATGAAGTGGATGTTGTGAGTGGAAAACTATTTTCTTGCCACATGATACTAGAATGCAATACAAATAGTGTGCCATACAATCTTTGGAGCTGTACACTACTACTTAGAGGAGGGATTTAAGACAATTTTGAGTAAATTTTCTTAACTTGAGACAAAAAAAAATTGTATATTGTTTTAAGTATTGTCTTTAAGCGAGTGTCTCAAATTATTGTCTTTAAGTAAGTAATTCAAACCAAAATAGCAATGTTTGCATGGAAAAACTTATGAATCAAAAGGGACCAAACACATGTGTGGTTCAATTGTTAGTTATCTTACTTAGATTCGGTTCCTTTTGACAAAAGCACTTTCTTGATTATGTTTTTCAACTGAATGTCCAATGTCCTAATTTTCTTTTATCCCACAAAGTGTATTATGTGGAAATCAAGGAAATCAAGGAAAAGGTTTCCTAGGTTGACTTTGGTGAGAACAAATTGAGATGTTTGAATGTTTAGAAGCCTTCTAGAGATAAGAACCCCTAGGGACAAACAATAACATTTGGACACCTCCAAAGTATTTGTTCTTCCAAAGGGTTTAAAATTCTGATGATTCGTTGAATGTTTGTTTTCCACTATTTTGAATCCAAGCACATGTACAACCCTAGGCTGGAAAAGACAATATTTGTTAGGTTCCCACTTGGACGAATCCAACTGCGCATATTTTGTGCGGATGACTAGATGCTTGACCACACTGGCTCCCCTCCATGACACACACTTCTCAGGTCAGCCAAGCATCACTACCCATGAATCTCCCATGGCATAATTTTCATCTCTACAATAGAACTGCATGTATAATGTGGGGTGGCTTCAAAGGACATGACCTTTTGCACCAACAAATAGATAGGATTTTGGCTTTGCTAAACAAATTTGGTTCGTAATTAGGGTACCCATTCAGGAGGCCACACGAGAGGCAAGATAAACTCATATAAAGAGTATCACCTGCTTGTCCGTAGGAGCTCTTGTAATGATGAACTTTCCTCACCATTTGAATTTGTATACCATCTGGGAATAGCTTGGCGTTTAGCTCGTTACTGGTTTAAGTCATTCCCTTGGGGTGAGTACTTTTTCCCACCAAGGCAGGCTCTCTAAAGGTACACAATAGCGAGTAAGTGCATTCATAGCTCGATCATCTTTGTTTGTGTGAACAAAGAGAGAACACTCACACTGCCTTTTTGTCAGACTAGACAAGTTTGTTCAATTTTAAGTTCCCAAATCAAAATGTGAAGGCAATATTTTTGTCTACTTAATATCACCAAAATGCTTTTGATTCTCAAGATCGCTATGAAGCATAAGAGAAGCACATACGCATTTTAAATGATATTAACTTGTGAAAAAGATTGAAAAACATGAAAAACCCTTGTTCATTTTAGACCTCAAAAGTAGTGATGAGTTCGTTTTAAGCACCAAAGGAAATATGAGATTGCCTTGTTCAATTGTTAAATCCAAATGAAATCTAGTGAGTGTCTAAGGTTTAGTTTTAATCCAACTTTGATGAATCAATCACTAATAATTTTAAACCCAAAATGGAAGGTGAGTTGTTTTAAAATAGAAAATTAAAGCAGGAATTGGATGCTCTAAGCATTAAAAAATGCTTTGTTGATTTCAAGTTCAATGCTCAGTTATCCAACTCAAATTTGCTTGGTATCTTCTGCCTTGGTGAAAAGTAGATCAGTTTGTAGTTAAGAATGAAGAATTGATCAAAGTTAATCAATAGACTCCACCTTAGCAATCTACACCGAACAAATTTAAATTAGCATAACAAAATCAAGCATAAATTAACAACTTTATTCAAATAGAAAATGATCTTCCCATTTCTTGATGAAAGTGATAGTGGCCAAATTGTAACATTAAAATCTCATCTTATCAAGTTTGAATCTTCCTGGTTATGATATTGATTTGATTCCTCTTATCAAGATTTAGAAAAAAACTTAGTGTAGACAAGTAAGATTTGATTTAATGTTATGACTATTGATTTGATGTAGACAAGTTAAATTAATTGTTTTTCGATCAACCTGCAAAAGGAATGTGAGAAAATCCAATAAAATCATCAAATTAATGAGAATAAATCAAATGCATTAAATTTATAGTCAAATGTGCAACAAAATTTTCCAAATAGCTTGTGGTTTCAACAATTTAATTAACCCTCTACATAATCATTAACGCTCCCAGATTTCCCTATTCATGAAGATAACTGCATCCTAAGCAGTAGCAGAGGATACCAAGACTGACACAGTTCAATGTATACATAACACACATTTAATACGTTGACCACAATCTCATAAGTGTTTGGTAGCATTGAAGGGAAACCAACCGAATCTGATCTCAAGAGAAATTAGAAAGGCCCAGTCACTTATCAAGCATGCAGGCATTAAAGGAGATTTATTTTGTGCCCAACAAAGATATTAAAAAAAAACAAGCATGATTAACTATGGAAAATCTATGATCGTGTCTGTCCAACATGAACACGAGGCTGCAAATCTTTTATTGAACTCTTAACAAAAAAATTGCAGACTTGCTTCTTTGCCTCTAAGGGTAAAGTCTGAGATGCTTACCCTTTCAACTTTTATTGGACAAGGACTTCCATGTAATTAATATCTTTTCTAGTGGAATATAAGATGAATTTTTTCCAAAAGGAAATTCTCATAGAGGAACCATGAATGCATTCAGAGAGAAATAAACTGTATCTCAGCAAAAGGCAAACATAGGCAGTGGATGGTCTTCAAATTCAAAGAAATCTACTTCAAACATACTGACCTCCAGAACCGTAAGAAATAGTAAGAGAATAAAGCTATAACAAGGCCTGTTCAGGTTATGATTTGATCCTTTTAGATTAAGATAAAGGGTATGTGCAGGATCATCATGGAAAAAACAGGCCCTTAAGTGGCAATAAAAAGATAGAAAATCAGAGTTAGACAACTTGATGTAAAAATTTGAATAAGTTATCTATATTATTTGAAAAAAATGTAAAAATAGAATTTGTAGAAAATTGAATGTAGTTTCTAAAATACTAGACCTTTATTTAAAAAAATAAAATCTATTTGGTGAAAATTTGAAATTTCAATGCAGTAGTATTTAAATTTCAGGGTAAAAATAAGAAGTAGGTGTCTGTCTGACCACCCTAACCACAATAAAATGATAATATTTTTTAATAATATTTTAGATATAAGTAAAGGACTCATTTCCCGATGTGATGCATATTTTTTTATAATTTTTTTCCAAGTAAATAATTAATTATGATTTTTTTATTACAACTTTTAAAAGATATAAAAGCTCATCTATCTAACCACCTTAACTTTGTCAAAAATTCATGAAATTCAATTTTATTTTTTTTAATCCTATAGTATGATAAGTATAGAATGTGATGCATATTTTGGATTCAAAAAATGTGATACGGTTTGAAAGTTATAGATGTTTTTCAATCTAGTTACCAATCAGGACTTTATTCATAATTCTAATAGAAAATGAATAATAATTATTTATTAAATTCAAATTAAAGCGTAATTTATATTGGTGGAAGCTGAGAATATCCTCTAAAAACTCTTTTTGTTTCACCAATATTGGGTTAAAAAAAAGTCGTCAACCATATGGGTCATCAAATGGCTTACATATCACCACTTTTTGGTCCATCATGATCCTACACATACCCTAAAGCTGATAGAGGAACCATGAATGCATTCAAAGAGAAATAAACTATATCTCAGAAAAGGAAAAAATAGATAGCGGATGGTCTTCAAATTCAAAGAAATCTACTTCAAACATGCTGACTTCCAGAACTCCAGAACGAACGTATTTCAGAGAGAGACAAATTGTATCTCAACAAAGGCAAACATAGGTAGCCAATGGTCTTCGAATCCAAAGAAATCTAATTCAAACATACTGACCTCCATAACTAACAAGTCTTAGAGAGAAATAAACTGTATCTCAGTAAAGGAAAACATAGGCAGCCAATGGTCTTCGAATCCAAAGAAATCTATCAAACATAATTAATGTTCATCACCTAACATTGGAACTTACAGTGACAAGAAAAGCTAAGCAATGCAGCAACAGAAGCATGCAAATTTAGAGTGAAGTTGGTGGCCATCATGATGCATAGGTAGCTTTGCACTATTCTTGATGTCTTAGCCACTGGTCACTAAGTGACAGAATGAAATAGGCGTTGGGAATAAAGGTTTCCTGTTATTTATCAGTAATCATCAACATAAAACAAAACATGTCCCGACTGGTAAATAAAATAGGCTTAGTGTGTTTACTACATTTTTCACAACAATCATTGCTAACTTTTCTATCCATAGCTCAAGCCCAGCATATCCCTTGATTGGCATCTCATTGCATTGAAACCGAATTCATACAACAAACTATATGACATATTCCATGCAGATACACTTAGTGTCCATAGCATAAATACGAAGTGAAGAAATATTATGCTTATGCTCGTGAATGTCTGTTGGGAATTTCATGGGACTACCATTCAATATATAGGCTCCAAACGATCAGAAGATAAAAAAAATCAGCACTGAAAGATTATTAAATATGTTTTTATCTCAACATTTAACTTCATACGAGGCATTCCACACCTAAATGTTGACATTGATAAGCTTCATACGCTTTCCTGCACATCAATAGAGTGAATGACAAGATAATCTATAATGATATTCGCTTTAAAAAGTGTGCTTGAAGCGACGAAATAAGTTATAACACATGGATACCAAAGGTAGAGAAGAAAAAAAACTTCATATAAGCAAAGCATCCGGGTCACGGACTGTTTAAATCATTCAGCTACGACAGCGGCTTGGATGAAGACAAATTAAATGTGATTCAATTGAGAAGTAAGTCTTGCACAACAAGTCAGGCAAAGAAGGTGAGTTACTGAGACCAAGGTAAAACATTAAATGAAATGAAAAAGACCACTTAGATTCATCATTACTCAGTCCCCACCTAAGCTTACTCTGTTAGGCATCCATATTCATCCCCATTTTCTTAATATCACTTGTCTTATGGTCTACCCAATCAAGATTTGCGTGAGAGCATGCCAGGATCTCCATTGTTGGATAGGGACTTGCCTATTTCTTCCCCTTATTTTCTTGATGAGTACCCTATTATAGTGTGCGTACTACCTATTTACTCATAGCTTTCTACCACCAATCTTAAAAGAAGTGTCTATACCCAATTAGCTTCTCCAGGTGTGTTTTTTTTGTTGGATAATTAAAATAGAATAGAAAACTATTTCGATATTTTAGTACAACTATCACACCAACAACTGACAAGGAACCAACCCAGCTAGAGGAAGTTTAGAGGCTAACAGTCAGAGCAAGTTACACACCTACATCTATTAGGCATGCTTGCAGTCCCAACAATGCAATACTTGGAGGGTAAGAACTAGCACAGTGGATGCATCAATTTTTACTACAGAAAATGACAGATTTCGAATGATTGAATGTTGCCATTGATCCTTATGTATCAATACAAGATTCAACTATTAGCAAATATCTATTTTCAAGTGGATTGACACGCAACAGAGGTAATTTTTTTATTTATTTATTTTTTAACATTCATTTTAAAAGCATCAAATATGTAAATGAATGAACATATTGATTTGATACACAACATACTACAGTTTTGATTCTTAAATAAACATATCAAATGACAAATGATTATGCCCTCCTTCTAGCACCATTTTGTGGACATCAAAATCTACATATGGTTAGCACAACTCCAATATCCTTATAGAATAATACAACATTCTTCAAGATAAATGATAACACTAAATCAAACATGCAAAGAAGACATGAAGTATATCTATTCTATGGTGGATTGGTGCTATCCTTTGTGTAGAAGATAGCCTTTTCCCAACCCTTGATAAGCAAGATTGCCAAGATGATGAGATGATAGACAATGAGATGCTCATGAACTCAAGTTGCCTATAATAAGGATGCTCTAAAATGTAGATGTTGAAATGAGAGAAAATGCATTGCATTTATAGTTGAAGTTGAGAGAGGAGAAGCTAAGATTGAGAGATGTGGGACTAAATTCCATCCAATAGGAGAGAGCCACTTGTCACAATGGGATTGACCCATAATTGTGCAATTTTTGGCTAATGTTCCCATTTCAAATTTGAAAATGGCAATAAATGAGTATGGTTGAAGGTTTTCGGGGGGAATTGTGTTTGGCCAAAAAAGTCGGACATGAGAGTTAATGAGGGCACATTCCTTGGGAATATGCCTTTGTGAGGGAAAATAGGTGTTTTAATAAATCAATTAAAATGATTTATTGTGCAAGTGGATGAATCTAGAGGATTTAGGTAATTAGTATTAAACTAATCAGGATTTGATTAATCTAACAGGAGTTTAGGTGATATGACATTTGATTTCAATTTTTGCATTTATTTTAAATCAAATGAGAGGGAAATGCATATGAGTGATTTAATTAAATCAGGAACTATAGGAGATAATTAAATAATTGGATTTATTTAATTTTGAGAGATAAGCTTGGTGAATCAATTAAATTGGTTTATTGAATTAATAGATGAAATAATGTTGAATGAATTATGATTTGATGCATGTGTATATTTTGCATGTCTACAACAATCATTTGGCTTTACATTGTCAATATGGTTGGGAGAAATGTAGCTGCTTCTTTTAGAATTGGGAACTCAGTTGCAAAAGTCCCAACTTTGTCATAGACTAGATTGAAGCTTAGAATCATAAAGTTAAATACACATTGACGTGGATTGGAAGGTGGATTGCATTTTATCATATAAAATTTCTGCTTTGTGAGGAACATAATATTAAAAGATGCATCCCATGGAGATTCTATGCCAAAATAAAGGCAACTATGCCTGAAGTTTTCAATGCTTGGGAAAAATATAATAGCACATTCACTCTAAAGCCTTTGCCAGTTCTGAAAATGTATGAAGTGACCAACTATGTACTCTCCCCTCAATAATGAGTTCCGATTGGATATGCCGAAGAAAAATTAAGTTATCTGGAAGGCTGGTACTCTCCCCGCCACAAATTTTCAAAGCTCAATTTGATGGTGATGTCAAGGAAAATCTGGGTTCTATTGGTGGTGAGAGAATTTTAGAGATTTTTTCTCAAATTCTAAATGCTTATCCCAGTTACGGAAGCCTAAATTTTTTTTCGTGTGCCCATTTACTCATGTAGTTGTCATCAGACTTGCTTCATAAACAATTCAATTTTTTAAAAGAAATTCTTGAAATTGGAGCTATGAAAGGCAAATGAAACAATATAAAAATTATGTTTCACTTGAATAATTTATTTTATAAAACTTTAGTATGGTTTTTCTTTTTTTTCATTTTTATTTTTTAACATGTTAGGATCCATTTTTCCTTGTCTCCAAGATAATTGTTTTGAGACAATTTGTGAAGGTTTAAGAGGCACTTTCTAGCATGGTCATTTACCAAGTTTCATCCATATGGAAACAATCCAATACTAAGAGGGCAACAAATATTAAGTGAGTGATCATGTGGAATTTCTTATTAGTTTCACCAATCACATTTTGAGTATGATCTATTATACTAACATGGATAAATCTTGTTCGAGAGAAAAATATAATGCCCCTAACTCAATGATTGAGAAGATGGAAAGCTACCATAAGTAAGAAAGAGTGAGATCTCAAAGAAGCTTTCTTCAAACAAATGCGAAAGATTGTTGTTGAGAGATGTAACACAAATGACCACTACACAACATCTTCTTGCCATTCCATTGAGTCCAAAATATTATTATGTTGAGATTTTTTATATGCCAACAAGGGTTGCAACATACAAATGTTTGTAAGCAAATGAAGGGTAGAAGGAAATGTTTCATAGATTTTTCCCTAATACCAACCTAAAAAATGTAGTCACGAGTGATTTTATTGATTTTGTACAGTTCAATGGGGTGATCCCACAATACTGACCTTTATAATTTTTGGGCAAACTAGACACTAAACTGATTTTTTAAAACTAAATATTCACTTTCGGGCTCCTATAGTGGCTAAACCGTGAAAAATTTGGAGATGATGCAAAATAGTTATTTGTGGCGTTTTGTCTATAGATTCTAAATATATTTTTTTCAATTTTTTTGGAATCAAATTGCACTTTTTTTTCCATTTCCTTCGAAAACTAGCTTTTAAAAAAAAACAACATTTTTAAAGAGTGAAGCTCACCATATACAACATAAAAAAAAATAATTATGAAGGATAAAATTCCTTTTTTTTTTTAATTTAGATTTGTAACTAGGATATCTAGCACTTTCATTTGGTTTCATAGTGTTTTATTAAATATTTTATCCTTAATCAAGTTTCGAAGTCAAACCAATTACAATTGAAACATAGGTGGACTATATACAACAAATTTTTTTTGTATGTATCGAAACTCTTTTGTTTTAATGGATCAAAAACATCAATATTCAGCCTGAATATATTTTTTAAAATTTTATTTTGATAATCTGCTATTTTCTAAATGTGCAGAACAAAGAGCTTGATTTTTAGTGAAAAACCTATGTTTAATAAAACTAAAAAAACACATACACAATAAAACCAAAAAATATTAAAATTATATTCGTTGGATAACTCATTCTGAGAACTACCATGATCATTTTAAATAAATTTTAAATGAATTCATTTGATCCCCCAAAAGGTAGATCAAAAGTGTTTTTTTATCAGCATTTTGAGAGGTGTAAAGGAGACTCCATTGTAGGTATGATTTAAAAATAGTGGGGTTCTATCCAAAGAGGTTTGATCTAATGTGGTTTGATCAAAACCTCTTCAATTTAAATCCTTAAAATGGAACTTTTTAAGGCTTAAATCATTATATTTTCTAAAAATATGTGATTTTAGCAAAAATCATAATCTCCCAGAAATTGTAAACCATCTTTGTGAGATCACCCAATGATCAAAGTAGTTTTTCTATTTTGTGAAAAGCTAACAAAGATATTCATAGTTGGTATTACTTTCATTTACTATCATTTCAACACTTACAAACTCTTGCGATCTGTAGGATGGTGAACTCTTGCACATTGTTTGTGTAGATTCAGCCATCCTCATAGAATAACATGGTTCATTTCTCCAAATAAAATGCTAAACCTAGATCAAACATGCATGGAGAAAAGGAAATACAACCTATTCTATTCTATGATGGATTGGTGCCCTCCATGAAGATGTGAGAGAGCCCTTTCCCAACCCTTTTCCAAGCTAAATGAGATAGACAATGAGTTGCTATGAGCTCAAGTTGCCTATAGTTTAGATACCTTCAAAGTGTGTTGTAGAAATGAGAGAAGATGCATTGCTTTTATAGAAGAAGTTGAGAGAAGAGAGGCCAAGTTTAGCCAATGTGGGACTAAATCCCCTCCAATAGAATAGAGCCACTTGGCATGATGGGATTGGTCAAAGCTTGTGCAAGTTTTGGCCAATGTGCCCATTCAAATTTGAAAAATGTCAATAAATGCATGTTGTTGAGGGTTTTGGGGGGAATAATCTTTGTACAAAAAAGTCAAAGATGAGAGTTATTGAGAGAAAATAGGATTTTTAATAAATCAATTAAATTGATTTATTGATGCAAGTGGGTGGGTTACTTAGGAGTTTAGATTTGACTCTAGTTGAGTCAAAAGCTAGAGAATGCTAATCATGATTAGAAGTTAATTAATTTAGATTAATTAACTTAGGGGATTTTAGGGATTTGATATTTGATTTTAAATCAGTTTGATTTATTAAATCAAATAAGAAGAACCTTAGGAACTTAATTAAATAATTTGATTTATTTAATTAAGCTTGATGAACCTTAGGATTAAATCAATAAATTGCTTTAATTGATTAGTAGAAGAAACGAATGCATGATGTTAGTTACAGTGGAATGCATAATGTTATTTTTGGATGTCTACATTTTGCCCCTCTTTGAAGCAATGTACTCGTTGCATTGGTTCAAAGAATGATGTTGTCGGCATCGAAATTAAAAATTCTTTGGTTTTTTCAGATGCCCCAGTGGAAAATAAGTACGTTAGTACATTGCCCCCTCGAGAGATCGAGCGAAAAGATACAATTTGAGGTGGATCTCGCGACAAAGAGGTTCAAAATGGATGTATGGATGGTTAGACTATATGATAATGATGATGAAAATGAGATGTTTGGAAGATGCTTAGGATAACAAATTTATATTATCGTAAACAACTTTAAATGATTATGCAATGCATGTGAGATGGATGAGATGGATGATGTTGTCCTGATATGATGGTATGACATGATTATGCGAAATGAGAATACGGATGCAAGATGGATGCATTGTTAGCGTGACAGAAGATAGAAGAATGAGAGGGATGAACCCTTAAATCTAAGAAGAATGTAGAAGTCCAATAAGTCCATTAGTCATCGAGACTTTATTGGATATGACGATGAATGATGATGATGTGTTGCTTATCCAGGGATGGGAAAGGAGCATACCTTTCTTTATGTTTGATAACACACATAGGTGCGATGCATCAAGGTATTAAGAACCAGGATGGCGTTGCGCCTAGTGTGATGGACTTTGACTTGACAATCAGATAGGAGTACTCTTGTTCACACTTGACAGACATAACCTTATTCAGAATGCAGTTCAGATATTCTAGACATCTCGGGCCAAAACATAAAAAGGCAAGCCTTCTTATGTGGTCAACAAGATACCTAAAACATCCTTCCTACAAACAAAACAAAGTATGCGTGACGAAGTTATTTTACAAGAATATCCAACAAGCACAGCAGATAAAAAGATAATGATCGTTGCCCCATTCCTTTCTCTCTAAACCTGTTTTGTTTAGGCATCATCGAGAGGTCCTTGGAATGAGCGCAAAATAAGATAAGTCTAAAAGACTAAAATAAAGTAAACAAGCTGATGTTCTTCGTATCGCTAGCCAAGACTAAACTACTGTGGGGTACCTGATGCTTATGTCCATCGCAGGAAAGCTTCATCCTAGGACATGTAGTGATCAGGGTTTTGGTGAGACTGATTGCGTGATAAGCTATTGATACTCCGAGTTGACCAACTTGCTAACTTACTGACTTAGACCTTCGAGACTTTGACGATTAGGCGTTCACTTTAGAACCTACTAAACTTGCTTCTGACTAACTCACCAAAGGGTGAAAGCGACGATGATTTATTATGAGTGATGACAATCACGAGTGAAAGCGAGATGAAATGGATGCACCATTTTGGTTTTTTCAAATGTTTTGAGGCTGTTTTTGGTATTTTTGGAATTTTACAAATGTGTTTGGTATTTTCAAGATTTTCCAATGTTTTTGGTATTTTCAAGATTTTACAACGAACAGACTAACTTAAAGACCTATCCTAGGGGTCTCGGGAGCTGATCTATAGATTAGCCTTGCCTACGTTATATACGCAGAGACCACGTAGTTCGACTGGTGGTGGACTGACTTGATGATAATATGGACAAATGGATTGCCATTTTATTGCCTAAAGGATTGACTTAAGATGCAGACTAGATGGGCAAACGTATTGCCAATGCGACGGACGCCTAAAGGACTGACCCAACCGTCTCGGGGGATGATCAAAGATCACCCTTGCCTACGTTCAAGCTCAGAGACGACGTAGTTCGACAAGGTAAAAAAAAACTGACAAGACTTTAATGATGAAATTTTTGAAGATTTTCTGATATTTCGACATGTTTTTGGATTTTTGATGATTTTTCTGAATGTTTTTGGTTTTTTGAATGAGTTTTCTGAATGTTTTTGGAATTTTTGATGAATTTTGAAAAAGATCACGAGAATATACACGAATCCGATCCGATGTTGTGAGAACGTGCCCCCAGTGTGGTGCGATAGACTACTTCGATAAAGGCAGGACAGACTGACCTTTGAAATGCCAAGTAGTTCCAATGGTTGAATATAGTACAGATACCAACGCAGGCTATGGTATGGATGCGAGCGGATAAGTGGAATGTGATGGAGTGGATGAGTTGTGCAGATCCTGATAGATGGGGAAGGTACTTTATTTACACTTGACGCCTGTTTGCCAGGTTTTCACCAAGGTATTTGCCCAAAGTGCCACCGAAGTGGTTTTCACTAGAGGACGATTTTTTCTCTTTACTATTTTTCAATCCTTTTCTGATTTTTTTTGGATTTTTTGATCTTTTGATTTTTTTTGTTGTCACCAAGATGCCTGTTTGCCAGGTTTTCATCGAGGTAACCATTTTTTCAGGACTTTTTCTGATTGTTTTTGTATTTTCTGGTTCTATACCTTGCAATGTTTAGGCATAAAATTTTTTGAGATGAGAGCTATTCAGAGGCTCCTGCAGAGGCTCGCCTTCTGGTGTTGCTAGTTGATATGCCCCTGATGTGTAACTTGCAGTGATGACGAAAGGTCCCAGCCAGTTGGGCTCAAATTTTCCCTTTGTATCTGGATTTGGCACGTTCTTTTGGTTTTCTTTCAGCACGAGGTCACCAACTTGGAAAGTGCGTTGTCTGATCTTCTTATTGTAGCTCCTTTTTAGGCGATTCTGGTACACTTGTAGATGATTAAGGGCATCCATGCGCCTTTCATCTAGTAATTCTAGCTCATTGAGTCTTGTGACCCTGTATTCCTCATCTGTGATAAGGTTTTGCAGTGATATCCTTAGTGATGGGAGCTCGATTTCAATGGGGAGTATGGCCTCTGATCCGTAGACCAGAGAGAATGGGGTGCCGCCTGTTGGCGTGCAGATGCTGGTGCGACACGCCCATAAGGCGGGATTTAACTGCAGATGCCAGTCACGACCAGAGTCATTGACTGTTTTCTTGAGGATTTTCAAAATGGTTTAATTTGTAGCTTCTGCTTGGCCATTGCCTTGTGGATAATATGGAGTGGAAAAGCGATGCTTGATTTTGAATTTTTCACACAAGTCACGGACATCCTGATTCTTGAAGGGCATCCCATTATCAAAGATAATGGATTGGGGGACACCGTACCGAAAAATGAGGTAATTCAGGATAAACTTGGATATCTGCTTTCCGGTGATGTAGGTCATGGGAATTGCTTCGACCCACTTAGTGAAGTATTCGGTGGCGGTGATAATGAATTTATGGCCATTGGATGAGGTGGGTGATATTTTACCAATGAGATCAAGCCCCCATTGTGAAAAGGGCCAAGGTGTAACAATAGGATGCAGTTCTTGAGCTGGTGCATGAATAAGATCTCCATGTTGTTGGCATTGCAAGCATTTTCTGACAAAATTGTGTGCCTCTTTTTCCATCATCGACCAGTAGTAACCTATTCTTAGCAACTTTTTAGCCAAGGTCATACCACTTGAGTGTGACCCACACGTGCCATTGTCTCAACCACCCCGCCCACAACCCAAATCATAGTCACAACCACAATCCCTCCACCCACCATGACAGTTGGCATGATTCTTGCTCCACCACCAATCCCACCGCCAAAGCACAACACGACCAATTCATTCTCCATCATGTTGCAAAACGCACAACAAGCCGCACAAGCACAAGCCGCACAAGCACAAGCACAAGCTCAAGCTCAAGCACAAGCTGCACAAGCGCGAACACAAGCACAAGCACAAGCTCAAGCTCAAGCACAAGCCGCACAAGCACAAGCACAAGCGCAAGCGCAAGCTCAAGCCCAACAAAAGACACAAGCTCAATACCAAGTGCAATTGCAAGCAATCCACCTGCAAGCCTACCACCAAGCCCTGCAAGACTTTCAAGCACAACACCAAGCTAAACAACAAGCTTTATTGGCATAATAGCAGCTCGACCAACAACAAGCATTGTTGGCAAAACAGCAGCTAGACCAACAACAAGCGTTACTAGCTCAGCAACAACTTGACCAACAGCAGGCTTCATGGGAACAACAGCAGATGGACCAACAGCAAGCGCTATTGGAACAGCAACAGCAAGATCAACAACAAGCGTTGTTGGCACAAATGTAAGCTTACCAACAAGCCCTAAACGCACAACCAAGATCGCAACAAACGCAGACCAGTACGCTCCCCACCCATCAAACACCTCCAACACCTCACCACTCATTCATCCCACCCCCGACCCAAGCAGGGATGTCGCAACACAGATCAAATTGCTTTCGCAGCAGGTGTTGGACTTGCAAGCAGGAAAAACCACAAGGACACCAGGAAATTTGTGCCCTTATCCGTTTGATAGAAGTCTCACCATGGTACCGTTTCCAAAGGGATTCGAGATCCCCAAATTTGATAAGTACAATGGAACGGGCAACCCTGAAAACCACGTCAGGGAATTTCAGGTGCACTGCATGGATGTTGCATATGATGACACGTATCTAATGCGGCTCTTCCCCCGAAGCCTGACTGGTCCAGCTATGGAATGGTTTTCTCGCCTACCCACGGGCATTAAAACATTCGAGGAAATTGTGGAGGCTTTCCTTAAAAATTACGCTTTTAATATGGGTGCGGATGTCATTTTAGAAGAACTATCTGCACTCAAACAAAGAAGAGGAGAGTTATTTGCATCCTTATTGCAAAGATGGCGATCCAAGGCCAATCAGAGCAAGTGGGCCATGCCAGAGGAACAACAAGTTTGCACCATCATAGCCAACTTAGATGAAAACCTGGCGTTCTACCTAAAAATGCAGTGCATCACATCTTACGATCAACTAATTCCAAAGGCGCTCAACATCGAAAGAGCCCTTACTGCACGAGGAGGCACACCTACATTCACTCCACCGTAGGATAACCGCCCGTCCAACAACTACAATGATAAACCTCGAACATGGTCGAGGAACAAAAATATCACGAACGACGACATGGTTGATGCTAAGGTAGTCATCAGTGCTCCTAAGCAAAATACCCAAAATCATCATCATCCGCAAACTCATAACCACAACAATGTGCAGGCTAATGCGGTAGTAGCACAGTCACAACCACCTTCCACTAGCCAAGTTAACAATGTGGGTAATCAAGGAGGACCACCTCCCCGCAACAAGTTTCCCCCCAAGAGGAAGTTCACAGCCCTTGGCGAATCGATTGAGTCTGTCATGAAGAAATTGGTCAAAGAAAACCTAATCAAAATTTCTAACTCCGAACAATACACAGAGCCCATGACCAAACCGCCGTGGTACAACGAGAATCTCCTGTGTGACTTCCACAAAGTTAAAGGACACACCACCGCCAACTGCATGAGACTCAAGAATATCATCCAAGACCTCATCGAGGATAAGGTCATCAACATCGAGCAGCCGGCCGGAAACCAAGACCTAAAAATCTACACGAATCCGATGCCGAATCATAATCAGGGAAATAACCAAGGGAATAATAAGGGTAAACAAAAGTATGCTAGTGCCAATCTAGTATATGAGGAGATAGTCGGATGTGTCGACGAGTTGGTCACTGTCATAAATATCAAGGGAACCAACAATGACTGTGGAGTCACCACACGAGGCGGAAAAGTTACCATTGTCGGGGCACCTGCTAAGACCCCCATTACCAACACAAAGGCCGTCCCCTATGATTACAATGTAATTGACCAACTGAAGAGAACACCTGCACAAATATCCATCATGGAATTACTAAAAATCTCCACCGCTCATCGACAGATCCTGGATGAAGCACTAGCTGCCTCTACCGTCGCTGCTACCCTTGACACAGAGCAATTTCAGGCTATGGTAGGTAACATCGTTACCCCGAATCTCATCACATTTTCGGACCAAGATTTCCCCCCGCAGCCATCTCATAACCGGGCACTTCACCTCCAAATCCTAGTTCATAAAAAGAAAGTCAAGCGAGTCCTGGTAGATGGTGGTGCAGGTCTTAATATTTGTTCTCTGAAACTTATAAAGAAAGAAGAACGCAGAACCTTGGCCTCGGCTGTACCCCTCCGAGTATAACTGTGTGTGGCAGAAGTGTTCCTAACAGGGCAGTCAGGGCTTCCTCGGGTTTTAAACAACGTAACAGGGTTCCATCGGTACTCCTACGGAAGAGGGTCTCTCCCAGGATGACGAATCGTGAAGTTCTTTTGATGAAAGTGTGTTTTAGGTTTGGGGTGATATCAGTGGGGAGGATTCCTAACTTTAGGTAGGTGTATATATCATGATACCAAAGATCACCGGGACCAATGAGTTCACATGTGTATTCCGACTCTAGTACCTCGAATGTGGGTACGAGAAGCTGCTCTACGAGGAATTCATGTTTCGAGATGTTACGAGGGATGTCGAGTAAGGATCCAATTGTCACCATTGCATCAGCTGCTCTGTTGTTTGTCCTTGGTATCTGCTCAAAGGTAATATCGATGAAAGATTCTTTGAGGCTTTCTACCACCTTCTTGTATGGTGTGAGCTTATCATCCTTGGTTTGGTATTCGCCGTTGACTTGGTTGATGATAAGTTGCGAGTCGCCATAGACTTTTAGTGCCATGATTCGCCATTGTGCTGCAATTTTGAGTCCTATGGTCAAAGCCTCATATTCTGCTATATTGTTCGTACAAGGAAATGCCAGCTTGTATGATCTAGGTATGCAGTCTCCTTGCGGCGTGATGAAAAACACACCAGCTCCTGACCCATGCTGTGTGTGACAACCATCAAAGTATAGCTTCCAGTGGTCTATTGCATCAAGGTTAAAAAGGGACTCATCTGGGAATTCTGATATGAGTGGATTATCTGTGTAGAGGGGAGTTTCTACCAGCTTATCCGCAATGACTTGTCCTTTTATGGCTTTTCATTCTACATACTCGATATCATGTTTAGATAATATCATTACCCACTTAGCCATTCTACCTGTAAGTGCTGCTTTTGTCAATAGGTACTTTAGAGGGTCTATTTTGGCAATCAACTTGATTTGGTGCGCTAGCATGTAGTGTCTGAATTTCTGAGCCGCAAATACCAATGCTAGGCAAGCTTTCTCTATTGACGTGTAATTGAGCTCATGTCCCACCATTGTTCTACTGATGTAGTAGATAGCCCGCTCGGTTCCCTTTTCATCATGTTGGGCTAAAAGGGCCCCCAGGGCGGCTGTTGTTGCAGAGATATATAGGATTAGTGATTTACCCACAATTGGTGGCATCAATACAGGTGGTGTAAGTAGATATTCTTTTATTTTGTTGAATGCTTGCTCGCATTTGTCATCCCATCTGAAAGCTACTCCCTTGTGAAGTAGGTGTGAATAGGCAATCTGTTTATCTGCCAATTGTGCTATGAATCTTCGGATGGACTGGAGTCTTCCTTGCAATCCTCTTAGTTATTTGAACGTTCTTGGTGCTTTCATTTCAAGGATTGCTTTTACCTTTGTAGGGTCTACCTCTATCCCTCTCATTGAAACTATGTATCCTAGCAGCTTCCCTGATTGCACCCCAAAGACACACTTCTTCGGGTTGAGTCTAACCTTATATTGTTCGAGCCTGTCAAAGATAGCACTTAGAGTTGCTATATGGTCTTGTCGCTTCTTTGATTTAGCAAGTATGTCATCTACATAATCTTCGACTATTTTGTGGATCATGTCGTGGAAGATTAATGTCATGGCTCTTTGATAGGTAGCTCCTGCATTCTTCAACCCAAATGGCATTACATTCCAGCAGTAGGTGCCCCATGGACATGTGAATGTTGTCTTGTGTTGGTCTTCTTTTGCGATCAATATCTGATTGTACCCCGAGAAACCATCCATTAGGGAAAGCATCTCATGTCCGGCTGTCATATCCACTATGATGTCAATGTTGGGTAGTGGAAAGTCATCCTTGGGACATGCTTTGTTTAGGTCTCTGAAATCAGTGCAGATGCGGATGCCCCCTTTCGGTTTTGAGACTAGTACGAGGTTAGATACCCATTCTAGATAGTCAATCGGGCGTATGAAGCCAACATCCAGAAGTTTCTGTAGCTCAATCTTTACAAGCAAGGCTATTTGTGGGTGCATCTTCCTTAGCTTCTATCTAACTGGTTTTGCTCCGGGGTGAACGGCCAAATGATGCACTACTATTTCAGGATCTAGGCCTGGCATGTCTGCATAGGTCCACGCAAAATTTACCTTTCTCTCCTTTAGGAAAGCTGCTAGTAGTTTTTGTTCTTCTTCTAGGAGGGATTCTGCATAGAAGGTAATTTGTGGTTCTGATTCTGTTCCTAAGTTGACCGGGTTGCACTGTTCTGCCAATACTGTTGACTTCTCCTGGTGTAGAGCAGTATGGGGGAGATTGAATCCTTCATCCTTTGGTGCCTCAGAGAGGTTTTCGCCATTGGATGCGTCCTTTATTTTTACTATTTTATGGTTAGAGAGTGCCACAGTGTGGTTTTCACTCAATAACTCTGAGCTTATTCTTTTTCTTTTGCGACTGAAAGACTCAATCGTCTCCCCATATTATGCTTGTGTGTCTAGAGTGATATCAAATCCTGCCTTGTGATCTCCACATGGAACACTATCCCTTAGTCCCATGAATTCGGAGAGAGCCTCATCGTTTTCGAATGAGTCTAGAATTGGCGGTCCCCGTTGGTCGTGATCGATGAGTTGGGGGTATACTAAGTGGATTTGGTGGGTTTGTTGGATTGGCTTAGCGGGTGAGACACTAATCATTAGTAAGGTGGAATCTTCAAAGAGCCTAGGTAGGCCACCTATGGTGTCATCGTCGTCACTGCTACTACAAATGTTAGTTATGTCAAATGTGAAGTTATCGAGAGGTAGGCCTGTGGACACGGGTAATCTAAGATTAGTTGTCGAGACCCGAGGAGAGGACCTGACTGCCCTGTTAGGAACACTTCTGCCATGCACAGTTATACTCGGAGGGGTACAGCCGAGGCCAAGGTTCTGCGTTCTTCTTTCTACAATGATGGGCTCCAACCGTCCATCACTATTTCTTCCTAGGCTTTCATTCCTGTTATAGCCCATGCCGAACATCATTTGTAACCCTCTGTTTGTTTCCTCCATAGGTAGGGTGGGAGTGGGTCTTTCATCTTGGTACAGAGTGTTTGTGATGTCCTCCTCATCCACATTTTCCTGACTGAGATCCCCCCAACTGTGGAATCCAGAGGGTTCTGTTCTAGTGCGGACAGGTGTTTGAGTCAATTGTGGTAACTCTCCTACAGCAAAAGCATTTCTCTTCATTCTATAATCACCGCATCCATTGTCCTGTATCATGTTCTTGATCTCGGATATGTCGGGGATGGCGGGTGTCTCTGTCGCAGAAGTGGAGGCGAGATTAGCTGGGTCTATGTATGAAGTGGATGGTCCTTCATCATTTTTAGGTACTTGAGGGATCTTGTAAAACTTGGCTTCCAAGTTTTTGCAATAGGCGAAGGGTTCATGATCCCCATATATGGTACCCTCCTCGTTTTGATATGAGAACTTAATGCACTGATGATAGGTTGAGGCCACTGCCTTCATTCCGTGTATCCATGGGCGTCCCAGGAGAATGTTGTATGGCAAATCAAGGTCAAGAACTTGACAAGTTGTTTCCATGGTTGTTGGCCCCACTTGGATGGGGATCTTGATAGTGCCCTGATACACTCTTTCTTGGTCATCATATGCTCTTATGGTGATACTTTTGTTTTTATTGATGGAATCCTCGGCGAATCCCAATTTCTTTATAAGTTTCAGAGAACAAATATTAAGACCTGCACCACCATCTACCAGGACTCGCTTGACTTTCTTTTTATGAACTAGGATTTGGAGGTGAAGTGCCCGGTTATGAGATGGCTGCGGGGGGAAATCTTGGTCCGAAAATGTGATGAGATTCGGGGTAACGATGTTACCTACCATAGCCTGAAATTGCTCTGTGTCAAGGGTAGCAGCGACGGTAGAGGCAGCTAGTGCTTCATCCAGGATCTGTCGATGAGCGGCGGAGATTTTTAGTAATTCCATGATGGATATTTGTGCGGGTGTTCTCTTCAGTTGGTCAATTACATTGTAATCATAGGGCATGATCTTTGTGTTGGTAATGGGGGTCTTAGCAGGTGCCCCGGCAATGGTAACTTTTTCCCCTTGTGTGGTGACTCCACAGTCATTGTTGATTCCCTTGATATTTATGATAGTGACCAACTCGTCGACACATCCGACTATCTCCTCGTATACTAGATTGGCACTAGCATACTTTTGTTTACCCTTATTATTCCCTTGGTTATTTCCCTGATTATGATTCGGCATCGGATTCGTGTAGATTTTTAGGTCTTAGTTTCCGGTCGGCTGCTCAATGTTGATGACCTTATCCTCGATGAGGTCTTGGATGATATTCTTGAGTCTCATGCAGTTGGCGGTGGTGTGTCCTTTAACTTTGTGGAAGTCACACAGGAGATTCTCGTTGTACCACGGCGGTTTGGTCATGGGCTCTGTGTATTGTTCGGAGTTAGAAATTTTGATTAGGTTTTCTTTGACCAATTTCTTCATGACAGACTCAATCAATTCGCCAAGGGCTGTGAACTTCCTCTTGGGGGAAAACTTGTTGCGGGGAGGTGGTCCTCCTTGATTACCCACATTGTTAACTTGGCTAGTGGAAGGTGGTTGTGACTGTGCTACTACCGCATTAGCCTGCACATTGTTGTGGTTATGAGTTTGCGGATGATGATGATTTTGGGTATTTTGCTTAGGAGCACTGATGACTACCTTAGCATCAACCACGCCGTCGTTCGTGATATTTTTGTTCCTCGACCATGTTCGAGGTTTATCATTGTAGTTGTTGGACGGGCGGTTATCTTGCGGTGGAGTGAATGTAGGTGCGCCTCCTCACGCAGTAAGGGCTCTTTTGATGCTGAGCGCCTTTGGAATTAGTTGATCGTAAGATGTGATGCACTGCATTTTTAAGTAGAACGCCATGTTTTCATCTAAGTTGGCTATGATGGTGCAAACTTGTTGTTCCTCTGGCATGGCCCACTTGCTCTGATTGGCCTTGGATCGCCATCTTTGCAAGAAGGATGCAAATAACTCTCCTCTTCTTTGTTTGAGTGCCGATAGTTCTTCTAAACTGACATCCGCACCCATATTAAAAGTGTAATTTTTAAGGAAAGCCTCCACAATTTCCTCGAATGTTTTAATGCCCGTGGGTAGGCGAGAAAACCATTCCATAGCTGGACCAGTCAGGCTTCGGGGGAAGAGCCGCATTAGATACGTGTCATCATATGCAACTTCCATGCAGTGCACCTGAAATTCCCTGATGTGGTTTTTAGGGTTGCCCGTTCCATTGTACTTATCAAATTTGGGGATCTCGAATCCCTTTGGAAACGGTACCATGGTGAGACTTCTATCGAATGGATAAGGGCACAAATTTCTTGGTGTCCTTGTGGTTTTTCCTGCTTGCAAGTCCAACACCTGCTGCGAAAGCAATTTGATCTGTGTTGCGACATCCTTGCTTGGGTCGGAGGGCGGGATGAACGAGTGGTGAGGTGTTGGAGGTATTTGATGGGTGGGGAGCGTACTGGTCTGCGTTTGCTGCGAGCTTGGTTGTGCGTTTAGGGCTTGTTGGTAAGCTTGCATTTGTGCCAACAACGCTTGTTGTTGATCTTGCTATTGCTGTTCCAATAGCGCTTGCTGTTGGTCCATCTGCTGTTGTTCCCATGAAGCCTGTTGTTGGTCAAGTTGTTGCTGAGCTAGTAACGCTTGTTGTTGGTCTAGCTGTTGTTTTGCCAACAATGCTTGTTGTTGGTCGAGTTGCTGTTGTGCCAATCAAGCTTGTTGTTTAGCTTGGTGTTGTGCCTGAAAGTCTTGCAGGGCTTGGTGGTAGGCTTGCAGGTGGATTGCTTGCAATTGCGCTTGGTATTGAGCTTGTGTCTTTTGTTGGGCTTGAGCTTGAGCTTGGGCTTGAGCTTGTGCTTGTGCTTGTGCTTGTGCTTGTGCGGCTTGTGCTTGAGCTTGAGCTTGTGCTTGTGCTTGTGTTCGCGCTTGTGCGGCTTGTGCTTGAGCTTGAGCTTGTGCTTGCGCTTGTGCGGCTTGTGCTTGTGCGGCTTGTTGTTTTTGGAGTGCCTTTTTGTGGGCAGCTTGTTGTGCGTTTTGCAACATGATGAAGAATGAATTGGTCGTGTTGTGCTTTGGTGGTGGGATTGGTGGTGGAGCAGGAATCATGCCAACTGTCATGGCGGGTGGAGGGATTGTGGTTGTGACTGTGATTTGGGTTGTGGGTGGGGTGGTTGAGACAATTGGTCCTTGATGAGGCATGCTTTGGGAGACTTGAGGACCAATGGATGCATTAACCGTGGTGACAGGAATGGTTGCGATTTGTTGTGAGGATATGGGCAAAAGAAGCGGGTTCAAAGTGGTGGTCAGATTGCTTGGATTAGCAAAATTTTCGATGGTTAAAGGTGGAAGACCTATTCCAGGAGGCGATGCAGATGTGAAAGGAAGCGGGGGAAGGGATGACGCAACACTTTGGAAAGATAAAGGATTGATAGCTTCTGTCGTTCCAAGCAAACCAACTTCCTCATGTGGTGGGGGAGTTGGTATGTTCAATTGATAAGCTGGTGTGGCGTGAAATGAGGATGAACCAGTGGGATTATGGAATGTGAGTGGGATGTAAGGGTGAAATGAGTTTTCTGGAATAAATGTAGGGGTGATGATTGCTTCTTCATTAGCCACAAGGCGGTGTTCTTGCAATTCTTGGAACATGGCACTCCCCTTGTTCACAATCGGGGAGGTTGGTGTGATGATTGAGGTGATGCAAGGTACTTCTTGATTGATGTTTGACAACAGGGATGCAACTGCACTAGTGCTTGTGTTAAGGTTGGGAGGGGGCATGTCCCCTCCTCTTTCTATTGAATTTATGCATTTGAACATAGCACTAACAATTTTATGGTTCTTAGGATTTTGAATCATTTCCATGATTTCCTCTGGTGTCATCCCTATGTCTTCATTTATGTCGTCCTCTTGATGACTCTCCTCTTGAAGATTTTGTGATGATACGGGAGAGTTGCTTGGGGGATTGCTTGATCCTGCTAGGTTCACTTCGATATTTAGATGACTCATGTCCATAGAAGTTGATATGTCTTTGATATTCTCCATGTCCTTCTTGTGTTGAGATCTTGTTTGGACCATAAAAATAGGGATTTGTTCGGTCCTAATCCTTTAAGTAAAAAGAGAAGAACTAGGGTAGCTAAAAGATCAAAGATGGTGATGATGGTGATGGGTTAAAATGGATGAGATCTGTGAATGAAACCTTTGGAAAACTTTTTGAATGTATGTGCTAAACTTTGAAAGGGCTTTTGATTTGATTTGAATGTGATAATTTGACTAGATGCATTAAGTCAAACAAGATTGGTTGTGAAGTTGTTTTCCCTAGGAAGTTGTGTTATCCTAAGGGAACTTGCACAAAAATGGATGAATTGACAAAGTGTGTTATGCCAATGTTTTGGAGAACTAATAGACTTTAAGAAGTTGTGTTATCTCAAAGAAAATTTGTTCAATGATTTGAGACTATGTTGGCTAAGTGTGTTAAGCCAAGATATGATGATGTTGATTTAGCCCTCTAAGTTTAGTGTGATGTTTGATTCTAGAGTTCTCAAAAAGGTTTGATGATGAAATGAGACTTTGATTTGATGGATGAATGAAGGGGAATGACAACTTTGATCTTGAACCTTAACCTAGATGTGACTCTCTTTCTACAAAACCTCGGTGTTGAAGAACACGCTTGACTTCCTATGGGAGAAATGCAAATCTTTGAAACAATTCGGGATTTTGTTGACAATAAAATGCATATAATGCTGGATTGTTCCTTGAGGCTTTTCTGTAAAAGTTATAAACCAATCTTTCCCTGAATTCGAAAAGTCTCTCAAGACGTTCCTCACGAGCTTTTAGACTAAGCTTCTTGAACTTTGGCTTTGGGATTTTGATCTTGCGGGAAATCATGTTAGAAAACACATGTGTAATCCAATTTGTCTTTTTATCTTGGTTAAATGAGGTTCTTTTTATCCAAGACACTTGCTTGCTTAGGTTTTCAAACTATATGTCTAATGTCCCATTCTCTTTCTCATTCCACAATGTCCTTTGTGTGGAAATCGAGGAAAATAGGGCAAAAGTTCCTTATGTTTATCCTTATTGGAAACAAATGATGATAGAATTTGCACACTTAGAAACCTCTAGGAATGTGATTCCTAGGGAAAGCAAGAGTGGGCAAGTTCGTCAATAGGTATTTGTTCCCCACAAGGTGTTTGAAATTTCAAGGTTTTTGTGTATGTTTGTTTTCCAAATGTTTTCAAGATCAAGCAATGTGTTTTTTTCCAAGCACTTTCACACTCCTAGGTTGATGAGACAATACCTTGTTGGGTTCCCACTTGGATAAATCCAGCTGCGCATATCTTGTGCGAATGGCTAAATGCTTGACCACACTGGCTCCCCTCCACGGCACTCACTTATTCGGGTTAGCCAAGCATTAGTACCCATGAATCTCCCATGGCATACTTTCCATTTCCACAACAAGACCGCATGTTACGTGGGGCGGCTTCAAAGGACATAACCTTTTGCACCAACAAGATAGACAAGGTTTTGGCCAATTTCTAAACAAGGGGTTCTAATTCGGGCATTCTGTTCATGAGGGATTATCCAACATCGGCGAGAGTCCATTGCTGTCCATCTCGTCGGAATAATCCTCGTGATTCTTGAACTTTCCTCAAGAATCCACACTTATATACCGGTTGGAAGTTGCTTGGCTTTAGTGTGTTCCCGGTTGGGTCGTTCCCTTGGGTGATTACTTTTTCCCACAAGGTAGGCCCTCTAAGATAAACAAAAGCGAGCTAACATATTCCGTCGTTCACACAACCTTCGTTGAAAAACAAAGGGGAGAACCTCCGCAATATATCGTGCTCACACTCGCATGATTTGTTCAATTTTTAGATCCCAAATTGAAGTGTGGAGGCAATCTTTTATGCAACTTAGGGTCATCAAAAAGACTTTTGATTCTCAAGATCGCCGTGAAGCGCGAGAGAAGCGCATACGCCCTTTTAAATGACACTACTTTGCAAAAAATTTTACAAAACACAAAGTACACATGTTCAAATTTAAATTCCTCAAAGCAATGATGAGTTCGTTTTAAAAGCACCAATTGAAATGTGAAGTTGCCTTGTTCAATTTTAATCCCAAATTGAAATCTAGTAAGTGTCTAAGGTTCAATTTTAACCAACTTTGAAAAGATCAAGCCATTAATTGATTTTAAGCCCAAATTGAAAGGTGAGTTAGCTAAAAACAGAAAAAAAAGGGTAGTAAATGGAAGCTCTAAGATTGTCAAATCAAGCATTAAAAAATGCTATTTTCCAAGTTTTGTTCTCAAAAATCTTCAATTCCACTCTTTTTGCCTTCACTTTAGCTTCAACCTTCAACTTCAATCTTGATGTCAACCTTGCTCCTTCGTTCAAATCAGGTACTTGTCTTCAAACATCCACCTTGATTTCAACCTTGATGTTTCAACCTATTTCATGAAAACGTTTACAAAGTAAAAATTTCTCTAAGGCATTAATGAAGTAAAAGAATTACCCCTTGTCATGCAAAATCTATGTGGAAATGAACAATTGTTAAAACACAATCTTTGTCCCATCAAAATTTTATAAGCATGACAATAATAATAAAAAAAAACTTCAACAATCTATGAGCATGAAAAAACTTTTGATTAATCTCCATCGATTAATTGATAATGTCACTCTCCACCCATAAGATTAATAAATCTGCAAATGTCAGCATTCAAATCACATACCGCAAAATTAATGCAAAGAAATAAATAATATCAAGATTGACAGAGACACTCCATATTAATGAGAAGTCACTAAATAAAAATGCATGAAAGTTTTCTATCAACTGAATAAATGCATTAATTATATAGCAACCCACTTTCTACTAAAACTCTACTCAACACCCATTTGACTGGCTTTCATGCAAGAGATTGACCAACTACTTTCTTTTCAAAGCTTTTAAAGCTCCTTGCAAAGAAGCTATCTCATTGGCAGATTGAATTGACAGACTAAGAATTGGAGTGGCGGTGGTGAGTAGTAGATTTCAGTTTTGTATTATGTCCTTTCAATGCATTCATCACTAAATTTGTGTACACACAATCTAAATATCCACTGTCATTGAGGCTTCCATTTATTTGAATGTTAGCATGGCAGTCTCCAGCTATTTGAACCCTGACATAACATTGATAGCAGTAAAGGTCTTAATAGGACATTCACCGACTCACTGCCAAGTTGCCATACTCTTGCCTGTACGTTGATAAAAGTAAGGTCAAACACACGAAACATGCAGGGAGACAAAATCTTAACATTTGTGTAATGAATATATGTCAAATATAAAAATCGATGTAAGGCCAGTAAACTTAAAGCATTGCAATTGGATAAGCTATTATGTCTTCCTGTTTTAAATGTGTTCTCCCAGGACAGTCCGTTCTCCCAAGGTCTTTATTAATGTCTATTGGAAACAGAAATCTGAACAATGATAAAAAATGCATCCTACAAATAGATAGCAAAATAGGCGCACA
Organism: Sequoiadendron giganteum; assembly: GCA_007115665.2. NCBI lineage: Eukaryota > Viridiplantae > Streptophyta > Pinopsida > Cupressales > Cupressaceae > Sequoiadendron > Sequoiadendron giganteum. Next base: position 682,364,703 of record CM021103.1, on the reverse strand, counting down.
AATCTTGAACAAAAGATATAAGATCCAAAGATCCTGATCTGACGCCAAACACATTCATTATTTCTCCTACCCGATTCTTGACACATCCGCCCATTG
>CM021103.1:682051395-682364507 GCA_007115665.2 Sequoiadendron giganteum | reverse complement strand
TAGTGCATCATTTGGCCGTTCACCCTGGAGCAAAACCAGTTAGACAGAAGCTAAGGAAGATGCACCCACAAATAGCCTTGCTTGTAAAGATTGAGCTACAGAAACTTCTGGATGTTGGCTTCATACGCCCGATCGACTATCCAGAATGGGTATCTAGCCTCGTACCAGTCTCAAAACCAAAAGGGGGCATCCGCATTTGCACTGATTTCAGAGACCTAAACAAAGCATGTCCTAAGGATGACTTTCCACTGCCCAACATTGACATGATAGTGCATATGACAGCCGGACATGAGATGCTTTCCCTAATGGATGGTTTCTCAGGGTACAATCAGATATTGATCGCAAAAGAAGACCAATACAAGACAGCATTCACATGTCTGTGGGGCACCTACTGCTGGAATGTAATGCCATTTGGGTTGAAGAATGTAGGAGCTACCTACCAAAGAGCCATGACATTAATCTTCCATGACATGATCCACAAAACAGTCAAAGATTATGTAGATGACATACTTGCTAAATCAAAGAAGAGACAAGACCATATAGCAACTCTAAGTGCTATCTTTGACAGGCTCGAACAATATAAGGTTAGACTCAACTCGAAGAAGTGTGTCTTTGGGGTGCAATCAGGGAAGCTGCTAGGATACATAGTTTCAATGAGAGGGATAGAGGTAGACCCTGTAAAGGTAAAAGCAATCCTCGAAATGAAAGCACCAAGAATGTTAAAACAACTAAGAGGATTGCAAGGAAGACTCCAGTCCTTTCGAAGATTCATAGCACAATTGGCAGATAAACAGATTGCCTATTCACACCTACTTCACAAGGGAGTAGCTTTCAGATGGGATGACAAATGCGAGCAAGCATTCAGCAAAATAAAAGAATATCTACTTACACCACCTGTGTTGATGCCACCAATTGCGGGGAAATCACTAATCCTATATATCTCTGCAACAACAGCCGCCCTAGGGGACCTTTTAGCCCAGCATGATGAAAAGGGAACAGAGCGGGTTATCTACTACATCAGCAGAACAATGGTGGGAAATGAGCTCAATTACACATCAATAGAAAAAGCTTGCCTAGCATTGGTATTTGCAGCTCAGAAATTCAGACACTACATGCTAGCACACCAAATCAAGTTGATTGCCAAAGTAGACCCTCTAAAGTACCTATTGTCAAAAGCAACACTTACAGGTAGAATGGCTAAGTGGGTAATGATATTATATGAACATGATATCAAGTATGTAGAACGAAAAGCCATAAAAGGACAAGTCATTGTGGATCAGCTGGCAGAAGCTCCCCTCTACATAGATAACCCACTCATATCAGAATTCCCAGATGAGTCCCTTTTTAACCTTGGTGCAGCAGACCACTGGAAGTTATACTTTGATGGCTCTCACACACAACATGGGTCAGGAGCTGGTGTGTTTTTCATCACACCGCAAGGAGACTGCATACCTAGATCATACAAGCTGGCATTCCCTTGTACGAACAATATAGCAGAATATGAGGCTTTGACCATAGGACTCAAGATTGCAGCACAATGGCAAATCATGGCACTAAAAGTCTATGGCAACTCGCAACTTATCATCAACCAAGTCAATGGCGAATACCAAACCAAGGATGATAAGCTCACACCATACAAGAAGGTGGTAGAAAGCCTCAAGGAATCTTTCATCGACATTACCTTTGAGCAGATACCAAGGACAAACAACAGAGAGACTGATGCAATGGCGACAATTGGATCCTTACTCGACATCCCTCGTAACGTCTCGAAACATGAATTCCTCGTAGAGCAGCTTCTCGTACCCACATTCGAGGTACCAGAGTCAAAATACGCATGTGAACTCGTTGGTCCCGGTGATCTTTGGTATCATGATATATACACCTACCTAAAGTTAGGAATCCTCCCCACTGACATCACCCCGAACCTAAAACGCACTTTCATCAAAAGGACTTCACGATTCGTCATCCTAGGAGAGACCCTCTTCCGTAGGAGTACCGATGGAACCCTGTTACGTTGTTTAAAACCCGAGGAAGCCCTGATTGCTCTAACTGAGGTACACAATGGCACGTGTGGGTCACACTCAAGTGGTATGACCTTGGCTAAAAAGTTGCTAAGAACAGGTTACTACTGGCCGACGATGGAAAAAGAGGCACACAATTTTGTCAGAAAATGCTTGCAATGCCAACAGCATGGAGATCTTATTCATGCACCAGCTCAAGAACTGCATCCTATTGATACACCTTGGCCCTTTTCACAATGGGGGCTTGATCTCATTGGTAAAATATCACCCACCTCATCCAACGGCCATAAATTCATTATCACCGCCACCGAATACTTCACTAAGTGGGTCGAAGCAATTCCCATGACCTACGTCACTGGAAAGCAGATATCCAAGTTTATCCTGAATTACCTCATTTTTCGGTACGGTGTCCCCCAATCCATTATCTCTGATAATGGGACGCCCTTCAAGAATCAGGATGTCCGTGACTTGTGTGAAAAATTCAAAATCAAGCATCGCTTTTCCACTCCATATTATCCACAAGGCAATGGCCAAGCAGAAGCTACAAATAAAACCATTTTGAAAATCCTCAATAAAACAGTCAATGACTCTGGTCGTGACTGGCATCTACAGTTAAATCCCGCCTTATGGGCCTACCGCACCAGCATCTGCACGCCAACAGGCGCCACCCCATTCTCTCTGGTCTACGGATCAGAGGCCATACTCCCCATTGAGATCGAGCTCCCATCACTAAGGATATCACTGCAAAACCTTATCACAGATGAGGAATATAGGGTCACAAGACTCAATGAGCTAGAATTACTAGATGAAAGGCGCATGGATGCCCTTAATCATCTACAAGTGTACCAGAATCGCCTAAAAAGGAGCTACAACAAGAAGATCAGACAATGCACTTTCCAAGTTGGTGACCTTGTGCTGAAAGAAAACCAAAAGAACATGCCAAATCCAAATACAAAGGGAAAGTTTGAGCCCAACTAGCTGGGACCTTTCATCATCACTGCAAGTTACACATCAGGGGCATATCAACTAGCAACACCAGAAGGCGAGCCTCTGCAGGAGCCTCTGAATAGCTCTCACCTCAAAAAGTTTTATGCCTAAACCTTGCAAGGTATAGAACCAGAAAATACAAAAACAATCAGAAAAAGTCCTAAAAAAATGGTTACCTCGATGAAAACCTGGCAAACAGGCATCTTGGTGACAACAAAAAAAATCAAAAGATCAAAAAATCCAAAAAAATCAGAAAAGGATTGAAAAATAGTAAAGAGAAAAATCGTCCTCTAGTGAAAACCACTTTGGTGGCGCTTTGGGCAAGTACCTTGGTGAAAACCTGGCAAACAGGCATCAAGTGTAAATAAAGCACCTTCCCCATCTATCAAGATCTGCACGACCCATCCATTCCATTGCATTCCACTCATCCGCTCGCATCCATACCATAGCCTGCGTTGGTATCTGTACTATATTCCACCATTGGAACTACTTGGCATTTCAAAGGTCAGTCTGTCCTGCCTTTATCGAAGTAGTCTATCGCACCACACTGGGGGCACGTTCTTGCAACATCGGATCGGATTCATGTATATTCTCGTGATCTTTTTCAAAATTCATCAAAAATTCCAAAAACATTCAAAAAACTCATTCAAAAAACCAAAAACATTCAAAAAATCCATCAAAAATTTCAAAAACATCTAGCAAAATTCATCAGAATATCCAAAAACATGTCAGAAGTCAAAAAATCAAAAATAGAGTCACCTTGTCGAACTACATTGTCTCTAAGCTTGAACGTAGGCAAGGTTGATCTTTGATCATCCCCCGAGACGGTTGGGTCAGTCCTTTAGGCGTCCGTCACATTGGCAATCCGTTTGCCCATCTAGTCTGCATCTTAAGTCAGTCCTTTAGGCAATAAAATGGCAATCCATTTGTCCATATTATCATCAAGTCAGTCCACCACCAGTCGAACTACGTGGTCTCTGCGTATATAATGTAGGCAAGGCTAATCTATGGATGAGCTCCCGAGACCCCTAGGATAGGTCTTTAAGTTAGTCTGTTCATTGTAAAATCTTGAAAATACCAAAAACATTGGAAAATCTTGAAAATACCAAAAACATTTGTAAAACATCTCAAAATTTCAAAAAACAGCCTCAAAACATTTGAAAAACCAAAATGGTGCATCCATTTCATCTCGCTTTCACTCATGATTGTCATCATTCATAATAAATCATCGTCCCTTTCACCCTTTGGTGAGTTAGTCAGAAGCAAGTTTAGTAGGTTCTAAAGTGAATGCCTAATCGTCAAAGTCTCGAAGGTCTAAGTCAGTAAGTTAGCAAGTTGGTCAACTCGGAGTATCAATAGCTTATCACGCAATCAGTCTCACCAAAACCCTGATCACTACATGTCCTAGGATGAAGCTTTCTTGCGATGGACATAAGCATCAGGTACCCCATAGTAGTTTAGTCTTGGCTAGCGATACGAAGAATATCAGCTTGTTTGTTTACTTTATTTTAGTCTTTTAGACTTATCTTATTTTGCGCTCATTCCAAGGACCTCTCGATAATGCCTAAACAAAACTGGTTTAGAGAGAAAGGAATGGGGCAACGATCAATATCTTTTTATCTGCTGTGCTTGTTGGATATTCTTGTAAAATAACTCCGTCATGCATACTTTGTTTTGTTTGTAGGAAGGATGTTTTAGGTATCTTGTTGACCACATAAGAAGGCTTGCCTTTTTATGTTTTGGCCCGAGATGTCTAGAATATCTGAACTGCATTCTGAATAAGGTTATGTCTGTCAAGTGTGAACAAGAGTACTCCTATCTGATTGTCAAGTCAAAGTCCATCACACTAGGCGCAACGCCATCCTGGTTCTTAATACCTTGATGCATCACACCTAGGTGTGTTATCAAACATAAAGAAAGGTATGCTCCTTTCCCATCCCTGGATAAGCAACACATCATCATCATTCATCGTCATATCCAATAAAGTCTCGATGACTAATGGACTTATTGGACTTCTACATTCTTCTTAGATTTAAGGGTTCATCCCTCTCATTCTTCTATCTTCTGTCACGCTAACAATGCATCCATCTTGCATTCGTATTCTCATTTCGCATAATCATGTCATACCATCATATCAGGACAACATCATCCATCTCATCCATCTCACATGCATTGCATAATCATTTAAAGTTGTTTACAATAATATAAATTTGTTATCCTAAGCATCTTCCAAACATCTCATTTTCATCATCATTATCATATAGTCTAACCATCCATACATCCATTTTGAACCTCTTTGTCACGAGATCCACCTCAAATTGTATCTTTTCGCTCGATCTCTCGAGGGGGCAATGTACTAACGTACTTATTTTCCACTGGGGCATCCGAAAAAACCAAAGAATTTTTTAATTTCGATGCCGGCAACATCATTCTTTGAACCAATGCAACGAGTACATTGCTTCAAAGAGGGGAAAAATGTAGACATGCAAAACTGACATCATATATCTCGCTCTAACTAACATCAAATTCTGCTATTAATTAATTAAAGCAATTTATTGATTAATTTCCTAAGGTTCATTAAATAAATCAAAATTATTTAATCAAATCCTTAAAGTTCTTCTCATTTGATTTATCAAATGTCACTTCTTAATATCATCCAAGTTGATTAATCTACATTAATTAACTTCTAAATCATAATTACTATTCTCTAGCTTCTGACTCAACTAGAGTCAAATCTAAACTCCTAACTAACCCACCCACTTGCATCAATAAATCAATTTATTGATTTATTAAAAAGAGTTATTTTCCCTCAATAAGTCTCATCTTTGACTTTTTTGGACAAAGATTATTCCCCCCAAAACTCTCAACAACATGCATTTATTAACATTTTTCAAATTTGAATGGGCACATTGGCCAAAAATTGCACAAGCTTTGACCAATCCCATTATGACAAGTGTCTCTATCCTATTGGATGGGATTTAGTCCCACATTGCCTAATTTTGGCCTCTCTTCTATCAAATTTTCCTATAAATGCAAGCCATCTTCTCTCATTTCTACAACACACTTTGAAGGCATCTAAACTATAGGCAACTTGAGCTCATAGCAACTCATTGTCTATCTCATTTAGCTTGGAAAAGGGTTGGGAAAGGGCTCTCTCACATCTTCATGGAGGGCACCAATCCATCATAGAATAGGTTGTATTGCCTTTTCTCCATTGCATGTTTGTTTAGCTTTAGCATTTTGTTTGGAGTAATGGTATATGTTATTCTATGAGGATGCTAGCCCATACAACCAATGTGTGAGATTTGGCATCCGCCAAAAAGTTGGTTCTAATATTTAAATTCATTGCAATGTATCGTTCTTTACACTATAAAATTTGTTGGCTTGTCAATCATCTCATTTTGTATGTTGTGTGAAATTTTTCAGGATTTCTCTTTTCTCATTTATGATAAGTGCGATTGGATTAAATAATCGCCAGTGTCCTTTTCCAGGTATCATGGGGAATTTTTGAGACCCTGTAGATTGTCACCCAACTGTAAGATGTGAGAGTTTAGCACCCACTTTCTAGTAATTTATTTTTCCTTTTTTTTGCCTGATCTTCTTGATTAAGGGGCTGATTTTCTTAAAGAGTATTAATTGATTTTCTGTTTTGAGTTCTTTTGAAATATTATATGTTTTCTTTTTGTATGGTAAAATTCATATATTTTTTTAAATATGCATAGGGATCCAGTTCTTGTATAAAAGGCAAGGTTTATTTGAGAGTTTTTTTTGTTTTGTTTTATTTTTTTTCCTCCTGGAACATTGTTAGAGATAATTGTAAAGCTTCTGATTTGAAATCATATAAAAGTTCACAATATCTTGGCTCATTAAAAAGGGTAACAGTAAGATAAAATAATATAAAGATTTTTTATTTTTTTAAAAAGTTGTGTTATGTTTTTAGATTATTGTGTCCATTTTTATCATAGCACATATTGTAGGGAATGTGATATCTAGCATGTTAATTCTCATCTTTAAGGAGATATTTCAATAAAATACAAATTCTATTAGAATCTAATTGTTTTTAAGAAATTGTAAAGCTAAGATTTATAGAGCAAACAGATGAAAATCCATTAGATGATTCACATAATAAAAAACGAAGGATAAAACAAATGTGAAAAAAATTATTGAAGCTTTATTTTTCTATTCAAGGTATAATTAATCAAATAATATTTCCTATGATATGTGGCAATGTTCATTCTAAGAAACCATGAAAATACTCATTAATGCATATTAAGTTGCACAAACTACAAAATTGTAAACATGGGAATTTTTTTGAAAATGTATCAAAAATCAATAGTCAATTTGTTAATGATTTCTTGATAGAAGTGGAAGGATTCTCATGTAGGATGGTGAAATCTTGCACATTGTTTGTGTAGATTCAACCATCCTCATAGAATAACATGGTTCATTTCTCCAAATAAAATGCTAAACCTAGATCAAACATGCATGGAGAAAAGGAAATACAACCTATTCTATTCTATGATGGATTGGTGCCCTCCATGAAGATGTGAGAGAGCCCTTTCCCAACCATTTTCCAAGCTAAATGAGATAGACAATGAGTTGCTATGAGCTCAAGTTGCCTATAGTTTAGATACCTTCAAAGTGTGTTGTAGAAATGAGAGAAGATGCATTGCTTTTATAGAAGAAGTTGAGAGAAGAGAGGCCAAGTTTAGCCAATGTGGGACTAAATCCCATCCAATAGGATAGAGACATTTGGCATGATGGGATTGATCAAAGCTTGTGCAAGTTTTGGCCAATGTGTCCATTCAAATTTGAAAAATGTCAATAAATGCATGTTGTTGAGGGTTTTGGGGGGAATAATCTTTGTTCAAAAAAGTCAAAGATGAGAGTTATTGAGAGAAAATAGGATTTTTAATAAATCAATTAAATTGATTTATTGATGCAAGTGGGTGGGTTAGTTAGGAGTTTAGATTTGACTCTAGTTGAGTCAAAAGCTAGAGAATGGTAATTGTGATTTAGAAGTTAATTAATTTAGATTAATTTAACTTAGGGGATTTTAGAGATTTGATATTTGATTTGTTTGATTTATTAAATCAAATAAGAAGAGCCTTAGGAACTTAATTAAATTATTTGATTTATTTAATTAAGCTTGATGAACCTTAGGATTAAATCAATAAATTGTCTTAATTGATTAGCAGAAGAATTGAATGCATGATGTTAGTTAAAGCGGAATGCATAATGTTATTTTTGCATGTCTACATTTTGCCCCTCTTTGAAGCAATGTACTTGTTGCATTGGTTCAAAGAATGATGTTGCCGATATCGAAATTAAAAAAATTCCGATTTTTCGGATGCCCCAGCGAAAAGAAGTACGTTAGTACATTGCCCCCTCGAGAGATTGATCGAAAAGATACAATTTGAGGTGGATCTCGCGACAAAGAGGTTCAAAATGGATGTATGGATGGTAATGATGATGTAAATGAGATGTTCGGAAGATGCTTAGAATAACAAATCTATATTATTTTAAGCATGTTAAATGATTATGCGATGCATGTGAGATGGATGAGATGGTATGACGTTGTCCTGATATGATGGTATGACATGATTATGTAGAATGAGAATACAGATGCAAGATGGATGCATTGTTAGCGTGAAAGAAGATAGAAGAATGAGAGGGATGAACCCTTAAATCTAAGCAGAATGTAGAAGTCCAATAAGTCCATTAGTCATCGAGACTTTATTGGATATGACGATGAATGATAATGATGTGTTGCTTATCCAGGGATGGGAAAGGAGCATACCTTTCTTTATGTTTGATAACACACGTAGGTGCGAGGCATCAAGGTATTAAGAACCAGGATGGCGTGGTGCCTAGTGTGATGGACTTTGACTTGACAATCAGATAGGAGTACTCTTGTTCACACTTGATAAACATAACCTTATTCAGAATGCAGTTCAGATATTCTAGACATCTCGGGCCAAAACATAAGAAGGCAAGCCTTCTTATGTGGTCAACAAGACACCTAAAACATCCTTCCTACAAATAAAACAAAGTATGCATGACGAAGTTATTTTACAAGAATATCCAACAAGCACAGAAGATAAAAAGATAATGATCATTGCCCCATTCCTTTCTCTCTAAACCTGTTTTGTTTAGGCATCATCGAGAGGTCCTTGGAATGAGCGCAAAGTAAGATAAGTCAAAAAGACAAAAATAAAGTAAACAAACAAGCAAATGTTCTTCGCATCGCTAGCCAGGCTAAACTAATGTGGGGTACCTGATGCTTATGTCCATCGCAGGAAAGCTTCATCCTAGGACATGTAGTGATCAGGGTTTTGGTGAGACTGATTGCGTGATAAGCTATTGATACTCTGAGTTAACCAACTTGCTAACTTACTGACTTAGACCTTCGAGACTTTGACGATTAGGCGTTCACTTTAGAACCTACTAAACTTGCTTCTGACTAACTCACCAAAGGGTGAAAGCGACGATGATTTATTATGAATGATGACAATCATGAGTGAAAGCGAGATGAAATGGATGTACCATTTTGGTTTTTTTCAAATGTTTTGAGGCTGTTTTTTTTTTTTGAAATTTTGAGATGTTTTACAAATGTTTTTGGTATTTTCAAGATTTTCCAATGTTTTTGGTATTTTCAAGATTTTACAATGAACAGACTAACTTAAAGATCTATCCTAGGGGTCTCGGGAGCTGATCCATAGATTAGCCTTGCCTACGTTATATACGCAGAGAACACGTAGTTCGACTGGTGGTGGACTGACTTGATGATAATATGGACAAATGGATTGCCATTTTATTGCCTAAAGGACTGACTTAAGATGCAGACTAGATGGACAAACAGATTGCCAATGCGACGGACGCCTAAAGGATTGACCCAACCGTCTCAGGGGATGATCAAAGATCAACCTTGCCTACGTTCAAGCTCAGAGACGACGTAGTTCGACAAGGTAGAAAAAAATTGACAAGACTTAATGATGAAATTTTTGAAGATTTTCTGATATTTCGACATGTTTTTGGATTTTTGATGATTTTTCTGAATGTTTTTGGAATTTTGAACGAGTTTTCTGAATGTTTTTGGAATTTTTTGATGGATTTTGAAAAAGATCACGAGAATATACACGAATCCGATCTGATGTTGCGAGAACGTGACCCCAGTGTGGTGTGATAGACTACTTCGATAAAGGCAGGACAGACTGACCTTTGAAATGCCAAGTAGTTCCAATGGTGGAATATAGTACAGATGCCAACGCAGGCTATGGTATGGATGCGAGCGGGTAAGTGGAATGTGATGGAGTGGATGAGTTGTGCAGATCCTGATAGATGGGGAAGGTACTTTATCTACACTTGATGCCTGTTTGCCAGGTTTTCACCAAGGTATTTGCCCAAAGTGCCACCGAAGTGGTTTTCACTAGAGGACGATTTTTTCTCTTTACTATTTTTCAATCCTTTTCTGATTTTTTTTTTGGATTTTTTGATCTTTTGATTTTTTTTGTTGTCACCAAGATGCTTGTTTGCTAGGTTTTCATCGAGGTAACCATTTTTTCAGGACTTTTTCTGATTGTTTTTGTATTTTCTGGTTCTATACCTTGTAATGTTTAGGCATAAAACTTTTTGAGATGAGAGCTATTCAGAGGCTCCTGCAGAGGCTCGCCTTCTGGTGTTGCTAGTTGATATGCCCCTGATGTGTAACTTGCAGTGATGACGAAAGGTCCCAGCCAGTTGGGCTCAAATTTTCCCTTTGTATCTGGATTTGGCACGTTCTTTTGGTTTTCTTTCAGCACGAGGTCACCAACTTGGAAAGTGCGTTGTCTGATGTTCTTGTTGTGGCTCCTTTTTAGGCGATTCTGGTACACTTGTAGATGATTAAGGGAATCCATGCGCCTTTCATCTAGTAATTCCAGCTCATTGAGTCTTGTGACCCTGTATTCCTCATCTGTGATAAGGTTTTGCAGTGATATCCTTAGTGATGGGAGCTCGATCTCAATGGGGAGTATGGCCTCTGATCCGTAGACCAGAGAGAATGGGGTGGCGCTTGTTGGCGTGCGGATGCTAGTGCGGTAGGCCCATAAGGCGAGATTTAACTGCAGATGCCAGTCACGACCAGAGTCATTGACTGTTTTCTTGAGGATTTTCAAAATGGTTTTATTTGTAGCTTCTGCTTGGCCATTGCCTTGTGGATAATATGGTGTGGAAAAGCGATGCTTGATTTTGAATTTTTCACATAAGTCACGGACATCCTGATTCTTGAAGGGTGTCCCATTATCAGAGATAATGGATTGGGGGACACCATACCGACAAATGAGGTAATTCAGGATAAACTTGGATATCTACTTTTCGGTGATGTAGGTCATGGGAATTGCTTCAACCCACTTAGTGAAGTATTCGGTGGCAGTGATAATGAATTTATGGCCATTGGATGAGGTGGGTGATATTTTACCAATGAGATCAAGCCCCCATTGTGAAAAGGGCCAAGGTGTAACAATAGGATGCAGTTCTTGAGCTGGTGCATGAATAAGATCTCCATGCTGTTGGCATTGCAAGCATTTTCTGACAAAATTGTGTGCCTCTTTTTCCATCGTTGGCCAGTAGTACCCTATTCTTAGCAACTTCTTAGCCAAGGTCATACCACTTGAGTGTGACCCACACGTGCCATTGTGTACCTCAGTTAGAGCAGTCAGGGCTTCCTCGAGTTTTAAACAACGTAACAGGGTTCCATCGGTACTCCTACGGAAGAGGGTCTCTCCTAGGATGACGAATCGTGAAGTTCTTTTGATGAAAGTGCGTTTTAGGTTTGGGGTGATGTCAGTGGGGAGGATTCCTAACTTTAGGTAGGTGTATATATCATGATACCAAAGATCACCGGGACCAACGAGTTCACATGCGTATTCTGACTCTGGTACCTCGAATGTGGGTATGAGAAGCTGCTCTACGAGGAATTCATGTTTCGAGACGTTACGAGGGATGTCGAGTAAGGATCCAATTGTCGCCATTGCATCAGCTGCTCTGTTGTTTGTCCTTGGTATCTGCTCAAAGGTAATATCGATGAAAGATTCCTTGAGGCTTTCTACCACCTTCTTGTATGGTGTGAGCTTATCATCCTTGGTTTGGTATTCGCCGTTGACTTGGTTGATGATAAGTTGCGAGTCGCCATAGACTTTTAGTGCCATGATTCGCCATTGTGCTGCAATCTTGAGTCCTATGGTCAAAGCCTCATATTCTGCTATATTGTTCGTACAAGGGAATGCCAGCTTGTATGATCTAGGTATGCAGTCTCCTTGCGGCGTGATGAAAAACACACCAGCTCCTGACCCATGTTGTGTGTGAGAGCCATCAAAGTATAGCTTCCAGTGGTCTGTTGCATCAAGGTTAAAAAGGGACTCATCTGGGAATTCTGATATGAGTGGATTATCTGTGTAGAGGGGAGCTTCTGCCAGCTGATCCGCAATGACTTGTCCTTTTATGGCTTTTCGTTCTACATACTCGATATCATGTTCAGATAATATCATTACCCACTTAGCCATTCTACCTGTAAGTGATGCTTTTGTCAATAGGTACTTTAGAGGGTCTATTTTGGCAATCAACTTGATTTGGTGCGCTAGCATGTAGTGTCTGAATTTCTGAGCCGCAAATACCAATGCTAGGCAAGCTTTCTCTATTGACGTGTAATTGAGCTCATGTCCCACCATTGTTCTACTGATGTAGTAGATAGCCCGCTCAGTTCCCTTTTCATCATGTTGGGCTAAAAGGGCCCCCAGGGCGGCTGTTGTTGCAGAGATATATAGGATTAGTGATTTCCCCACAATTGGTGGCATCAATACAGGTGGTGTAAGTAGATATTCTTTTATTTTGTTGAATGCTTGCTCGCATTTGTCATCCCATCTGAAAGCTACTCCCTTGTGAAGTAGGTGTGAATAGGCAATCTGTTTATCTGCCAATTGTGCTATGAATCTTCGGATGGACTGGAGTCTTCCTTGCAATCCTCTTAGTTGTTTCAACGTTCTTGGTGCTTTCATTTCAAGGATTGCTTTTACCTTTGCAGGGTCTACCTCTATCCCTCTCATTGAAACTATGTATCCTAGTAGCTTCCCTGATTGCACCCCAAAGACACACTTCTTCGGGTTGAGTCTAACCTTATATTGTTCGAGCCTGTCAAAGATAGCACTTAGAGTTGCTATATGGTCTTGTCTCTTCTTTGATTTAGCAAGTATGTCATCTACATAATCTTCGACTGTTTTGTGGATCATGTCATGGAAGATTAATGTCATGGCTCTTTGATAGGTAGCTCCTGCATTCTTCAACCCAAATGGCATTACATTCCAGCAGTAGGTGCCCCATGGACATGTGAATGCTGTCTTGTGTTGGTCTTCTTTTGCTATCAATATCTGATTGTACCCCGAGAAACCATCCATTAGGGAAAGCATCTCATGTCCGGCCGTCATATCCACTATCATGTCAATGTTGGGTAGTGGAAAGTCATCCTTGGGACATGCTTTGTTTAGGTCTCTAAAATCAGTGCAGATGCGGATGCCCCCTTTCGGTTTTGAGACTGGTACGAGGTTAGATACCCATTCTGGATAGTCAATCGGGCGTATGAAGCCAACATCCAGAAGTTTCTGTAGCTCAATCTTTACAAGCAAGGCTATTTGTGGGTGCATCTTCCTTAGCTTCTGTCTAACTGGTTTTGCTCCGGGGTGAACGGCCAAATGATGCACTACTACTTCAGGATCCAGGCCTGGCATGTCTGCATAGGTCCACGCAAAATTTACCTTTCTCTCCTTTAGGAAAGCTGCTAGTAGTTTTTGTTCTTCTTCTAGGAGGGATTCTGCATAGAAGGTAATTTGTGGTTCTGATTCTGTTCCTAAGTTGACCGGGTTGCACTGTTCTGCCAATACTGTTGACTTCTCCTGGTGTAGAGCCGTATGGGGGAGATTGAATCCTTCATCCTCTGGTGCCTCAGAGAGGTTTTCGCCATTGGATGCGTCCTTTATTTTTACTATTTTATGGTTAGAGAGTGTCACAATGTGGTTTTCACTCAATAACTCTGAGCTTATTCTCGATCTTTTTCTTTTGCGACTGAAAGACTCAATCGTCTCCCCATAGTATGCTTGTGTGTCTAGAGTGATATCAAATCCTGCCTTGTGATCTCCACATGGAACAGTATCCCTTAGTCCCATGAATTCGGAGAGAGCCTCATCATTTTCGAATGAGTCTAGAATCGGCGGTCCCCGTTGGTCGTGATCGATGAGTTGGGGGTATACTAAGTGGATTTGGTGGGTTTGTTGGATTGGCTCAGCGGGTGAGACACTAATCATCAATAAGGTGGAATCTTCAAAGAGCCTAGGTAGGCCACCTATGGTGTCATCGTCATCACTGCTGCTACAAACGTCAGTTATGTCAAATGTGAAGTTATCGAGAGGTAGGCCTGTGGACACGGGTAATCTAAGATTAGTTGTCGAGACCCGAGGAGAGGACCTGACTGCCCTATTAGGAACACTTCTGCCACGCACAGTTATACTCGGAGGGGTACAGCCGAGGCCAAGGTTCTACGTTCTTCTTTCTACAATGATGGGCTCCAACCGTCCATCACTATTTCTTCCTAGGCTTTCATTCCTGTTATAGCCCATGCCGAACATCATTTGTAACCCTCTGTTTGTTTCCTCCATGGGTAGGGTGGGAGTGGGTCTTTCATCTTGGTACAGAGTGTTTGTGATGTCCTCCTCGTCCACATTTTCCTGACTGAGATCCCCCCAACTGTGGAATCCAGAGGGTTCTGTTCTAGTGCGGACAGGTGTTTGAGTCAATTGTGGTTGCCCATGTGATCTAGGAGATTGTGGTAACTCTCCTACAACAAAAGCATTTCTCTTCATTCTATAATCACCGCATCCATTGTCCTGTATCATGTTCTTGATCTCGATATGTCGGGGATGGCGGGTGTCTCTGTCGCAGAAGTGGAGGCGAGATTAGCTGGGTCTATGTATGAAGTGGATGGTCCTTCATCATTTTTAGGTACTTGAGGGATCTTGTAAAACTTGGCTTCCAAGTTTTTGCAATAGGCGAAGGGTTTGGGATCCCCATATATGGTAACCTCCTCATTTTGATATGAGAACTTAATGCACTGATGATAGGTTGAGGCCACTGCCTTCATTCCGTGTATCCATGGGCGTCCCGGGAGGATGTTGTATGGCAAATCAAGGTCAAGAACTTGACAAGTTGTTTCCGTGGTTGCTGGCCCCACTTGGATGGGGATCTTGATAGTGCCCTGAGACACTCTTTCTTGGTCATCATATGCTCTTATGGTGATACTTTTGTTTTTATTGATGGAATCTTCGGCGAATCCTAATTTCTTTATAAGTTTCAGAGAACAAATATTAAGACCTGCACCACCATCTACCAGGACTCACTTGACTTTCTTTTTATGAACTAGGATTTGGAGGTGAAGTGCCCGGTTATGAGATGGCTACGGGGGGAAATCTTGGTCCGAAAATGTGATGAGATTCGGGGTAACGATGTTACCTACCATAGCCTCAAATTGCTCTATGTCAAGGGTAGCAGCGACGGTAGAGGCAGCTAGTGCTTCATCCAGGATCTGTCGATGAGCGGCGGAGATTTTTAGTAATTCCATGATGGATATTTGTGCGGGTGTTCTCTTCAGTTGGTCAATTACATTGTAATCATAGGGGACGGCCTTTGTGTTGGTAATGGGGGTCTTAGCAAGTGCCCCGACAATGGTAACTTTTTCGCCTCGTGTGGTGACTCCACAGTCATTGTTGGTTCCCTTGATATTTATGACAGTGACCAGCTCATCGACACATCCGACTATCTCCTTGTATACTAGATTGGCACTAGCATACTTTTGTTTACCCTTATTATTCCCTTGGTTATTTCCCTGATTATGATTCGGCATCGGATTCGTGTAGATTTTTAGGTCTTGGTTTCCGGCCGGCTGCTCGATGTTGATGACCTTATCCTCGATGAGGTCTTGGATGATATTCTTGAGTCTCATGCAGTTGGCGGTGGTGTGTCCTTTAACTTTGTGGAAGTCACATAGGAGATTCTCGTTGTACCACGGCGGTTTGGTCATGGGCTCTGTGTATTGTTCGGAGTTAGAAATTTTGATTAGGTTTTCTTTGACCAATTTCTTCATGATAGACTCAATCGATTCGCCAAGGGCTGTGAACTTCCTCTTGGGGGGAAACTTGTTACGGGGAGGTGGTCCTCCTTGATTAGCCACATTGTTGACTTGGCTGGTGGAAGGTGGTTGTGACTGTGCTACTACCGCATTAGCCTGCACATTGTTGTGGTTATGAGTTTGCGGATGATGATGATTTTGGGTATTTTGTTTAGGAGCACTGATGACTACCTTAGCATCAACCATGCCGTCGTTCGTGATATTTTTGTTCCTCGACCATGTTCGAGGTTTATCATTGTAGTTGTTGGACGGGCAGTTATCCTGCGGTGGAGTGAATGTAGGTGCGCCTCCTCGTGCAGTAAGGGCTCTTTCGATGTTGAGCGCCTTTGGAATTAGTTGATCGTAAGATGTGATGCACTGCATTTTTAGGTAGAACGCCAGGTTATCATCTAAGTTGGCTATGATGGTGCAAACTTGTTGTTCCTCTGGCATGGCCCACTTGCTCTGATTGGCCTTGGATCGCCATCTTTGCAAGAAGGATGCAAATAACTCTCCTCTTCTTTGTTTGAGTGCAGATAGTTCTTCTAAACTGACATCCGCACCCATATTAAAAGCGTAATTTTTAAGGAAAGCCTCCATAATTTCCTCGAATGTTTTAATGCCCGTGGGTAGGCGAGAAAACCATTCCATAGCTGGACCAGTCAGGCTTCGGGGGAAGAGCCGCATTAGATACGTGTCATCATATGCGACTTCCATGCAGTGCACCTGAAATTTCCTAACGTGGTTTTCAGGGTTGCCCATTCCATTGTACTTATCAAATTTGGGGATCTCGAATCCCTTTGGAAACGGTATCATGGTGAGACTTCTATCGAACGGATAAGGGCACAAGTTGCCTGGTGTCCTTGTGGTTTTTCCTGCTTGCAAGTCCAACACCTGTTGTGAAAGCAATTTGATCTGTGTTGCGACATCCTTGCTTGGGTCGGGGGGCGGGATGAATGAGTGGTGAGGTGTTGGAGGTATTTGATGGGTGGGGAGCGTACTGGTCTGCATTTGTTGCGAGCTTGGTTGTGCGTTTAGGGCTTGTTGGTAAGCTTGCATTTGTGCCAACAACGCTTGTTGTTGATCTTGCTATTGTTGTTCCAATAGCGCTTGCTATTGGTCCATCTGCTGTTGTTCCCATGAAGCCTGCTGTTGGTCAAGTTGTTGCTGAGCTAGTAACGCTTGTTGTTGGTCTAGCTGCTGTTTTGCCAACAATGCTTGTTATTGGTCGAGCTGCTGTTGTGCCAATAAAGCTTGTTGTTTAGCTTGGTGTTGTGCCTGAAAGTCTTGCAGGGCTTGGTGGTAGGCTTGCAGGTGGATTGCTTGCAATTGCGCTTGGTATTGAGCTTGTGTCTTTTGTTGGGCTTGAGCTTGAGCTTGGGCTTGAGCTTGCGCTTGTGCTTGTGCTTGTGCTTGTGCGGCTTGTGCTTGAGCTTGAGCTTGTGCTTGTGCTCGCGCTTGTGCAGCTTGTGCTTGAGCTTGAGCTTGTGCTTGCGCTTGTGCGGCTTGTGCTTGAGCTTGAGCTTGTGCTTGCGCTTGTGTGGCTTGTGCTTGAGCTTGAGCTTGCGCTTGCACTTGTGCGGCTTGTTGTTTTTGGAGTGCCTTTTGGTGGGTAGCTTGTTGTGCGTTTTGCAACATGATGGAGAATGAATTGGTCGTGTTGTGTTTTGGCGGTGGGATTGGTGGTGGAGCAGGAATCATGCCAACTGTCGTGGCGGGTGGAGGGATTGTGGTTATGACTATGATTTGGGTTGTGGGCGGGGTGGTTGAGACAATTGGTCCTTGATGAGGCATGCTTTGGGAGACTTGAGGACCAATAGATGCATTAACCATGGTGACAGGAATGGTTGCGATTTGTTGTGAGGATATGGGCAAAAGAAGCGGGTTCAAAGTGGTGGTCAGATTGCTTGGATTAGCAAAATTTTTGATGGTTAAAGGTGGAAGACCTATTCCAGGAGGCGATGCAGATGTGAAAGGAAGCGGGGGAAGGGATGATGCACCACTTTGGAAAGAGAAAGGATTGATAGCTTCTGTCGTTCCAAGCAAACCAACTTCCTCATGCGGTGGGGGAGTTGGTATGTTCAATTGATAAGCTGGTGTGGCGTGAAATGAGGATGAACCAGCGGGATTATGAAATGTGAGGGGGATGTAAGGGTGAAATGAGTTTTCTGGAATAAATGTAGGGGTGATGATTGCTTCTTCATTAGCCACAAGGCGGTGTTCTTGCAATTCTTGGAACATGGCACTCCCCTTGTTCACAATCGGGGAGGTTGGTGTGATGATTGAGGTGATGCCAGGTACTTCTTGATTGATGTTTGACAACGGGGATGCAACTGCACTAGTGCTTGTGTTAAGGTTGGGAGGGGGCATGTCCCCTCCTCTTTCTATTGAATTTATGCATTTGAACATAGCACTAACAATTTTATGGTTCTTAGGATTTTGAATCATTTCCATGATTTCCTTTGGTGTCATCCCTATGTCTTCATTTATGTCGTCCTCTTGATGACTCTCCTCTTGAAGATTTTGTGATGATAAGGGAGAGTTGCTTAGGGGATTGCTTGATCCTGCTAGGTTCACTTCGATATTTAGATGACTCATGTCCATAGAAGTTGATATGTCTCTAATATTCTCCATGTCCTTCTTGTGTTGAGATCTTGTTTGGACCATAAAAATAGGGATTTGTTCGATCCTAATCCTTTAAGTCCAAAAAAGAGAAGAACTAGGGTAGATAAAAGATCAAAGATGGTGATGATGATGATGGGTTAAAATGGATGAGATGAGTGAATGAAACCTTTGGAAAACTTTTTGAATGTATGTGCTAAACTTTGAAAGGGCTTTTGATTTGATTTGAATGTGATAATTTGACTAGATGCGTTAAGTCAAACAAGATTGGTTGTGAAGTTGTTTTTCCTAGGAAGTTGTGTTATCCTAAGGGAACTTGCATGAAAATGGATGAATTGACAAAGTGTGTTATGCCAATGTTTTGGAGAACTAATAGACTTTAAGAAGTTGTGTTATCTCAAAGAAAATTTGTTCAATGATTTGAGACTATGTTGGCTAAGTGTGTTAAGCCAAGATATGATGATGTTGATTTAGCTCTCTAAGTTTAGTGTGATGTTTGATTCTAGAGTTCTCAAAAAGGTTTGATGATGAAATGAGACTTTGATTTGATGGATGAATGAATGGGAATGAAAACTTTGATCTTGAACCTTAACCTAGATGTGATTCTCTCTTTACAAAACCTAGGTGTTGAAAAACATGCTTGACTTCCTATGGGAGAAATGCAAACCTTTGAAACAATTCGGGATTTTGTTGACAATAAAATGCATATAATGCTGGATTGTTCCTTGAGGCTTTTCTGTAAAAGTTATAAACCAATCTTTCCCTGAATTCGCAAAGTCTCTCAAGATGTTCCTCATGAGCTTTTAGACTAAGCTTCTTGAACTTTGGCTTTGGGATTTTGATCTTGCGGGAAATCATGTTAGAAAACACATGTGTAATCCAATTTGTCTCTTTATCTTGGTTAAATGAGGTTCTTTTTATCCAAGACACTTGCTTGCTTAGGTTTTCAAACTATATGTCTAGTGTCCCATTCTCTTTCTCATCCCACAATGTCCTTTGTGTGGAAACCGAGGAAAATAGGGCAAAAGTTCCTTATGTTTATCCTTATTGGAAACAAATGATGATAGAATTTGCACACTTAGAAACCTCTAGGAATGTGATTCCTAGGGAAAGCAAGAGTGGGAAAGTTCATCAATAGGTATTTGTTCCCCACAAGGTGTTTGAAATTTCAAGGTTTTTGTGTATGTTTGTTTTCCAAATGTTTTCAAGATCAAGCAATGTGTTTTTTCCAAGCACTTTCACACTCCTAGGTTGATGAGACAATACTTTGTTGGGTTCCCACTTGGATAAATCCAACTGCGCATATCTTGTATGAATGGCTAAATGCTTGACCACACTGGCTCCCCTCCACGACACTCACTTATTCGGGTCAGCCAAGCATTAGTACCCATGAATCTCCCATGGCATACTTTCCATTTCCACAACAAGACCGCATGTTACGTGGGGCGGCTTCAAAGGACATGACCTTTTGCACCAACAAGATAGACAAGGTTTTGGCCAGTTTCTAAACAAGGGGTTCTAATTCGGGCATTCCATTCATGGGGGATTATCCAATGTCGGCGAGAGTCCATTGTTGTCCATCTCGTCGGAATAATCCTCGTGATATTGGCCTTTGTTCCAATATCCACACTTATATACCAGTTGGAAATCGCTTGGCTTTAGCATGTTCCCGGTTGGGTCGTTGCCTTGGGTGATTACTTTTTCCCACAAGGTAGGCCCTCTAAGATAAACAATAGCGAGCTAACATATCCCATCGTTCACACAACCCTTGTTGAAAAACAAAGGGGAGAACCTCCGCAATATATCGTGCTCACACTCGCATGTTTTGTTCAATTTTAAAATGCCCAAATTGAAGTGTGGAGGTAATCTTTTATGCAACTTAGGGTCATCAAAAAGACTTTTGATTCTCAAGATCGTCGTGAAGCACGAGAGAAGCGCATACGCCCTTTTAAATGACACTACTTTGCAAAAAAGTTTACAAAACACAAAGTACACATGTTCAATTTTAAATTCCTCAAAGCAATGATGAGTTCGTTTTAAAAGCACCAATTGAAATGTGAAGTTTCCTTGTTCAATTTTAATCCCAAATTGAAATCTAGTAAGTGTCTAAGGTTCAATTTTAACCAACTTTGAAAAGATCAAGCCATTAATTGATTTTAAGCCCAAATTGAAAGGTGAGTTAGCTAAAAACAGAAAAAAAGGGTAGTAAATGGAAGCTCTAAGATTGTCAAATCAAGCATTAAAAATGCTATTTGCCAAGTTTTGTTCTCAAAAATCTTCAATTCCACTCTTTTTGCCTTCATTTTAGCTCAACCTTCAACTTCAATCTTGATGTCAACCTTGCTCCTTCATTCAAAACAGGTACTTGTCTTCAAACATCCAGCTTGATTTCAACCTTGATGTTTCAACCTATTTCATGAAAACGTTTACAAAGTAAAAATTTCTCTAAGGCATTAATGAAGTAAAAGAATTACCCCTTGTCATGCAAAATCTATGTGGAAATGAACAATTGTTAAAACACAATCTTTGTCCCATCAAAATTTTATAAGCATGACAATAATAATAAAAAAAAACTTCAACAATCTACGAGCATGAAAAAACTTTTGATTAATCTCCATCGATTAATTGATAATGTCACTCTCCACCCATAAGATTAATAAATCTGCAAATGTCAGCATTCAAATCACATACCACAAAATTAATGCAAAGAAATAAATAATATCAAGATTGACAGAGACACTCCATATTAATAAGAAGTCACTAAATAACAATGCATGAAAGTTTTCTATCAACTGAATAAATGCATTAATTATATAGCAACCCACTTTCTACTAAAACTCTACTCAACACCCATTTGACCGGCTTTCATGCAAGAGATTGACCAACTACTTTCTTTTCAAAGCTTTTAAAGCTCCTTGCAAAGAAGCTATCTCATTGGCAGATTGAATTGACAGACTAAGAATTGGAGTGGCGGTGGTGAGCAGTAGATTTCAGTTTTGTATTATGTCCTTTCAATGCATTCATCACTAAATCTGTGTACACACAATCTAAATATCCACTGTCATTGAGGCTTCCATTTATTTGAATGTTAGCATGGCAGTCTCCAGCTATTTGAACCCTGACATAACATTGATAGCAGTAAAGGTCTTAATAGGACATTCACCGACTCACTGCCAAGTTGCCATACTCTTGCCTGTACGTTGATAAAAGTAAGGTCAAACACACGAAACATGCAGGGAGACAAAATCTTAACATTTGTGTAATGAATATATGTCAAATATAAAAATCGATGTAAGGCCAGTAAACTTAAAGCATTGCAATTGGATAAGCTATTATGTCTTCCTGTTTTAAATGTGTTCTCCCAGGACAGTCCGTTCTCCCAAGGTCTTTATTAATGTCTATTGGAAACAGAAATCTGAACAATGATAAAAAATGCATCCTACAAATAGATAGCAAAATAGGCGCACAAATCTTGAACAAAAGATATAAGATCCAAAGATCCTGATCTGACGCCAAACACATTCATTATTTCTCCTACCCGATTCTTGACACATCCGCCCATTGTTATCTGCCAACCGATTGCTTCACCGTCCTCTGAGATTATTTGCTAAGTAGATGTGTCATGAGATTCTATTCTCTCTGATTTGCTATGTGTTGCTTATGACATTTTACAGAACCGTATTTTACTAAAACTACAAACTTCCAACATCCAAGTGCAATGTAAAGGTGAGGTTCAACTTGCAATGGGTTTTGAGCCTCGACCAACTGGACGCTTATTTAGACAGTATGTAAGGTACGGTGAGTAGGGCAAAGTGTCTTCTTTATACCCTAGTTGATGTTGCTGCGGTAGCCACGAACATACCTGGTACTGACATTACTCATAAGGTCGGTGGGGGATGGTTTGGACTTAAAGGCACTGACATAGCTGATCGATTAGGAGAGGCTACTACCCTATCTTTTGTTCACAACAATATGATGACAGCAAATATTAAGACAGTAGTATTAAATGCAAAGACTTTTAATGACAACCACACTCAATACTTTAGTCATATTGCACTCTAAACAAATATTTGAAAACTTTTATGCAGACATGATTGTTTGGTGTTGATCTAGAATACTTCTTCTCCTTGTCTTCCAAGGGAGGATTCGAGTAGCAAGTGTTTTCTCTTTACAAAGAGCCTGCGCAAATGACCATCGTGTTAGCTTTGATTCCATGCCAAAGAAAACCCAAAGAATCACATGATACTATGATGTCAAAATACCAACATCAGACAATGATAGCAACGTAGCTTTGATTTCGGGCTAGAGATAAAGTCAAGACTATGGAGGCAATATGGAGATCGATGGAGCTGCTTGCTATTATTTTATTAACTGTGGGAAAGGAAGCATGGTTGGCCTCCTTTATGGTCCTGAACACTATGGGTGCAAAGTGTGGCCAGGCTTCTTTTTTTTTCTTTTGTCGAAATCAGACACATCATTGTAGGCAATCATAGACTTTGAGCTTTAAGAAAGATTGTCACGCTATGATACTGTCTTTCCCACTGACAATATTAAATCTCCATTGGTGCTACCATACCAGTTCCTAGTGCAGAAAACAACTATAGTGTAAGGCAACAAGAATATGATATTCCTATAGTTGGCGTTATGACAAATGGAATAAATCAAGATGCAGAAGGTTTTCCATCATCTGTTAGTGAAATTTCCAAGCCTCCTCTAAGTATCAAAATGGTCAGGTACAGATCCACAAGAATAGAAAGTTCAAGTGAAGAATGGATGCATGGTTGGAGGCTTAGAGTAACTCTATAAATTGACAAATCTTCAATAATGCAGGTCAAGATAGAAATTGTCTTATCAAAATAACAAATGCAACAACTTGCAATGAAGATTAAGCAGGAACATTATTTTAGAATAAAAAATGATTTAATTTTAAATATTAAGCAAAACAGAGACTTTTGTAGTCCTACACAATGCATGAATCAAAGGTGAACAAAAATAGAGATTTTTCAAGCCCTCCTTCTAGCGCCATTTGTAGGATGGTGAACTCTTGCACATTGTTTGTGTAGATTCAGCCATCCTCATAGAATAACATGGTTCATTTCTCCAAATAAAATGCTAAACCTAGATCAAACATGCATGGAGAAAAGGAAATACAACCTATTCTATTCTATGATGGATTGGTGCCCTCCATGAAGATGTGAGATAGCCCTTTCCCAACCCTTTTCCAAGCTAAATGAGATAGACAATGAGTTGCTATGAGCTCAAGTTGCCTATAGTTTAGATACCTTCAAAGTGTGTTGTAGAAATGAGAGAAGATGCATTGCTTTTATAGAAGAAGTTGAGAGAAGAGAGGCCAAGTTTAGCCAATGTGGGACTAAATCCCCTCCAATAGAATAGAGCCACTTGGCATGATGGGATTGGTCAAAGCTTGTGCAAGTTTTGGCCAATGTGCCCATTCAAATTTGAAAAATGTCAATAAATGCATGTTGTTGAGGGTTTTGGGGGGAATAATCTTTGTACAAAAAAGTCAAAGATGAGAGTTATTGAGAGAAAATAGGATTTTTAATAAATCAATTAAATTGATTTATTGATGCAAGTGGGTGGGTTACTTAGGAGTTTAGATTTGACTCTAGTTGAGTCAAAAGCTAGAGAATGCTAATCATGATTAGAAGTTAATTAATTTAGATTAATTAACTTAGGGGATTTTAGGGATTTGATATTTGATTTTAAATCAGTTTGATTTATTAAATCAAATAAGAAGAACCTTAGGAACTTAATTAAATAATTTGATTTATTTAATTAAGCTTGATGAACCTTAGGATTAAATCAATAAATTGCTTTAATTGATTAGTAGAAGAAACGAATGCATGATGTTAGTTATAGTGGAATGCATAATGTTATTTTTGGATGTCTACACGATCAAATTTCTATTGCAGGTTTGTTATTTTTTATCAAAAAAAATAAAAATTAAATAACATTTTTAAGTTTGAAGTTTAATTTATAATTTTAATTTTTATAACTTCTACCTTTGCTTCAATAGGTTGCTAGTCCATGTATATTTGAACAAAATTTGAGGACATACTCCTTCCTCCACTCAATAAGCACAACTAACTGCAATCAAAATAGGTGAATGACTTAATGTATGTAGATTTCAACTTGTCCTCCTTTCACACAAACAAAATGATTAGAAGGAAGAGGGAAAGAATATGTGGGATATAGAGCTAGAGCACCCTGACTTGGATGCTTCCACTTCCCAATGTGTAGCATTTGTAAAGGAGCTAGATAGCAATCAAAATTTTAGTGCTAGTGTGCACTACTTGTGGATCTTCTCTCTACCTACATCACTTAATGCCAATAATGATGATCTTTTTGCAGGCCCATATGATGTTGATTGCTGATAAGTGATATTATTATTTTAATATTAAGTGATGAATATATTTCATCATATTCAAGTTTGACTAATTGATATTTAATTAGTATTTTAAATTTTTACTGTAGATTTGTTCATTATATGATGCTATGTGGCAACTACAAATATGTATTTATGATTTTTATATGTTTTTGTACAAATGAACCCAAATAAAACCTAACCCTTCAAAAGAAATTATGAATCTTCACTCTGAACCCTTATACTGAAATTGGCAACTTAAATGAGGACAATAAAACTCAAAATTCAAAAAGAATTCTCAAAATCAAAATTCACTGAATAAAGATGAAAAAAACCTCTTGCATGCACCCTATTCTAGATTAAAATTCAAGCCCAACAAGTTGGCCTTACTAAGCACTAAAGGTCCATTGGGTTGCAGTACACCAATAGAAAGAGGCAAGATGCCCTATATACTATCCTTCATTTCAGTAGATTTGGCTTTAGTTTTAGCAACTGCCAAGATTTTGGGTATTAGATTGTAATACCTGGAGAATACAACCACAATTTCTTCTAGAGCAACCCCACCTCCGTTTCAGCATAAAAAGTTATTTTGATAAAATACGCAAGCACTGTTTACCTTTCTATAAAACGGAACATGGCCGCCTTGGATAGTACCATCAGCCTAGAAGGGCTAGGGACAGCCTAGTTCCCAAAATAATTTTAGCAGAAGGAGCAATGCCACTAAACTTCAATACAGTGGACGTGATAGAAAGTTTCCAAAGTTGCAACTAGAAGAGAAGCAATCTTGGTCGCAAATCCTGAGCAAGTACAATGGATGTCATGACCAGTAACCTACAAATTGAAGGAAAGAATGCTACTCCAAAAGAGATGCATGCTCCCAAATACCATTTTGCACATAAAAACAAGGTAGAAACCTTGATTTTGAATAGGCATGTTGCAATATTACACCTAAATTTAGTTAAACAACCACACCCTAATCCATAGAAGTTGGGTTGGGTGTAAGATGGACATGAGGTGTATGTATCCCATTAGTGTCTATCAAGATTCAATATGGGATCCTGTTTAGATGAGGTGTGGAGTAATTTGTTTCCCATGTTGGCTTATCACATACGTATAGGAAGAAAAAACAAATATGATCGAGATGCATGATTTATGCATAGTTAATGCTTTCATTAAATAAATTCGTGAAGCTGATCAGAGAATCAACAGGGAGCTACCTTCTTTTTTCAAAAAATATAGATGAAGAGAAAAGAAGCTTTTAAGACAGCATTGACAGAAGAATTTCAAAGTTTGAAATATATGCATTTTCACGAAGCTGAGCAGACAAACAACAAAGTGCTACCTACTTTTTTCAAAAAAAATAGATGAAGAGAAAGCAGCTTTTGATACAGCATCTAAAAGAAGAATTTTAGAGTTTGGTATATAAGTATCTTTGGCCCAGAAAGTTTCCAGCTGATAGGTCTTCCCAAAGAAAGGCATCTCATCAAATCGATTGGATATGAACTGTCATCCTAATCCAGAAGGCTTCCTATCAAACTTCTTTTATGGAAGACAGAGATAAGGACTGTAGTGAGGAAAAAAGGGGGAAAAAGAGCCATATCAAAGTATGTGTTAGGCCTTTGCCTATGTGCCACACCAGCAGTGTTAGCACCTAAGAAAGATGAAAAAAGGCATATGCATTCTAATGCAAAAGCAATTAATAAAATCACTATTAAGAACTGATTCTCAATAACTTTCATAGATGATCTTAAGGATATCTTACAAAGATCACAATTCCTGAATTTGGATTCACTCTCATTGAATTAGAATCATGGAAGATGATGAATGTAATAGAGATCATCATTAGTAAAGTCATTCGGTTTTTGTGAATTCCCCAAGCATCATCATGAGAATGTTCTTCTAAATTAGAAATTCCTACAGTTTAGTCTTACTTTCAGATTGAACTCCATAGCAGACTTCTTGCTCTCAGCTTTTCCTAAATTCTCCTTTGCGACTGTGTCAAAGGTCCCCAAAAAAAAATTATATGACCATTATGTGCAGTCAATAGAAGAATCCCACTTCAAACTGCCTTAACAAAGAATCCTTAGGTATGTAACATTATATCTCCATGAGGATCGGAAACCATAAAACTAGTCAAACAAGTAGAGACATTATTTGGTTTAAGTCTTAAGATTATAGCATCAACAATGCAAACCACAAACACATAACTGGTCAAATAACTAAGGCTTTGTTTGGGTTAAGATTTGTACTACCTCATAAAAGAATCACATGCAACTAGGAATGTCTCTACAAAAAGTGTGTAATAACCTAAGTCACCATATTTGACCGAATTTCAACATGAAATTTGAAATTCGTCGAATTTCCCAAAACATGTTGAAATTCGTTCATATTCGAACAAATTCATAGTCAACCATTTGCGTTGAAAAATATCACAAAGATATTATTTTATTAGGGTTTTTTTTAAAGGTTTTTTCTTTATAATTGGCGGCGGCTTAAATATCGAACCAACTCGTTTTTTTCCTGCGTCTCCAACTTGGTTTTTATCAGGCGTCTGCAACTTTTCTTGTTTTGTTCCTATTTACAATAATTTGAAGTTTAATGTCTGGCACGTCTGGCGTCTGCAACTGCGGCCGTTTATTGCTTCGAAGTCTCTCTCTTCTGCCGCTCCGCGTCTATTTGCTTCAACCTTCGACGTCTCTCTGCATCGGTTGTCACTCTTTGCATCGCCCGACACTCTCTGCATCGCTCGACACTCTCTGCAAACTCCCGCAAATTCTAAGCTTCTATCGTCGAAAGAGGTAGGGTCAAGGGAGCTCAAGAGCTCATTTTTTAATTTTTTTCAATTTTAATTTTAGGGTTCGATTTGTTTATAGGAATAAAAATAATTTAATATTTTATTTTGTATTATTTAATATTGTGTTTATTTTTTATTATAGCATTATGTAAAATATAGGAATATTCAGCACTGTGTTTATTTTTTAATATAGCATTTAAAATATAAATTATATTAATATTTAGTGTTTTCATTTTATTTTTTAAATTAATAAAAATATGTTAAATTTTTTTATGTTTATTAATTATTAAAATAAAATCTTGTATTTGTTATTTTGTTTTTTAGATTTAAAATAAAAAATCTATATATTTTGTCTCAAATTATGTGAACGTTTTAATTTTTTAATATTAAATAATATTTTGTCATTCAAACATATAGATTATGGCTCCCCAGAAATCAACTGCAGAGGCATGGAAATATATCATTCGGAATGGTACTAACCTCAAATGCACCAAGTGTCAAAAACCTTTTATTGGCAGTTTGACAAGGGTAGTGGACCATTTACTTGGTATTACAAATGGTGCAGGAGGAAGTGTTACAGCATGTCCTGAAGTTAGCCCAGAAATGAGAGCTACTTTAGAGAAAGCACAATCCTCTTCAATTATGAGAAAGATGAAGAAATCACAAAAAAAACAGAGAATTGAAGAAGATATGTCTCAATCCAAATTCACAAGCTCAACATCTATTATGTCTTCCTCTTCTGGTTTATCCAAACCAGTGAGGGAGAGTGGAACATTGAAAAGCTTTTGGAAACCAGTCGAGAAATAGGAGGTGGATGATGCAGTAGCTGATTTATTTTACACAAGTGCTATTCCATTCAATGTTGTGAGAAGTCCATATTTTGGCAATGCTGTTCACAAAATTGCAGAGTTTGGAAAAGGGTACACACCCCCAAGTTCAGAGGCTATTAGGACAACTCTTTTGTAGAGGTCAAAAGATAGAGTGACTGAGAAATTAGCTACTGTCAAAGACTCTTGGAGGAAAATAGGTTGCACTATATTGAGTGATGGATGGTCAGATACATGTCAAAGGCCATTGATTAATATTTTGGTGGCTTGTCCTGAGGGTGCTGTGTTCTTAAAATTCATTGACACCATGAACCACAGAAAAACCTCTGAGTACATTTTTCAAATATTAGAGGAAGCCATTCTTGAAGTAGGGGTGGAAAATGTGGTTCAAGTGGTAACTAATAGTGCAGCAAATTGTGTGGGAGCTGGGGAGCTGATTGTAGAGAAGTACCCACAAATATATTGGAGCCCATGTGTAGCCCATTGTCTCGATTTGTTGCTTCATGACTTGGCTAAATTCCCATGGGTACATGAAGCTATTCATAGAGAGAGAGCAATTGAAAATTTCATAAAGAATCATCGTCTCACATTGAGTCTTTATAGGCAAAATGCATCCAAAGAGTTGTTGAGGCCTTGTGAAACAAGATTTGCTTCATTTTATATCACTTTGAAAATAGTGGTTGAAGAAAAAACAGCTTTGAGATCTATTATTTGTTCCAATTAGTGGGAACACTCAATGCTTTCTAAAGGTCCTAAGGGGAAGAACATAGAGCAAATCATTCTGAATAGCAACTTCTAGGAAAGTGCAGCAAAGGTTTTGCTTATATGTGAGCCAATTGTTGACGTGCTTCACATGGTTGATGGTGACACTCCTTGCCTTGACATGCTTTATGAAAGCATGGACCATTGTAAGGAAGCTATTCAAAAAGCACTCAATAATGTAGAAACGGAATATATGGAGATATGGGAGGTAGTTGATTGCAGATGGAAAATGATGCACACACCTTTACATGCAGCAGCTTTCTTTTTTGAGCCAAAATTATTTTCTATTGATAAAGAAGGTGACACTGAAATTATGGCAGGGCTTTTAGAAGCTGTTGGAAAGTTTGAATCAAATCAAACAATTTCAGCACTAATCAAAAGTCAATTTTGGGTATACAAGAGAGGAGAAGGGATGTTTGGATTGTCAACAGCCAAATATGACATGGCACATTTACCTGGGTATACATGGTGGATGACCTATAGAGCACAAACTCCTGAGTTACAAAGGTTTGTTATTCGAGTTTTGAGTCAGGGAGCAAGTTCATCAGCTTGTGAGAGGCACTGGAGTTGCTTTGACCACATCCATTCCAAAAAGAGGAATAAATTGTTGTCTGGAAAGTTGGGAGATCTTGTCTATGTTTGCAGCAATTTAAAATTGCTCATGAACAAATCAACAATGGACTCTTCCTCACGACAAATTCAAGAAGACATAGCAGCAGCAGCTGCAGATGAGCCTGATTTTGCAGATGATGAATTGAGTAGCGATACAGATGATGATGATTTAGCATCTTAGCCAAGTGCTTTTGATGACTTGGAGCTTTTTTGAAGTTCTAAAGTCTTTACTATTATTGTACCTTTTTGACAAAAGAACATCTTCACAATCGTGATTTCACATGTTTCTTATGGTTTCTATTTTATAAATATGTCATCTTTTTGTAATGATTCAAATCTATTTATCAATGTTAAACTATTTAGACAATTGTATGGAGATATTACTTATATTTATAAAAAAAATTAAAAAAAATTATATAAGGCGAATTTGATTCGAATTTTATACTTTTCAAATTTTTTCTTTGTCGAATTTCATTCGAATTTCAATGTTGTCGAACTTGAATTCAAATTCAAACCTGGTGACTTAGGTAATAACTAATATCTCATACTTGAATATATCTGAAGTTTCCATTGCAAGAGAGGTGAAATGCAGCAATTTGACAATGAATTTTTGAATTCCTTTGAATTTATTGTATTTGGTATCTCAACAAGCATTCTACACACAAACATCAACACATCAAAGAAGAACAAATTCATTGTCCATTATTGATGTAAAGTGTACCTTATGGAAAGTTGACTTGAAAGAGACAGATAGAAGATGAGTACTAAGAAATGACATAAGGACAAATTAGAAAAGAGAAATAGAATGGAGATCAAGAATGGGCTAAAGAGGTTTCAACACGAAATCTGTCCTTGAACAGAAGCATGTAATGCATTGTTCTCAATACCAGCTAGAGAACAATATTAAAACATTACTAAAAACACCATAATTTTGATCATTTACTGGTGTCAAGTTCAATTCATGCTCAATAGACCTCAAGTGGATTGTAGCTGCATAAAAACCCATGTTTATGTTTTGACTAATGAATCGTTGTCCTTTGAAAATTTATTTTCCATATTTGAGAAGTCAGAAATAAAAGAAAATCGAAAAATTCAGGTTGAAGAATTCCTCTTAATCCTTGTCTATGGTCCTCTTATGTATGTACTCTATTATGGGATTAAGTAATGTCATTCTTCTACTGAAACCTAAACCTTGAGCATTGTTCTTGTTCCTGCATCTTGTGTTATTCTTTTTGTCGTTGTTGTTGTATTAAGGTTGGTTTTAGGGAAAATATTACAAGAGGATTTAGTTATAAATCATCCTTTCTATTTTGGCGAAATATAAGGAAACTGTTCTTAAGTTGTTGATGGTTTTAAAAGCTTTAAGATAAGTGGAAAACCTATTCTAATATATATATAGAGAGAGTGTGATCCAAAATTTCTACAATGAACATCAGTATAACAGCAGCAATATAATATGACAATGTTAAAATGATGTTGGATGATGTTTACAGAGGCCTGCTTTGTTAGAATGTTCTAGTAATTTCTACCACCGTCCAGCTGTAGATTAGTTTTATTTTAAGTCGGCTATGTAGAAGGTTCCAGAAAATTATTATTTTTGTATATGTCGGCTATCTTAGATATAGGTTCTAGATTTTTCTTATTGCCTCTATATAAAGACATCTTGTAAATCATTTTCAATGCAAGCAATGCAAGGAGGAATTTCTCTATTGTGCAGCAGCACTGTCCATAGTTTTTGTTTTATATTTTTCTATTAATTTTCTTCTGTCTCTGCCCACTTCAGGTGGTATCAGAGCCAGCCAACTTGAAAGAGATTTAAGAGCCAAATTGCTAATAGAATATGCAGATCACAGTAAGGAGATTTTCTTAGTTGCCATTCAAGATCGTGGTTTTATGCCAGTCAAGAAGCGCAGATCTGGAAGTGTATATTGCCAGTTTATGAACATAAGCAGCTGCTGGTTTAAAAGTTCGCAGATTTGAAGGAAAAGGTATCACAATGTTTTCAAAACAGATGCTACTGTTAAGAGGATTGATAATGTTACAGTCGTAGCTGTAAGAAGAAGATCCGCAGATCTGAAGCAATTCAAAGGAGATCGCTGTCCAGAACTTGTTGCAGTTTGAAACAGAGGTAAAATCTAAAGTTTACATTTGCAGTCAGGGCATCAGGTACTTGGCAACCTCAAATTCCAATATTTTCTGGGAAAAATTATGATACTTGAACATACAGGATGAAATTAATACTTGGTTCACATGAGTTCTGAGATATAGTTGAAAAAGGTTACACAGAACCACAAGATGAATCTATGTTGAGTAATAATGAAAGGAATAGGCTTGATGAAAATAGGGAAAAAAGTATAAAGGCTTTGCAGATAATTGGACAAGGGCTGGATGATTCACTTGTTGGAAGGATTAAGCCTGCAGCTACAGCCAAGCAAGAATGGGACATTTTAGAAACAACATATCAAAAGGTTGTAGAAAAGATTTTAAGAAGTTTGCCTACTAAATTTGATACTATTGTTGTGTCAATTGAGGAAACTTAGGATTTGTCAACATATTCAATAGATGAGTTGTTTGGTACTTTGAAAAATTATGAGTTGAGATTGAATAGGAATAACAATACCTCATTAGAGAATGCATTCAGAGCACAAATGACATTTGGCAGAGGGAGGGGAAGAGGAAAATTAGGATTAAGTGGAAGAGGAAGAGGAAGAAGCAATTTTCAAAGAGAAGAAAGCAAGAGTCCAAATCTAGGAGGAAGGAGAAATCAAAGTTTCAATTCAAGGGGACGTAATAATAATCAGATATCACAAAGGTATGACAAATTGAATGTTCAATGTTTTTGATAAAGGGTAAAACAGGTTTTACAGGGACCCAAAACCACAATGTTTACAAAACAGAAAAGAGGACACCAAAGTCCAACCAAAAAAATCAGCTGCCCAAGAAAAGACCAGCAACAACCAAACGAAAAAGATCAGAAAGGTCAAGTCGGAAGGAACAACAAAGTAAGCACAACAAAAAAACCCTAGCCGTTAATTCAGAGTCATAAGGATAGACTTCGTCTCCGCCTCCAAATTCTGCATATCATTGACACCCTTTTTAAAAGTTTGAATCATCTTCGAAGTAAGGGGGGCATTGCGCTTCAGATTGGCTCTAGTTTTTCTAGAAATTCCCGCATCCGTTTCCTGAATTTTCTCCTCTATTTCCTCTAGATTCACCACCAGAGAAACCTGTTGGGCTTTATCTAGCTTTTTAGTCATCGCGTTAATGATAATGGCATTGTGTCTTGCCATACAGTTGTTTTTCTCAGCAACGGTTTTGATGGTATTCCATATATTCTCAACTTTGGAATCTAAATTTTTGTTATTGTGATCCATATCTTTCTTTTCAATCTCTACAATCTTTGCACCCAACTCTTCAATCTTGCTTTGCAAGGCCCAATTTTTTATTTTCAACTCATTAATTTCAGTGAATGTCCATTCCAAGAGTTTGAAATGAGACTCAGAATTGGTTTTGGCTAGGTTCAGAATATCCAGAGATGGCTCCTTTCAAGTATTAGGACATGTTTTCTCAGAATTAGGAATAACAGGGGAGTAATCATTAAAGTGTTTACCCGGCACAAGATCAGTGCAAAGCTCAGTTTTGTTGGCATCAGACTCCTCCGACTCAGAGGACTCTTTGGAATAGGAAACAAGGCTTTTGGCCTGGGATTTCTTGTCAATAGAGTTGTTCTTAGGGGAGGGGCTGTCAGGCTCAGGCTCAATGCGGGTTTTACCAGAAATCCCAGATGGAACAGTGTGCAAGCTAGGGACTTTTCTAGCCGGACCAGAGTTAGGTAGATACTTCGAGCCACTGGGCTCAGTGTCATCACTCTCAGAATCAAGGATGGTTTCCGGAATAGCAGGAGTAGGCATATAGAAATGTTCAACAATCAATCTTATTAACCCAATGTGCAGAATGGGGAATCTTTTAGGGTTTTTCTTATTATCCTCCAAACTTTTCTTCAAGGAATAGAAAAGATAATGGGAAGGGAGACCCTTACCTTGTATCGAAAGTGGTTGAGAAGAGAAAAGTGGTAGCCATAGACTTTGGTGAAGCGCCCATCCACCATAATGTACTCCATGATTACCCATAGAACCTTATACCAAATAGCCTTTATGGTGTCAACATCAAAGTAGTTGTTAGCAATTTTAACCATACTTAGCCTTTCTTTGTCTTGTTTAGGAAATATGATCACAGCTTCATCGAAAAAAGCCCTGTCCCTAAAGAACTTCTTCCCTTTAGTAGATAATCCCGTCACATCAACAATAAGATTTTCGCTGAGCTCCACATTCCTACCAAATAGGGTCAAGTTACCATTATTCCAATTTTTAACAAAGAGATCCATAGCCTCCTGGTTAGAGCCATGAAGGTTCTCCAGGAAAAGAAGCAACCCTCCGCTTTTAACCTTACTCCAAACCTTGGCATTTTGAATGTTCAATGTTACTATTGCAAGAAGAATGGACACTTTGCAAATGAATGTTGGAAGAAGCAAGCAAATATGGGTAAACAAAATGCAAATTTTTTTGAGAGTAGTTCTGAGACATTGTTCGTCACTTGCCATGTAGCTCAAGAAAGTTCAAGTAACATTTGGTTTCTAGATAGTGATTGTAGTAATCAAATGATAGGAACCAAAGACTTGTTTGAAAGTTTGGGTACCTCAGTGAAATCAAAAATTAAATTGGGCAATGATAACATAGTTGAAGTTATGGGTAAAGGTACAATTAATGTGATAACAAAGCTTGGTAAGAAGTACATTCCTGATGTTTATTTTGTACCTGGTTTGAAGCATAATCTTATAAGTGTGGGACAACTTACTCAAAAGGGATATAGAGTGGTTTCTAAAAATAATGTGTGCACTATACTTGATATTCTTCCTAGTAATATGGTGATTGCAAAGCTTGAAATGACAAATAATAGAATGTTCCCACTTCGCATGATAAATGAATTGATGTTCAGGAGATTGAAGCTAGTTTTAAGGCATCAAGTCAAGATCAAGCATGGATATGGCACTTGAGGGATGGTCAACTAAATTTCAAAGGATTGTGTTTATTGGAAAGAAAAGAAATGGTAAGAGGTATACCTCCTATTGAAGCACCATTAAGTTCATGTGAAAGTTGTATTTTGGCTAAGCTTCATAGATCAAGTTTTCCAAAGGGTATGTCATATAAAGCATGGGCACCTTTAGACATTGTGCATATAGATTTATGTGATCCAATGCAAACACCATCATTAGGGGGGAGCATTTATTTTCTAACATTCATTGATGATTTTAGTCGAAAAACATGGATCTATTTTCTCAAATATAAATCTAAGGAATTTGGAAAGTTCAAGGAGTTCAAAGCGTTGGTTGAGAAACGAAGTGGTCTACCCATCAAGGTATTGAGATCAGATAGAGGAGGAGAATACAAGTCAAATGAGTTTTTGGATTATTGAAGATATCATGGAATAAAGAAGCAGTTTACTACAAGTTACACACCTCAGAAAAACGGTGTTGCAAAAAGAAAGAATTGAACAATATTGGAAATATCAAGGTGCATGTTGAAATGAAAGAATCTACGTAATGAGTATTGGGCTGAAGCAGTAGCTTGTGCAGTTTATATTTTGAACAGGTGTCCAACAAAGAGTGTGAGGGACATGATTCCACAACAAGCATGGAGTGGTAAGCATCATAGTGTTTCTCATTTTATAATATTTGGTTGTATTGCATTTGCACATGTGCCTAAGGAAACAAGAAGTAAGTTGTATGATAAGAGTGAAAAATGCATCTTTATTGGTTATGATGAACAATCTAAGGCTTATAAGTTGTTTAATCCTATATCCAAGAAATTCATTGTAAGTAGAGATGGTGTGTTCAAAGAGGAAGAATCTTGGGATGGAAGTATAGACAAGACAATTACAGGTGCTCCAATAATAGCATATGAAGATCAAAATGGAAAATATCAAGAAAATGAAGAAGATCAATCAAATGAGCAAGGAGGAACTCCATCAAGAAGTCCACAAGGAGATAACACACAAAGGGAAGTTGAGCAAGAAAAATCGTCAAGTCCACAATTAAGTGATGACTCAAATCCTACACTTGCATCATTGAGACCAAAGTTTAAAAGAAATAAAATTAGAAGTTTTCAAGAAATTTATGATCAAGGGGATATGATAGATTTGCGATCAAACTTTTCTTTATTTGCTCAAGATCCTA
Source organism: Sequoiadendron giganteum (assembly GCA_007115665.2). Classification (NCBI taxonomy): domain Eukaryota; kingdom Viridiplantae; phylum Streptophyta; class Pinopsida; order Cupressales; family Cupressaceae; genus Sequoiadendron; species Sequoiadendron giganteum. Next base: position 682,328,076 of record CM021103.1, on the reverse strand, counting down.
TATATTTTGAAGATGCAATTAAGGAAGAAAATTGGATAAATGCAATGAATGATGAAATGGAATCTATTGAAAATAATGATACATGGGATTTAGTTGATTTGCCTAAGGAAAAATCATGCATATGAGTGAAATGGGTTTATAAAACTAAGTATAAAGAAAATGGAGAAGTTGACAAATATAAGGCAAGACTAGTAGCTAAAGCATTTGCACAAGAGTATGGTATTGATTATAATGAAACATTTGCACCTGTTGCTAGACTTGACACTATTAGAATGCTACTAGCTATTGCAACTCAAAGCAATTGGAAGGTTTATAAAATGGATGTTAAATCAACTTTCTTGAATGGAAGGATATGAGATAAAAGGATTTGAAGATAAAGTTTACAAGTTAAAGAAAGCTCTTTATGAATTGAAGCAAGCACCAAGAGCATGGTAATGTTAGTGTAATTAATATTTAATTACACTTGCATAACTTTACTTAGGTTTTGCTTAGGTAATAATTAGTTTACTTAATTAATAAGTAAGCTTTATTTAGTTGAGTTTTTTTTTAGGTCAACATTAAGGTTGCATACTTTGCTTTTATAAAGAAAATCATCTCATTATAATCATTGAATTCCTGAATATATCAATTTGCACATCTTCATGCAAATCTCTGCTTTTTCATTGTTTTTCTCTTTCGTGGAAGGTGTTTAGGTTTGCATGTCTGATCTTGGTTTTCTAACATGGCATCAGAGCCTTGATATGTAGCCCCTTCTCAAATTCTAGAGAAAATCATTGCAGAGTTCATTCAGGGTTCCTCGAGGATTTCATGCCTTGAGCCTATCTATGCAGTGTCTTGGATCATATCGGGCTTCACCATTAGATTCAGAGCATTGGAAAAATTCATGAATGACTTTTATTTTGTAGATTTTGGTAATCATTTGCCAGATCTATGAGGATTTCAAGTATTGTATTTTTTTGCAAGCTCTGGAGGTAGCTGATTTTTCGGAGCCTCTTGGAGCAAAACGGATATCGCCATCGCATTTGCAGTGCCCCAAAACCTTAAAATCACCCTTTGTTTTGTTGATTTTGGCGAAGTTGGTTCAAAAGGAAAAAAACAATTGCTAGGGAAGCCGTACGACATCTTTGGCACGCTTCATGAGGCATGGATTTCAATTTTTTTTTTCAAAAAAATGCTTTTAAAAAAAGCGCATGCAAAAGAAAAGGGTCCGCCACCCGACGACCACCAACCGGCCACCGGGCGGCCACCCACCGACCACCGCCACCAGCGGTCTCCACCTGCGTCGGTCAACTTGTCGCCAGCTCCCATTTCAGCCCCCGTAGGGCTAGTTAGCACTGCCATAGTTCTATGGGGGACCAGGAGCTCCACACCCGACCCCAGACCAATTCCAGCCTCCGCACCGGTCACATGGGTGACCAGGGGCCAAAATTTTTTTTGCAGGGGACTAAATTTTTGTGGCGACGAGCAGATGGCTGTCAAATTTTTTGTGGTGAAGTGCTGACGTCAGCATGACATGATCAGCCATATGGCCCCTCCTTGCCCCTCCTAACCCCAGTTTGCTCTAAAAGAGCAATTATTTTCTTTTCGGCATAACTTGGGCATATGGTATCGAAATCGGGCAAATGAGAAATCGTCGAAAAGTTGGTTCCGAGCACTTTCCTATGGTGTAGTTTATTTTACAGTATTTTTCTATTTTACTTAATTTATTACTGTTTGAAGTTAGATTTACATTTTATGCTTTCGAGCTCATAACTTTTTGCCACGATGTCCGATTTTCGCTATCTTTGAGGCATTGGAAAGGTATTGAGGATCTCTATGTTGCTGTCCATGCAATTTTTCTGTATCTATCCTATGTTGATCGCTTAGTCCAGATCTGGCCTGATCGGTTTTTTGGAGATTACTTGGATATTTTGGCAGTTGGGAGGGTGCCACTTGCACCTTTGCACTTCATTTCAGTATCAAATCATTCATATCATCTACTGTTGCTTCATGGATTTCAAGGTTGTTCCAGTTTGGAGTTTTTGATTGTTCTGTGGCATCGGATCTGTTGTTGCATCATTATAATTTCGATATGGTTTCTTTTAGATAGAAGTATCTTTCCTTGCTTGCCGGATTGCGGTTCCATTTTTACTCTACAGTGTTCTTCCAATACTTCTTTGCAGCAGTTATCTCATTGTAGGGGGTTGTCCCACTAGGTTTTCCTTCTCTACCTCATTATTGCATTTGTACATGGGTACCTAATCAGACCTTGTTTCCGAGACCCATTCATGCTTTCTTGCATTCATCTTATTTTTAGGTGCATGCTTATTTAGTCTCCCTAAGTTGCACTTATGGGGGGGTGTTAGTATAATTAATATTTAATTACACTTGCATAACTTTACTTAGGTTTTGCTTAGGTAATAATTAGTTTATTTAATTAATAAGTAAGCTTTATTTAGTTGAGTTGTTTTTAGGTCAACATTAAGGTTGTATAATTTTCTTTTATAAAGAAAATCATCTCATTGTAATCATTGAATTCCTGAATATATCAATTTGCACATCTTCATGCAAATCTCTACTTCTTCATTGTTTTTCTCTTTTGTGGAAAGTGTTTAGGTTTGCATGTCTGATCTTAGTTTTCTAATAGGTACAATAGGATAGATTCATACATGATAAAGAATGGATTTAATAGAAGCACTAGTAAGCCTACTCTATACACTAAAGTCAATGAGCAAGGTCAAATTTTAATTTTTTGCTTGTATGTTGATGATTTGATCTTTACATGAAATCTTTCTATAGACATGTTTAAATCTGCAATGAAGAAATAATTTGAAATGACAGATTTGGGTTTGATGAAATATTTTCTTGGCATTGAAGTTATACAAAATGATAAGGGAATTTTCATTTTTCAAAGTAAATATGCAAAGGATGTTTTGAAAAGGTTTAGAATGATAAATTGCAGTCCAGTTTCCACTCATGTAGCAACAAGCACAAAACTAAGTAGAGAAGATAATGAGATAGACATTGTTTCAACTATATTCAGAAAATTGGTTGGGATTTTGATGAATCTCAATGCAACTAGGCCAGATATAATGTATGGAGTTAGTTTAATTTCTAGATTCATGGATTCACCAAAGAACTCACATTGGAAAGTAGGGAAAAGGATATTGAGGTACATTGCAGGAACTATGAATCATGACATATTGTATTCTACTTCAGATGATTTTCTGTTGGTTGGATATACTGATAGTGATTTTGCAGCAAGTATTGATGATAGAAAAAGTACATCTGGATATCCATTTCATCTTGGAACAGGTGTTATAGTATGGGCATCAAAGAAGCAACCTATAGTGACTATTTCATCAACAGAAGCATAGTATGTAGCAGGTACATCAGCAGGATGTCAAGTAGTTTGGATGAGAAGAATCTTGAAGGATCTAATGCATGATTAAGAGGAGGCTACTACAATATATTGTGATAATAATTCCACCATTGCACTATCAAAGAATCATTTTTTTTACAAGAGGACAAAGCACATTGACACTAGATATCATTTCATTCGAGAGTCGGTCAACAATGGACAAATCAGTTTACAACACTGTAGATCTAGGGAGTAGCTTGTAGATATATTCACCAAGGCACTTGCACAAGATCAATTTGAGTATTTAAGAGAGATTTTGGGAATTGTAAATATTTATGTACTTTGTGGTAGAAATTAGGAGGGAGTGTTAGAATGTTCTAGTAATTTCTACCACCGTCCAGCTGTAGATTAGTTTTATTTTATGTCGGCTATGTAGACGGTTCTAGAAAATTATTATTTTTGTATATGTCGGCTATTTTAGATATAGATTCTATATTTTTCTTATTGCCTCTATATAAAGACATCTTTTAAATCATTTTAAATGCAAGCAATGCAAGGAGGAATTTCGCTATTGTGCAGCAGCACTATCCATAGTTTTTGTTTTATATTTTTATGTTAATTTTCTTCTATCTCTGCCCACTTCATGCATGCCAACCACATTCCTAAATAAAATTGTTTGTTTGCACATATCACACAATACCACACTATACTAGACCATGGTAAATGAACCTTTAATCTCTTTTGCAACCGACAATAATAATTGATTCTAATACCATATCCAGAATTTTGAAGTTTGAGGCCTTTTTGAACAATGAAGTTAGAAATACAACAAATTGCTTTTAATATTAACTATTAACTATGAATCTGAATCATGATATATTATTGCTGTTATACTAAATTTGTTGTTTTCACCTTTGTCATGATTAATTTAATTACTATTATACTGCCATTATAGTGTTGTCTTGATATATTTAATGTTGTTGTTATAATGATGTCATGATATATTTAATAGTCTTTTTGTAATGATATATGAATGATTTTTTTAGAACATTTAAAAATTTATTTTCAATAGGGGATGGTTGGTTTTCCTTGATGCAATCAAGGGACCTCTGAGGCATCTTTGGCCACCTTGGTGATGGCCAAGCATCCCCTATGTTTTTCTTGCCCTCCCCAATTTTAGCAATGTATTCTAGGACGTTTTCACATTTTTTAACTTGAGGGGATGGCTACAGGATGTCCCCTAATGTCCCATTGTCACCAAAAAATCGTAGGTGATGGGGATGGGGGTTTGAGGGGTGGGGGTGCATCCCCTTGTAATAGAGGTTCTAAGGAATTCTGGAGGTGGAATCACCTACATAAATTTGAGGGTTTTTGTCCTTGAATTCTACTTGAGATATTCAAGGATTTTCATGCTTGAATCTCCTATAGTCCTTAGGGTTTTCATAATTTGGATTGGATGAACAAGTGTTCAAAGACAAGACTTGAATAAATATGAACTGAATGAATGCTTCTTCTCGACTCGACTTGTTCATATAGACTTGTACATCCTTGGGTAGTGGCTTTTAGGAAACCTCCTTTCACACCCTTAATTTTTTAATATTAATATTAGATATGATAGATTGATGGCGACCTTTTGGCCCAATATTTTAGTATTATATATGTAAGCACCTAAATCTGCAAAATAGCTTAAACCTCAATACACATTAGCATAGGTTAGTTCAAACTAAGCAAATAAAATGCGCCTATGAGATATTGAATCATGCTTCATATGCCAACAAGATAAGTAGAGCAAATATGACTAAATTAAAGCATAAGAAAGCAAGACCAAACTCTATCCCATACTAGGAATGGTGCTCCCTTGATGTGGAAAGGATGTTCTTTCCCACCCCCTTGATAAGCTTCAGATGATGATGAAGATGCAAATGTCTATAGTGCAAATGCCCAAGATTGTAGATGATAATGAAAATGCTTGAGATTGTAGTTGAGATTCTTCATAGAGAAGGTCTCTATAAATAGGTTTAAGGTTTCAAAGATGAAGAGGTGGGAGGAATGTGGGACTAAACATGAGACAATGGAAAAAGGTGCCACTTATCAACATGCTAGTGGAGGAGGAATGAACACATTTTGGAGAATGTGCAAGTAAATGTAATTAGGTGGATTTGAAATTTGAAAGATGGGTTCAAATGGATATGATTGAACATTTTGGGGGGAATTTGTTTATGCAAGAAAGTCAAACAAATGGAGTTAATGAGGGAATATTCCTTGGAAATATGCTTTGTGAGGGAAACTATGGGTAATTAGATAAATTGATTAAAATGGATTTCATGTGCAGGTGGGTTGGTTAGTCAAGGGTTTAGGTTTGACCGAGGTTTAGTCAAAACCTAGAGGATGGGTAATTAGGATTATGGGTTAATTAATTTATATTAATTAGGTTGAAAGGGTTTATGGGTTTTGATATTTGGTTTAATCAATTTGATTTATTAAATCAAATGAGAGGACATTTATGACTTTAATTAAATAAGTTGATTTATTTAATCAAGTATGATGCACCTTAGTGAATTAATCAAATAAATTATTTTATTTGATTAATAGAGGAATTTGATGTTAATTAGTCTAATTTAGATGCATGATTTTGATTAAGATTATTTTCATGTCTACATTTTTCCCCTATTTGAAGTAATGTACCTATTGCATTGATTCAAAGAATGATACCACCAAGATCAAAATTCAATTCAATTTTTATTTTTTTGGATGCCCGAGTAGAAAGAAGTATGTTCCAACACATTGCCCCATCGAGAGATTGAGCGAAGAAATCAATTTGAGGGTCAATCTTGTGACAAAGAGGTTCAAGATGGATGTAAGGATGGTTAGACTAATAGATCTATATGATGATGATGATGCAAATGAGATGTTTTAAAGATGTTTAGAATAACAAATCTATATTATTCTAGACAACTTAAATGATGATGCAATGCATGTGAGATGGATGAGATGGATGATGTTGTCCTATGATGATATGACATGATTATGTAGGATGAGAGTGCAGATGTTTTATGAATGCAAGAAGGATGCATTAATGAAATGATACTATGTTAGCATGAAAGAAGATAGAAGAATGAGAGGGATCAACCTTTGAATCAAAGAAGATGCAGAATCCCAAAAAGTCTATGATTCATCCAAACATTATTATATATGATGATGAATTTGATGATGATGTACCAACATATTGCTTATCTAGGGATGGGAGAAGTAAAGAGCATAACTTTCCTTATGTTTGATAACACACATAGATACTATGCATCAAGGTACAGACAACCAAGATGACATTGCATCTAGTGAGATGGACTTTGACTAGAAAAACTGATAGGAGTATTCTTGTTCACATCTAACATACAAAAACCTTACTAGGATGTACTTTAAAAGCTTCAACATCTTAGACCAAAGCACAAAAAGGCGTAACCTATCAATGCAATAGTCAACAAGCTGTCTGAAACACCTTTCGTTCATACCCAATAAAGCAAGTATTCGCCTAGATTATATTACAATAATATCCAACAAGCACATCAAACAAAAGATAAAGATCAATGCCCCATTCCTTTTTCTCTAAATTGGTTTGATTAGACATCATCAAGAGGTCATTGGAATGAATGCAATAAGATAAATCAAAGAAAATATCAAGTGAACAAACAAGCCAATGTTCTTCATACCTTTGGCCACAGGAATGTGTTTTTTTAGGATAAGTATCCAAAGTCATTTTTCCAAAAGATAATGCCCATTGTAGGAAGGATGCATCCTAGGACATGTTAGTGGATGGTGGAAAGTTGGTTTTTTAAACATAAGTATCCAAAGTGTTTTTCCAATAGATAATGCCCATTGTAGGAAGGATACATCCTAGGACATGTTAGTGCATGGTGGCAAGTTGATAGGTTGTTCGAAAAGGCCATTGATATAAGGTTGATTGACATGTTTGCGAAAATGATCAATAGTTTGATTTTGTGTTTAAAAGTTTGCTTTTGCTTATTGTTGTGGTTGTTTTTGATTTTTTTTCCAAAGCATGAAGGTGACGATTGATTTAGTATGGATGAGATTATTGTGGATGAAAGGGAAATGAGATGGCTACACTTTTTTTTCAAATATTTGGATGTTTTTGAGTTTTTGAAATATTTTGAGGCTCTTTTTAGGTTTTTTCGAGATTTTACAAATATTTTGATTTTCCAAATTTTCAAATGTTTTGGGGTTTTATGAGATTTTATGAATGTTTTTGGATTTTGCGTCTTGGGGGCCGATCAAGGATTAGCCTTGCCTACGTTTAATTTCAGAGATGACGTAGTTCGAATACCCTATTTTTGATGTTTTTTTACCTTTTTACTTGTTTTGGGATTTTGACATGTTTTGGATTTTTTTGGAATTTCACATGATTTGATGATTTAGATATAGATATGTGATGATATTAGTGCTCTATTTCGGAATTTTGTTGAAAACCAAGCTAGGCTTGATTGATCAAATTGATGGATTGATGATGATAACATTGTTGAGGATACACAACAATTCAAGGATAGTGTTAAGAAACAAAATGATTGGGAATGATATCCCACGATGATGATGGATTGATTGGATTTGATTGATCAAGATTTTGAAGCTTGATTTGGAACAAAATTATTTTGATGATTTCATGTGATGTTGAAGTGCAAGTTAGATATGACTGATATTGATTATTTTGATTAATGTTCAATGAAAGGTAAATCTTGATAAGGATAATCTTCTCGTTAAAATATGCAATGGGTTTATGATTTGGATTTTGGCTCATAAATGTTTGACCAATTTGATTTTGCATTTGCTAATGTTCGGATCACCACATAAGTTGAAATATATAGATCAATATTTATTCCTGAAACAAGATGTAAATATCTACCCCTAGTTTCTAGCAATGTATGGAATTCCATGGATGGATGCTTGGATAGGTGTATGGATGGGTAGATATGGATCATCTTGTGATAAGATAAGGTGTTCAAACAAAGGATGCTCATTTGGATAATGCTTCAAAGCTCAGATAACGTTGGGTAGGATAGGATCAATGAAAATGACCGATGTCAAGATGTCTACCATAAGAAAGTGTAAAGTGTGCACCAAATTTTTTCAAGATCAAGATAATTTGGAAGATGGGTGGAGATGGATGAAAATGGATTAGATAAATGGATTGTGGATTCTGAATTTATTATGGATGGGATGAGATGCTTCCAACTCAAATACCACACATAGATGTTCAATTCTACACATGATACATGTTTGCCAGGTTCTCATCATGGTACCTGTCCAAAGTGCCACCATAGTGGTTTTCACTGGAGGACGATTTTTATTTTTACTATTTTTAATTTTTTTTCTGAATTTTTTGGATTTTTATATTTTTGGATTTTTTGGATTTTTTGCAAAATATTTAGGTTCATGTTGAACCACCTGGTACTACTGATGTTGATGATTTTTTCATAATGCTCCATCAATATCCTACTGGAAGAAGTTGCTTTACTAAGATATGTGCACTTCAATGCAACTTTTTAGAATTATGTTCTTCTTTGTTGATGCCAAGGTTAACTTTGTTTTTGTGTGCACATTGCGGTAGAGTGCCTTCTAAATCCTTATGATGAAGGGTCGTTGCCAACACATGGTCAATGTGAGAATTGGATATCATGTGTGGAGGTGTGGATGGTGGAGCTTTTTTAGGAATAAAAGATTGATTGGTTGACAGTTTGGAACCTTCGACTCTCCAAACTTGGGAAGATGAGCAATGATGGATGGGTACGAAAGTGTGCATGGAATTCAAACCAACAGTTTGATATACTTTGTATGTTGCTTTAGAAACCTGGTTTTGCTTTTGTGGACATCTTTGATTGATACTTTTCCCTTTTTTATTTTTCCCCATAACTTCTTTGACAAATGGAGTTTTATAGGGATAATAGTTCTTTGTATTCTTTGGTATCCACTTGTATTTGATTTGTCCTTCGTGCTTCTTAGCTTCTTTTGATTTGATAATGTTCTTTGTGCTTTGATTCAAATATTTCTTTTGATGTTGGTCCCAATTCATTGATGGGGTGATGGGTGGATGAAGATTCATGACGTGGCAAGTTGTAGCATTGGCATTGGTTTCATCATAAGGATTCTTTGTGATCCCTATGTTGACATTTTCTTGAGACAAATTTTCCCCCAGTTTTATAGAGGTATCACTGATATGTTTAGATCTCTTAATTGTCGCATAACCAAGACCTTGATCCTTAGGATTTCCAATAATCTGCATTGGTTCTAGGATACCCTGTTCATGTAGACTGATTCCTTTGCCTTGATAATCCATCTACTCAAAAAATTTATTTGCATTAAGATATGATTTACTTTGGAAACAAGGTGCTAATCCTTCTTTGCTCTGTCGTGGATCTTCAAAGGTGGTAACTTCTTCATTGATAAGATAGATTTCCCTAAAAAAGGTAAGTGATCGAAGTTTATAAGTGATAGGATCCTCCATATGTGGGATAACTTTCTGATTGATATTCTTGGCTCGATTTTAATGCTTCTTCAAGAGGTATTTATGATTCACTATCCACATAAAATTTGTCCTAATGATTTATTCTTGATATGCTTTCACATGATGTTTCTGATTCACAACTTCTATAGGAGCCTTCTTCATGATTTATTTCTAATATGTCTCCATAGGATGTTTATAATTCACAACTTCGATAGAAGCCTTCTTCATGATCTATTTCTAATATGTCTCCACAAGATGTTGCTGATTTACTTCTGTAGAATCCTTCTTCATGATTTCTTTTTCTGATATTTCTCCAAATTTTTCTATATCTTGGTCATGTGTACAAATTTTAAGAGTAGGAGACTCTTGTTCCCTAGTAATGATGCCAAGAGTATGAGACTCTTTTTTTGAATGAAGATCATCTATGTGTCCATCCAGAGAAAGCATTGCATGGGTAGATGGAGGAGTATGTGCTATATGGATATGATCATCATTTTCGACATCTTGTATAGATTGGAGAGTGTCCATTAGATCATTGTATTATCTTGTAGGTATGAATTTTTGATCTTGACTGATTTCAAAATTTCTTTCAACATGCTTTGGATCAAGTCCTTGACATGGGGCAGTTTCAAAGCATAGATTGCTTATAGAGGATTCTTGGATATCTTCGTTAGGAAGGGGAAGTTGCTCAATATCCTCTTGAGCTGTGAGTGGACTTGGATCAAATTTTGAGTTGAGGATCCCTTTAGTATCTATAACCATGAGGTCAAAGTATGTCAACATGTCTTGGAAATTACCATTGCTAAACTTTGGTGAAAGATGTTGATCATGGTTTGGAATAAATTCTTGAGATATTTCCTCTAACTCATTAGGTGATGTAGAGACATTTTCAACATGATCATTGGTTGATAGATCATGGATTATGTCAATAGGATCAAATAATTCTAGCACATCTTGAAATAGATCATTGTGGGGTATTGTTGATGAATTTTGATCATGATAAAAAAGTGACTCTTGATACATTTTGATTTGATCATTGGATGGGGTACAAACTTCTTCAAGGTGCTCATTGATGGATTGATCTTGATCATTATTCTCAAAATTTTTGGTTGAGATATTGTCAATGTTTTCAACCATATGATCAAATGATGTTAACATTTCTTGAATTGGATCATTGTTGGGTATTGTTGTTGGATTTTGATCATGATTGAAAAGTGACTCTTGATGTATGTTAATATTATTGTTGAATGAGGTAGAAACATCTTCATGGTTCTCATTGATGGATTGATCTTGATCACTAATCTCAATAGTTATGGTGGAGATATTGTCACTATTATCACTAGTGGTTGAATCTTGATCGTTGTCCCCAGTAGTTATTATTTTTTTATCAATAAGGTCTTGGATGGGATTTTTAAGTCAAATACAATTTGATGTTGTGTGTCCCTTTATAATGTGAAAATCACAAAGGTGATTCTTATTATACCCTAGTTTTTTAGCTTGGGTCTCTTGATAATTCTCATAAACGGGGATTTTAATGAGATTTTCTTCTATCAACTGTTGCATGACCGATTCGATTGGTTTCCCAAGTGGTGTGTATTTTTGTTTGTTACCTTGTGAGATTTGTACTTTGAATTGACCTTAAATGGTGATTGATTTTGGAGATGTGGTGATTGACCTTTGAGATGGGCTGGTTGGGTTTCTTGTTGATCTTGATATCCAACCTCTTGACATTGGAGATATTGTTCTTGATGAGGTTGTAAACACAACTCAGTGTTTTGATGGAATGGTTCAACCAATGGAAGAGTGTATTGATTTTGGGATGGATATATCTCTTGGCGCAATGAGTCAATTATTTTGGCAAGTGAACCACTTTGATCTCGCAAAATTTCATCTTGATTTTGATCTTGATACCCTTGATATAGTTGATTTAGTTTTTTTTCAAGCAAATTTGGAATGCATCCTTGTGGTGTTTGTATGGGATCATGGACAAATTAATTTTGGACAATGTTCTGATTTGGGATGAGGTTTAGATTTGGCATTATAGGTTGCAATTGAACATTGTTGTGGTTGGGAATCATGTTGCCTTGATTTAGGTAACTTTAATTTTGCATGGTGTTACGATGACTTGGATCAAAACATGGAGTTGTTAACTTATTGTTTGGACTTTGAACAACATTTATATGATTTGCAAACATATATATCCCAAATTTTACCAATTGTGGATTTGAAATGTTCATGTTTGGTAGGCTTGCACTTGGTATATTCACATTTGGCACATGTATGGATTTATTGGGATAATGTTGTTTTTTTGATGACTCGTGTATTGATTGTTTGGTTGATAGATTTGTAGGTTTTGAATTTGATTCAACTCTACCATAGGGAAAGGTGGTCCAAAATTTAGATTGGGAAAACTCACACTCATTGTATGATTGAGGTTTGTAGGAGATAATGCTCCCATGTAAGAATTTTATAAATGTGCGTTTTGATAATCAATTGGTATTGTAATGTCTTGATCTAGTTTGGTTGATTTAGATCACTCATGATGTATGAATCAAGTTTATATTCCATGTTTTTTTTGTATTTTGACCTTGTTGAAAAAGTGAACCTCTAAGGTGTTTAGGACCAATGATGAGATGAAATATGAAAGGGTGAGTGATATAAATGTTGGAATTTTAGGAACTTTGAAAAAATGCTAGACTTAGGGTTTGATTGTGATTGTTTGATTGGATAATGAATTTGTAGATCCCAAGATGTTGGATGTGACCTTAGGATGAACTTGTTCAAAGGATTGCTAATTTAACTAGAGGTATGAGAAAGGATGCATTCTCATACTCCTAACTAAAAAAAGTGATTTTGATTTGGTTTAATGATGTACCTAAGTCTAGATAATGATGTTTCCAAATCTCTAAATTTGTTTGGTGGGATGGTATGATAAATGTTTGAGATGAATGAAATGATTGATTTGATCTTAAATGAACTTAAGAAGGACTTGTTTACAAGACCAAGATAATGAAAAAAATGTCTTACTCTATGGTTATTTCAAACCAAAAGACCAATGTTTGCATGGAAAACCATATGACCAAAAAATAACAAGCACATGTGTGGGGTTCAATTGATTTGAGCTTGATTAATGAATTTATTTTACCAAAAATAATTCTTTATTAGGTTTTTTGAAACTCGATGTCCAATGTCCTAACTTATTTTCATCCCACAAAGTTCATTATCTATAAATTAAGGAAATCAAGGCAAAAGTTTCCTAGAATTGACATTAGTGAAAACAAATTATGATATAAATCCAAATACTTAGAAGCCTCTAAGAATAGAATCCCTAGGGAAATCAAGAGAACTTGGATTTTGTCAAAGGTATTTGCTTCCTCTAAAGGGTTTGAAATTTGATGATCATGTTGAATGTTTGTTTTCAAGCATTTTAGATCCAAGCAAAGCGTTTTGATTTCAAAATGATGCACAACCCTAGGATGAAAGAGGCAATATTTTTTGAGTTCCCACTTGGATAAATCCATCTACACTTACTCTTAGAAAATGATTATATGCTTGACCATGCAAGCTCCCCTTATAGTGCACACACTTCTCACGTCAACCAAGAATCAGTACCCATGAAACTCCCATGGCATACTTCTCATCTCTACTAAGAGCCGTAAAAATATGGGATAGTTTCAAAATGACCGTTCTTGCATCAACAAATAGATAGGGATTTTATCTTCTACACAAATTGGTACGTAATCTAGGAACCCATTCAGAAGGCCACACGAGAAGCAAGATAAATTCATGTAAAGAGTATCACCTTCTTGTCCGTAGGAGCTCTTGTAATGATGAGATTTCTTCAACATTTGAATTTGTATATTGGTTGGGATTATCTTGGCATTTAGCTCGTTACCAATTTGAGTCGTTCCCTTGGGGTGAGTACTTTTTCCAACTAAGCTAGACTCTCTATGGGTTAACAATAGTGAGCAAGCACATCCGTTGTTTGATGAATCTTTGTTGAGAAACAAAGAGAGAACACACGTGATATACTCCACTCACACTAGCAATATTTTGTTCAATTTTAAGAATCCAAATTGAAGTGTGGAGGTAATCACTTATGCAACTTAATATCACAAAAAAACCTTTTGATTCTCAAGATCGTGGTGAGGCACGAGAGAAGTGGGGAGGCACGAGAGAACTGCATACATCTTTTTAAATGATATTACTTTGGATAAGATATTACAAAGCATAAGAGACACATGTTCATTTTAAACCTCAAAATAGTAATGTATTCGTTTTATAGCACCAAGCTGAAGTGTGAAGTTGATTGTTCAATTTCAGACCAAATCAAAATTCTAGTGAGTTTCTAAGGTTCAATTTTTTTAACCAACTTTGAAAAAATAAAATCAATGGTCAATTTTAAACCCCAAAAAGAAGTGAGTTGGCCTAAAATAGAAAACGAAAGTAAAAAATGGAAGCTCTTGATTATTACAATTAGCACTTAAAAATGCTTTTGTTAAGTTCAATTTTAGTGCTCAATTTTCCTCAACTCAAATCTTCTTCAAAAACTATTTTTGATGCTTCAATGTTGCATGTTCTTTATGTAAACGAAACTTGTCCAGCTACAATCAGCAAAGCCTCTTTGGCTACCAATTCAAAATAATAAAATTTAATGCAGATAAAATTTTATGTGATTTAATGCTGACAAGTAACACCTTCAATTCTCATTCAAAATCATAAAATTTAATGCTGATAAAATTTTATGTGATTTAATGCTGACAAGTAACACCTTCAATTTGTAACACTTGAGTTGGCCTAATGGTGGAGAACTTGTACTTATGAAAGAGAGGTCACAAGTTCAAATCCTGCAAGGTGTAAGGTAAATACACCTCGTATTGTGGAGCACGAGTTAGGTGCCTCCTTCATATTGGGAGTACGAGGAGTCCCATATACTGCAAGCCATCTGTAGACCCAAAAACAAACCACTTGGTATGTGGACTATAAAAGAACCTATCCTTTCCTTTCCTATTTACTTAGCTTTTTGACACAAATCCTCTCGGCTTATTGCATTCTCCAAAATGTTGTTGATACTTTCTCTAATCCACCGACAGCCAGGGTGTTGGTGATTGAATCCATTTTAAAATTATCATCATCTCAGATTAAATTGAGTTGTCGGTAGAGTTAACCACATATAACGTTTCCCTATTCATAAACCTATAGCCAACAATAAACCTATAGCCAAATAAATGCACTAGCAGATTGATTATCTTGGTATCTTGGGCGATCTGAAAGTTAGAGATTTTTGGCAGCTTTAAAGTCATATCTATTCCTTATTCTAGAAATCATATCCAACTTAATAACTACAATATTTTGTTAGACCTCCTCTATCATTATGATGTATAATATCCTATGAAAACCATGCTATTGTTAGAAATAATTCCAACTTCATCATTTACCGCTATACCGTGGCCTGCTTCTTTGCCTCGTTCAGTACTGCGATTAACCCTCTATAGTTTGCTCTTCGTCCGTTTGTTGACCGTTGACCGGGTCCTGGCGGTTATCGCAGCCACTGCGGTTTGGTTTATCTCCCCTTGTGGTAGCATAGTGTCAGTGTCTAGCGATTTGTTGACCGTCGCCTAGAGGTTACCGCGGCCACTGTAGCTTGTTTCTTAACCACGGTGGTAGCGCAGTAAGCCCGTCCCCTCCTACCGCTAACGGTTACCATGCCCACTGTGGTCTGTTTGTTAACTGCGGCGGTAGCACGGTAAGCCGTCTTCCGTCTGTGCTAGCCATTTACTGTGACCACTGCGATCTCCTTGTAAACCGCAGCGGTAGTGCGGTAGTCAACGAAGGTTGACCATTTGACTTTTTTTCGACGACAGTTTGTGCGCTCCTTGGTGGCTTGAAAGGACGTTTGTTTGAATGAGATTGGACAGTTTTTTATTGTGTGTTGTGCTTGCTAGCTTGGCTTATTCATGAGCTTTAATTTCTTTGGACATGTGGTTTTTGTTTCGAACAGTCAGATATATTTATATATATGCTCGTTTGTAATAGTTGGAGAATGGTGAAGTCTGGAAGAGACAGAGAGTAGAATAGAAAGAAAAGGTGACATAAAAAAAAGGCTCCCAAGAGCAAAGTAAGATTAAGTTGTATCAGAAGATGAAAAAAATTGAGTCGAAGCTCTGTAGTGATGAAATGTATTTTTGAGAATCAATATAATATAAATTTTTGGGTTTGATGAAAAAGTTTTAATTTCATAATTTTAGTGTTTGTTTTAGCATGCCTCATGTTGTATCTCCCACAAAGTGGTATCAGAGCCTTGTCGGTCAGGTTGACTGGGAGTAGAAACTTGTGGTGAATTTGTGTGAAGTAATCACTGTCTAGTCTGAGGAAAGCCATAGTGTCTAGGACTTGTTTGTGTGCAAAATATGAGAAGTTTATTTTGGTTTAGAGATTTGTGAAAAAGAGTTAATAACAAAAGAAGTTTTTGTTTAAAGGAAAAAGGGTCTTTGCTTTAGGAAGCGTCAAGTGCTCTATCAATAGAAAAAATTGCCAGTGCCATATGTAGTTGTCAAGTAAGTGGGTATTCTTTCCTAGAGAGGAAGATATGAGAAAAGGTTGAAGTTAGTTTAGTTGTCAAGGAGATTTAGAGTGTTTAAAGCCTGGGAAGTGTCTTTCTAAGTTTGTTGTAGAAAGAAGTAAATAGGAGGCTATGTACATCATAGAGTAGAAGAAGATGTTATAAGGAGGTTTATCAAATTTGTGCAGATAAGGGATTGTGAATTGACAAAAAAAGGAAGTTGTGTTGAAGAAAAGAAACTGAACAGAACACCAGTTGTTTGAACAAACAAAGAGTTGCAGACCCTATTGCAGAACAAGAAAAAAAATAGAGGTTGAAGAAGATTAGAGTCACACGAAGCTACTATATCCCTGGAACAAGTTCAAAAGAGCTAAGTTGAAATTTCCTTTACAAATGGGGAAAGTAGGTAAAAGAGTTAAGAAAGAGAATGAAAATTTGTCATTTGCAAAAGATGTTTTAAAAGAAGAGTTAATATTGCTTAAAGATGAAATGGGTATTGTTAAAAAGGACAATGGAGGTTTTATTGAAAGAATAAAAGAGCTATTGAAAGAGAAGTGTTTGTTGTTAGATGAAAATTATAACTTTGAGAAAGAATTGAGAAAGGTTAAGGCTAGAAATGAAGAGCTAGAAAATAGGCTGAATTCCTTTGAAGAGATTAAGAAAAGAAATGAAGAATTTGAGTTAAGAGCAAAACAGTTTGATGAAATAAAGGAGAAGAATGAAGATTTGGGAAAACTCTTGAAAAGGGTAGAAGAGAAAGATTGTTTATAGTTGAAGGAAATCATAGAATTGAAAGAAGAAAATGATAAATTAAGAGCTTGTAATAAATCTGTGGAAACAAAATTTTCAGTATGTGATGTCTCATGTGACACAACAGATTTGTATTCTTCATTTGAAAAATTTGTTTCTATTGAAAATGTTGATGAATTTGCAAATATGGCTAGATGTGATAAAATATCAGAATCTGCAAATAATGTTGTTTGTTGTAAAGAGAATATAGCATTAAAAATCATGAAAAGAATGGGTTATACTGGACAAGGTCTAGGAAAACATGAAAAAGGTATAATAGAGCCAATTGAGGTTACTATGAGGCCGAAAAATGAAGGTCTCGGATATGATTCAGGAAAAGGCAATGTTGCTACAAGTGTAGGTAAGTTTTTTAAAGAAATGAAGACTAATGAGTGTTCACACTATGATAGAAGAGGTCACATTAAGGAGAAGTGTTGGGATCTACATCCTTGCACGGTTTGTGGTTCAAAGAATCACTGTGAGAAAAAGTGCTGGAGAAAGGTGTCAAAGAATGAATCTAGTTCAGAATGCATAAAGATGGACTATGGATGGATTTGTGATTCAGGTTGGCAGAAGCTAACTGGTATGTTTAAGAGATTGTACAAGTGTTCATATGTGAAAGTTAATAAAAATTCTGGAAGGTATGAATGTTCACAAGAAATGAAAAATGTTTGGAGAAAAAAGAAGTTGCAGTCTAATGCATCACTTGCAAAGAGTGAAGATGATAATCTCAGTTTTATGTTTTGAAATATTGAAGATGTTGAAACTACAGTTGCAATAGAAAGGAGGTGTGCAGATGAAGTCACAAGAACTTCTAAGCTTGAGCGAAGAGTGATCATGAGTAAGGAGAAATAAAATTCAGAAATGTAGCTGATGCTACCACTGCAAAATTTAAAAGTTTGATACAGCAGCAACTGTTAAAGAAGCTTGTAAATAATTTTATTTTTGAGTGCATTGGAGATAAGGCATAATATGAATGGATAAAACAAAGGTTACAGCCGCAGCTGTTAATGGTCATCATCAAGTTACAACAGAAGTGTATGAAGAAAGTGAAATGTGGTAGAAGATATCAAGACTCATAAATCTGAAAGAAGAGGGTTGAAGAATTATTGTAGTTGAAATTTTTCAGAGCATGAATGGCAGCAGCCACAGTGAAGTAAGTTTCATTTTAAAAAAAGGGGAGATTGAAGTTTTATTTTGAATGAATTGGTGAATCAAGAGTTTGGCTAAAGAGGGAGAAATAACACAATGAAACGTTGTAGCATTCTGTGAGTAAGAATGAAGTAAAAAAAAAGGATAAAACTATGATTAGATCCCCTAGCACTAAAAAAGTGCCACCATGGGAAGTGATGAATGAAATTTCTACAGCCAGTTTGTGGTAAACTGAAACCACCTCTATGATAGAAGTAAACAACAGTTTGAAAAACTTGCAGGAAGATTGCAAAATGATAAAAAAAATGGATGAATGAGGCTACAGTCCTCAGAGAAGAACAGAGGAATAAATGGTCGAAAGAATGTATTGAAACAGTGACAAAAGTTAGATGGAATGAATGAAGAAGATCCGGCCGCAGCTAAGGAAAAGATTTGAAGAAGATCCAGAAGAGATCGTTGCAGAGAATCGGTCAAAGAGAAGACGCATCGAGCTTTCAAATTCAATAGAAGAGGCTATTGCAGAAGTTGAAATTAAGAGGGAGTGTTGGAAATAATTCCAACTTCATCATTTACTGCTACACCGTGACCTGCTTCTTTGCCCCGCGCGGTACCACGATTAACCCTCTACAGTTTGCTCTCCGTCCGTTTGTTGACCGTTGACTGGGTCCTGACGGTTACCACAGCCACCGCGGTCTGGTTTGTCTCCCCTCACGGTAGCGTGGTGTCGGTGTCTGGCGGTTTGTTGACCATCGCCTGGCGGTTACCGTGGCTTGTTTCTTAACCACGGCGGTAGCGCGGTAAGCCCGTCCCCTCCGACCGCTAACGGTTACCGCGGCCACAACAGTCTGTCTGTTAACTGTGGCGGTAGCATGGTAAGCCATCCTTCGTCTGTGCTAGCCATTTACCACGACCACCGTGGTCTCCTCGTAAACCGTGGCGGTAGCACGGTAGTCAACGAAGATTGACCGTTTGACTTTTTCTCGACGGCAGTTTGTGCCCTCCTCGGTGGCTTGAAAGGACATTTGTTTGAATGCGATTGACCAATTTTTTATTGTGCGTTGTGCTTGCCAGCTTGGCTTATTCATGAGCTTTAATTTGTTTGTACATGTGGTTTTTTTTTCGAACAATCAGATATATTTATATATATGCTCGTTTGTAATAGTTGGAGAACGGTGAAGTCTGGAAGAGACAAAGAGTAGAATAGAAAGAAAAGGTGACATGAACAAAAGGCTCCCAAGAGCAGAGAAAAATAGTTTGTATCAGAAGATGAAAATTTGAGAGCCGAAGTTCAGTAGTGATGAAATGTATTTATGAGAATCAATATAATATAAATTTCTGGGTTTGATGAAAATTTTTTAATTTCATAATTTCAATGTTTATAATTTATGTGTTTGTTTTAGCATGCCTCCTCTTGTATCTCCCAAAGCTATCACCTTTCTATTATAAAGAATTTAGCAAGTTAGAAAAGATGAAAAAATTTCAAAGCAATTGATCATAGCACATTAGAAAAGTTGTGAACTTTCAAGGCATCGATGATTCAATATTCAGGCCGCTTCCCTACTACGCAGACCAATCTTAGGATGCTAAATATCTGCCACCATTTTGACCACTTTGGCAAGCTGCAGCCGGACCACGTGAACGCTTTGAAATCGATGATGTTTCTATTTTATGGCTGTGAATCACAATGCAATCCAATGCAATTGCGCCCTCCAAGTACATACTAATGAATTCTATGGATGACGATGTGTTATATGTCGCGCATGAAGACTTTAAGATCCTCTCAGAAATTGCGCATGATTCGTTAAGGAATTAAAGAGTTTGCACAATTGATATGAGGAAAAGTGCACCTCAAGAAAGATTTGTAGCCAACAAAGATCACAGAATCAACCTTGAATGGTTCATTGAGAAGAAGCGACCAGATACAACAACCACATTATTTCCTCCATTTAACGCGCTT
The DNA here is from genome assembly GCA_007115665.2 of Sequoiadendron giganteum. Taxonomy (NCBI): domain Eukaryota; kingdom Viridiplantae; phylum Streptophyta; class Pinopsida; order Cupressales; family Cupressaceae; genus Sequoiadendron; species Sequoiadendron giganteum. The sequence continues at coordinate 682,307,765 of CM021103.1, read as the reverse complement.
TAAAGAAAGATCTTCAGATTGGAAAGCAATCCTAAAAGAAAGCAATGGCTAAAGTGACCACAACAACAATATGAATAAATTATGATAGGTACCTTGAGTAAATGCAGACTTCTTCTCGGCATTCGATGTGAGCCTTACACCAAACCAAACATAAGGTAAAGCACGTCGGGTTTCGGTAGTTAGATGAGAATGAACATAAGGTAAAGCATGTCCAAAGTAATAATTACTACGCATATCATCACCAACTTTTGCTTCAAGATTCATAAGCGAATGCATAGTTTAGCGTTTGCACTTGACGAAGCACTGTGCCATTTTGCTTCCTCTCTATTTCCATCGCTTTAGTCTCTACAAACTCAATTCCCTTCATGTTCTTTCCTCTTTGATTTTGAAGACTTGACAGATAATACCGTGTTTCTCGAAGATTTAGGAAAGGAAGCGTAGCGTCTCCGTACAAAGTATGCCTGCAAATTCTTATCATCACCTTGGTTGCAGGAGGAATAAGAGCAGGCAGAGTCACTAAAAATCTCATTAACAACTCAACTGGCCGCCACATTAACTCTAAAATTAAAGGTGCTCTGCAATGTTTCATTAACAACTCAAAGCCATACAAAGTCCACTATCATATTTCGCAGTTTTAATGCCAGATTAAAAATTTTCTTACTACTATATTTCTCGTTTCAGGAAAGTTTAACAGTTTAATGGAATTGTACGCAACATTACCTGGATGGGGTAGTGTACTATCTGGAAACGGTATTTGGAAAATTACATTTCTAGATAACAAAGGATAAGCAATACTTTCAAAGAAAAATTATGGTAAATTACATTTGAAATTCCTTAGTCACTATTTGGCATGTCTTTCAAGGGGAAACATCCAGTTTATGCAAACAAAGCAGTGGGAAGGTAAAACAATCTGCAGGGTATGCAATCTGTTTGACATAATGCCCATAAGAAATCTAAATATTATATCCACTAGCCCCTCGCATAACTTGCACCATGAATGGGATAGTCCAAAATGCGACACCATAAGAGGATACGAGAATTACTACTATTTTTAGATACAGATTAATTAATTAAAAATCAATAAACAGGAATGTGCCTTGTTGAGGCGTGGGTTCGAGCGCTGATATTAGAGTAATCAATCTGAAAATAAAGAGGATACAGGCAACACAATCGATATATCCACTATTTATAAAAGAAAGTAGAAAGTATAACTACGATGCGACAGAAGACACTTAAAAAAAAATCCATCACATCACTTAAAATGCAAGTTGCAGTTAAAAATATGAAGACAAATCAAAACTGTTACGAGCTAGTGAAAAATGAAGTTAATGATAGAAGGCATGCATAAAAGGAAATATTGAAATGGTCTCGACTGAGGAGCCACAGACTTAAAACAAAAAATTCATAACATGAGATTATCTAACATTTATCTCTTTGGGAAGTTCCTACATATGACTGATGGGCTCTCCTTCTAGCATCAGATGTAAGCACCTAAATCTGCAAAATAGCTTAAACCTTAATACATATTAACATAGGTTAGTTTAAATTAAGCAAACAAAATGCTCCTATGACATATTGAATCATGTTAAATATGTCAACAAGATAAAGAGAACAAAAATAACTAAATCAAAGCATAAGCAAGCAAAACCAAACTCTATCCCATAGTGGGAGTGGTGCTCCCTTGATGTGGAAAGGATGCCCTTTCCCAGCCCCTTGATAAGCTTTAGATGATGATGATGATGAAGATGCAAGTGGCTATAGTGTGAATGCCCAAGATTGTAGATGATAATGAAAATGCTTGAAACTATAGTTGAGATTGTTCATAAAGAAGACCTCTATAAATAGGTTGAAGGTTTGAAAGATGGAGAGGTGGGAGGAATGTGAGACTAAACATGAGCCAATGGCAAGGTGCCACTTGTCAACATGCTAGTGGAGGAGGAATGAGCACATTTTGAAGAATGTGCAAGTAAATGCAATTAGGTGGATTTGAAATTTGAAAGATGGCTTTAAATGCATATGGTTAAGACATTTTTAGAGGAAATTTGTTTGGACAAGAAAATCAAACAAATGAAGTTAATGAGGGAAAATAGGGGTAATTAGATAATTAATTAAAATAGATTTCATGTGCAAGTGGGTGGGTTAGTCAAGGCTTTAGGTTTGACTCGGGTTGAGTCAAAACCTAGAGAATGGATAATTAGGATTATGGGTTAATTAATTCAGATTAATTAACTTGAAAGGGTTTAGGGGTTTTGACATTTGATTTAATCAATTTGATTTATTAAATCAGATGAAAGAACCTTCAAGACTTTAATTAAATTAACTGATTTATTTAATCAAGTATGATGCAACTTAGTGAATTAATCAAATAAACTATTGTATTTACTTTTTTTGATTAATAAATGAATTTGATATTAATTAGTCAAATTGAGATGCATGATGTTGATTAAGATTATTTTCATGTCTACAATATCAGATATGATAGACTATCAATTTTTAAATTTATTTTTTAATCATTTATTATTATTTTTTAATCTATTAGCTACATGTTAGCTACATGTAATATTTGCAATATTTTAATTGTTCTTTTTCTAGATCACTGGGAAGGGGAATGTGACATTGTTTATTCCTAAAATTTCATAAAAAAATTCTCAGCTAAATAGAAGCTACCCATTCTTCATTTTCATTTCATTTTACTCAAAGTTTGAGCAAGGAGAAGAAAAGATGCTTTTTAATAAGAAAGGCCAAAATGTGGTAATAGAAATAGGGAGAAGCAAGAGGAATGGTAAGGAGGATTTTCACTGTAGGGATGTGTTTTCTACAACAGAATACACCACTGGATGGTAGGAATCATCTATTTTTTCTATCTAACATGGCATGATTTGCATCCCAACCTGCTCTAAATGCAACATCCATCAAAATCTATTTATAGTGAGCATTTTCCCCTTTAGAGGCAAAAGAAGAAATTGAGAAATATATATGTAGTTGGTTGTTTAGAGTCTCATTGCTTGCATTGAAAAATATTTACCGTTATTACTACACAAGAGTGAAGGACCATGTTTTACAGGAATATGACATGTTTGGTGGTTGGTCAAGCACCAAAAAAATAGATGGAGGCTTAGTTCTAAAGAAATAATTGCCAAGCTCACTTAGTCCAACCATAAATAAATAAGATGCAAGAATTGTTCAAGTAGCTAGGAAAAGAAACAAGAACAATGAGGAACACATGGAAAAGCACAAGTAGACTTGTTGGAAAAGCCTTTGAAATTGGTGGAGTAGAAATGGACAGCCAAATAGCAAGGGCAACTTTTATAGCTAGGACCCAACTAAATGTTATATGGCCTTTGTATAGGAAATCCATCCAAAGGATGATTAGCACTACCCCCCATAATTACAAAAACACATGATGTGAGAAATCTAGGACTTAAAGATTTGGGTGCACCTCACTATCATCTTAAAGGTAGTTTCCCTAATGATGAGTGAGACAGGTCACTTGAAACATCGGGATTAAAACAAATTTGATCCACCAAAATTAGTTAAAGTAATTATGTGATAAGAAGATTTAAATTTTGGAATGACATGCTTCCTCCTTGTAGGTCCAAAATTGAAATATTAATGTATATCTTATATAATCAAGCATGGTGCATTGTAGTAGTCATGCATGAAGATACTGCATAAAGTGATGGAAAAAGATGAAAATGCCATGCCAAACATCAGAAAAACAAGATTGCAATGTCTGTTCAAAGTCTCCTTGTGCCATCTTGGATAGAGGGGAAAGGATGAAATTGTAGGATCACTGAAAAAATCAACTACTTTTATTTTGAAATTCTCATGGATAGTAAATTCTACAAAATTTTTATTGATTATCCATTAGCTGAAAATTACTATTTCAATTTAAAATTTATGTAAATTGTTAGGAATGTGTAGTATGCTTTGTGTAACACTTCACCACCTCAATGTGGGGCATGGAGTGTAAAAACGTGAATAGTACAATCAATTTAGACTCAAAACTAGGAAGAAAATAGGAATTCTGAATGTAAACCATATAGCCATCATTTGGTATTCTTCTCCACATGGAAAATCTTTCAGGGCCCACTCAGTATAAGCATTCTTAGTATATATGTCTTTTGATTTGTCTCCCTTATGCATGACACCTTTTGGACTTACAAAAATCTACTCTAAATGTTTTCATATCTTACAATGCAAATAAGTAAACAACCAAAACTCAATGTAGTTAGTTCAATTTCAAAAAAAAAAAAAATTAATAGCAAAGATCAAATTCAAAACATGGAGTGAATTAGATCATGTGTGAGACTAAAGTAATCTTTTGACGTTATACCAACTTAGATATTACCTTTGGAAGTTTCTCAATGAGAACATAGTTATCAAATGTGAGACTTTGTATAAATATGGGTTGTCAAAGATGTAAGCATTCCATCCTTCAAACTATTCTGATTACATGATGTATAGATAACTATACATAGTTCGTCTATAGAGGAAATCAAATGATGGCAGTACTCTCAAACACTATAATACTCTATTTTGTCATAATTGTCATGTTATCTATTACTATTGAAGCAAAAACCAGGCATTACAATTTTATTGTAAGTTGGCGTGAATTTATGTAATTGATTTTTAAGATTAATATCACCTATTCCAACATTTTTTTTGATGGGTTCTATGTGATTCATGTGCTATAGATAAGATTCAAGAATTATACACATTTATGCCACACAAAACCCATTGTGATAGTGAATGGGAAGTATCCACGACCAACAATATATGCAAAAGTTGGCAACACAGTGCTAGTCGATGTTTCCAATCATGTGAGATACAATGTTACCATACACTGGTAAAAGTTTCTAGAATATAAGCCTTTGGATACTTCTGATTGTTTTAGAAAAATAAAAATAAAGTCATGTTAGTTTCATGATTTAATACCTATCATTGAGTTTCATTTATATGTGAGAAGGCATAGAATCAGATAGTTAAGGATTGGGTGGGCAGATGGGCCTACATATATCACATAGTGCCCTATTCAGACTTGCCAAAGGTTTGAAGATGAATTAAGAGTATGGGAATACATGCGATAGGAGGGAATTCAAAGAGTTGTGATAACAAAAAATTTATAGGAAATGAAGAGGCACCATCTTGAAATGCTGATTTTATTTTGGGATGGATGTTTTGAAGAGAAAGAGAGGGCTGCACAAAAATTCGTAGAGGAAGGGCTGCAAATTAAGTTGTAAACTCCACTCACACCATGTAATATGGTTGTGTAAAAATATTTAAAAACAATAAGTTACTAGAAAGGAATTAGGGTGCGAGCCCTTGTGAAGATTAATATTCTTTTAATAAACTACTAAGTGCATCTAAGAAAGGAGGGCGCACATTTCTATGAAGTGGTGAAACAAATGGAAGGTCTAGGAGAGTTTTAATTGGGCAGTTTAGAAAGGAGAAAAAGTTGCTCGTTAAAAATCTTTAGATAATAAATGGGGGGCTATGGAGTCATTAAATTGAATGATTTAATTTGTGAGAGATAGCAATGTGAATGCAAATCAGAAGTGAGATAACCGTTGGGTTATAGGTGGATGCAAAGACAAAGAGTTGGGTAGGTCAGTAAAGGAACGCATGCTAGAAAGGGATTTTCACATCTAAGCAGAAGTCTGAATGGGAGGTTAATGAGACAGAGTATAAGTTAGAAGCTATAGCATTAAATGTTCTGCTAGACTCAAGCAAAAAATAGGGAGATATTTCATGACATTTTGAGCATTCAAGGATGCCCCCATCACAGTCGATAACTTGACCACAACCAACATACTACAATACATTGGAACACCCAACACCTCCAACCCCATAATGCATGTAATCCCTAAGATAAACGATATTGCTTTCTATACCAACTTGTTTTATTTAAATATGTGCTTGTTTTGAAATAAATCTTGCAAGATTTGATGCCAGACAAAGAGATGAGTGTTGGGATTTGACCCAACTCCCACACCTCTTTCCTGCCTTTACCACGCAACTGCGCTGACCAAGTCTTCCTCCTGCGGTATTGCGGTGTCCACTGCACTACCGTGGTCTCCTTCTAGCTTGACCAAGGTATCGCGGTTAACCGCCAGGCGACTGTTATCGCTCTACCATGGTGACTCTCTTGACTGCGTGCGGTACCACGGTAACCGTCAGCGCTTCTCTCCCTGACCGTCCATGCAATTGTCGCTCTATCGCGGTCTGTTCACCTGCCGTATGTGGTGATGCGGTGCCCATCTCAATCCATTAGTTGTCCATCTCTCGATAGTTACCGTGACCACCATGGTCTATTTCTTAACTGCAGAGGTAGCATGGTAGATCTTTTCTTTGCTATGTGCGCAGTTACCATGGCCATCACAGTCTCCTTGTAAATCATGACGGTAGCATAGTAATCAACCATTTGAATTTGTTTCTTTTCCGTAGCGACTGTAAGTGGGCTCCTCATTGGCATAAAAGGACATTTTTGATTGGACTGTTTTTAATATGACTAGGAAAATATTTAATTGATTTGACCTTGTTTAGGACATATAACTACTAGCATTTTTATGACATTAAAGTTAGTATTAATTTTTTGTCTGGGCCAAAATCTTTTATATACTGGGTCATATTTTTGTAACATGTGACAGTGATTATAATATATATATTTTGCTTTGAAGTAGCAAAGGTGGTTAATGGTTGTTCTGTGTTAATTTTTTGTGTGCATGAATTTTTATCTTTGCTATTTCTTTCATGTGGTATCAAAGCCTAAGGTTAGTTGTAGAGAGTCTGTAAATCATGGCAGCAAGCACAAGCTTGAGTAATCCTCAAATTCCACAGTTGAATGGAAAGAATTATTACTGGTCAATAACAATGAGAGCATTGTTCTGTTCACAAGATTTATGGGAGTATGTAGAGAATGGGTTTCTAGAACCAGTAGATGCAGCAGCATATAATGCCTTGACACAAGCAGAGAAAGATTTGTTGAAGGATAACAAGAAGAGGGATTCAAAGGCTCACTTCTTCATCCTACAAGGTGTACATGAAAGTATTTTTCCTAGAATATCAACCACTACTAAGTTTAAGCAAGCATGGGACATATTACAAATAGCATATCAAGGAATGGACAAAGTCATAATTGCAAAGTTGCAAATACTGAGAAGAGAGTTTGAGACTCTGTTTATGAAAGAAAATGAGTCTATAGATTCATATTTTACTCAAATAATGGGACTGGTAAACTAGATGAGAACAAATGGATAGACACTAGAAGATGTTAAGAAGCTTACCCCCAAGATTTGAGTCAATTGCAGTCACAATAGAAGAGACAAAGGATCTCACACAGTGTTCAGTTGATGAGCTATATGCTTCACTAATTTCTCATGAGCACAGACTCATCAGAACAAAAAACATGTCATTGGAGCATGCATTCAAGTCACAAGCTTCAATTAACAAAGGAAGAAGCAGAGGTAGATCATATTTCAGAGCAAGAGGAAGAGGTTTCAATAGAGGTGGAAGAAATAACTAGTCAAGTTCAAGTGGAAGAGGCAGCAGCAAAAATCTATCTCAAAACTTCCCTCAAGGACAAAGGTATGATAAATCTCAAGTTCAGTTTCATTACTATAAAAAGTTTGGCCATTACATGAATGGGTGTAGAAAGAAACAGTATGAAATGAGTAAAGAAAATGCAAACTTTTCTAGAGAGATTCAAGACAATAGACCTGATAATAGCACAATGTTTTTAGCCTATAATGTAGCTCAAGCTAGTGAGAAAGAAGTTTGGTTTTTAGATTCAGGCTGTAGTAATCATATGACCAGGAATTTAGAGTTGTTCACAAGTTAAGATGAGAATATTAAGTTAGATGTCACCTTGAGTAATGATAACGAAGTGTTAGTTAAAGGAAAAGGGAATGTTAATATTCTAACCAAGTAGGGGGAGCAAAAATATATTTCTAATGTTTATTTTGTGCCTGGTCTTAAACACAATTTGATGAGTGTAGGACAGTTAATTCAAAAGGGTTATAGAGTGTCTTTCAAGAATGGGTTATGCACTATTTTATACAAATACCCAAGTGGCCAATTGATTGCAAAAATTCATATGACAAACAACAAAATGTTTTCTTTGAGAATTCAGCCAGCTTTAAGCACAAACTTTGCAAAAGGACAAGAGGTATCAACTGTTATACAAACTGTCTTTTAGGTAGAGGTAAAGGATGAGATCTGGCTTTGGAATTTAAGATTCGGTCATTTAAATTTTGGAGGTTTGAATTTGCTTCATAGGAAGAACATGCTAAAGAGAATTCCATTAATTCAAAAACTAGAGAGAGTTTGTGAAGGTTACATACTTGGAAAGCAACATAGAGATTCTTTCCTAGTAGGGAAATCCACTAGAGCAAAAGCCCCATTGGAAATAGTTCATTTAGATTTATGTGGTCCAATGTAGACACCTTCAATAGGTGGTAGTTTCTATTTTCTAACTTTTATAGATGACCATTCAAGGAAGACATGGGTGTATTTTCTGAAACATAAAAGTGACGTGTTTAATTACTTTTGTCAATTTAAATCTTTAGCTGAAAAACAAAGTGGTTGTTTCATCAAAGTGCTAAGAACAGATAGAGGAGGTGAATACATATCAAGAGAGTTCTTAAATTTCTGCAAAGAGCATGGAATACACAAACAGTTCACAACAAGATACACACCTCAACAAAATGGTGTAGCTGAAAGGAAAAATAGAACCATAATGGAGATGGCTAGAAGTATGTTAAAAGCCAAGCACTTAACAAATGAATTTTGGGCTGAAGCTGTATCTTGTGCAACATATATCATGAACAGATGCCCTACAAAAAGTGTGATGAATATTATCCCTAAAGAAGCATGGTCTGGTAAAAAGCATAGTGTGTCTCATATGAGAGTTTTTGGTTGTGTTTCATATGCACATGTACCTAAACAGTTGAGAAGAAAACTTGATAACAAAGGAGAAAAATGCACCTTTGTTGGATATAGTGAAGAATCCAAAGCATACAAATTGTTTAATCCATCAACCAAGAAAGTAATAATTAGCAGGGATGTCCAATTTATTGAAGATGAAGCATGGGATGGAAGCAAAGAAAATACAGTCAATGTTACAGTCAATATCCCTCAAGATGAGAATGAAAATACAGTTCCAACTAATGTACTTGTTGTTACTAATCAACCTCAAGCAAGTGGTCAACAACTGACACCAGTAGGTAATACAAGAGCAGCAACAAGAGGACTGCAGACGCCAACCACAACAAGAATTTTTAGCGTAGGACCTTCAAGTCCACATTCTGTAGATTCAAGTGACTTATCAAATCCAACTTTGGCTAGCATGAGGAGGCAGAAAATCAGAAGCATGACTGATATCTATAATCAGAATGAAGGTGAGAACAATTCTCAACAGTTTACTCTATTTGCTTTTTATTCACAAGCTGAAGATCCAATTCATTATGAAGATGCAATCAAGGAAGAAAAGTGGTTAATAACAATGGATGATGAGATAGATTCAATAGAAAACAATCAAACATGGGAGTTGTAAAGTCTTCCAAAAGACAAAGATGTAATTGGTGTCAAATGGATTTATAAGACTAAATTGAATGCAAATGGAGAAGTGCAGAATCACAAAGCAAGATTGGTGGTAAAAGATTATGCACAACAACTTGGAATAGATTACAATGAAAATTTTGCACCAGTTGCACGACTTGACACAGTCAGAATGCTATTGGCTTTAGCAGCATAGAATAGATGGCTAGTTCAGCAGATGGATGTGAAGTCAACATTTCTCAATAGCTATCTGGAAGAGAAAGTCTACATTGAACAGCCACTAGGATATGAAATATCAGGACAAGAGGACAAAGTCTATAAGTTGAAGAAGGCATTGTATGGTTTGAAACAAGCCCCAAGAGCTTGGTATAACAGAATTGACAGTTATTTCACAAATAATGGATTTACTAGATGTGACAGTGAACCAACACTGTATACTAAAGTGAGTGATGAAGGTAAAATTCTGATCATATGCCTGTATGTTGATGATTTGATCTTAACTGGAAATTTGTCAATTGAAATGTTCAAAACAGAAATGATGAAAGAGTTTGAGATGATAGACATGGGAATGATGAAGTATTTTTTGGGCATTGAGGTAACACAAAATAAAGATGGCATTTTTATTTCACAATCTAAATATGCAAAGGATGTTTTAAAGAGATTCAATATGTTAAATTGTAAGTCAGCACCTACTCCAATGGTGATTGGATTGAAATTGAGCAGAGAAGACAAAGGTTCGGATGTTAATCCAACTTTATACAAACAACTAGTTGGGAGCTTAATGTATCTGATAGCCACAAGGCCTGATATAATGTACTCAGTCAGTTTGATTTCCAGATTCATGGAAACACCAAAGGAGAATCACTGGAAAGCTGGAAAGTGAATTTTGAGGTATATCAGTGGAACCAAAAATTTTGGAATCCAATATTCTAGAACAGATGATTTCAAATTAATAGGTTATATAGATAGTGACTGTGTTGGGAGCATAGATGATAGGAGGAGCACGTCTGGTTATGTCTTTCATTTTGGCAGTCGTGTTGTTGCATGGGCTTGAAAGAAACAACCTATTGTCACCTTATCTTCAGCTGAAGCTGAATATGTTGCAGCAACCAGTGCATCATGTCAAGCAGTATGGATGAGGCGAGTTCTAAAAGAGATTCAAAATGAACAAGTTGAAGCTACAAAAATTTTTGTGACAACAATTTGGCCATTGCATTGTCAAAAAATCCTGTATTTCACAAAAGGAGCAAGCATATAGATACCCTATTTCACTTCATCAGGGAGTTGATTAACAATGGTGAAATTACATTGAATTTTTGCAGATCAGAGGAGCAGCAAGCTGACATATTCACAAAATCTTTGGGTCGTGATAATTTCATTCTTCAAAGGCAACGAATTGGCATTCAAGAACGTGGAAGTTGTGATCAAGGGGGAGTGTTGGGATTTGACCCAACTCCTGCACCTCTTTCCTACCTTTATCGCGCAACCGTGTTGACCAAGTCTTCCTCCTGCGGTATCGCGATGTCCACCACACTACCACTATCTCCTTCTAACTTGACTGTCTCTCAGTAGTTACCGTGGCCACTGCGGTCTATTTCTTAACTGCGGCGGTAGCACGGTAGATCTTTTCTTTGTTGTGCGTGCGGTTACCGTGGCCACCATGCTCTCCTCGTAAACCACGACTGTACTGTGGTAGTCAATCATTTGACTTTTTGTCTTTGTCATGGCGACTGTAAGTGGGCTCCTCGTTGGTATAAAAGGATGTTTTTTATTGGACTGTTTTTAATATGACTAGGACAATATTTAATCGATTTGACCTTTTTTAGGACATATAACTGCTGGCATTTTTATGACATTAAAGTTAGTATTAAATTTTTGTCTGGGCCGAAATCTTTTATATACTGGGTCATATTTTTGTAACATGTAACAATGATTATAATATATATATTTTGCTCTGAAGTAGCAAAGGTGGTTAATGGCTGTTTTGTGTTAATTTTTGTGTGTATGAATTTTTATCTCTGCTATTTCCTTCAATGAGAAACATAAAATCACACTTGGTCTGTTGGTGAAAGGTCCTTCATAGAAGCTTTATTGTTGTTGCTTGCCCAAGATCGTGGACTCTTCACTTGCTCTGAGCTTCCTGCCCCTTTGATTTTCTGAAAAGCCCCTTGTCATTTCTAATGAAAAATCCCTTGTCATTATTGGAAAACCTCTATTTGTTGTGCTTCATACTCATTGTTAATTTTGTTCATTGTTCTTGTGCCCCCTATGTCGTGCCTCTTCTTGTGCCTCTATTCTTTTGTTCATGTTCTTTGATTCTTCTTGTGTTTGTTCTGGATCGATGTGGCTTATTCTACAAGTTATTCAAAGGAAGAAGTTTCATAAAAATGGAAAATGTATGTTGTATGATATTGAGGGAGGGAAAATGAAAAAGAATAGAAAAAATATATATATTTTAGAAAAAGTCTTATTTTATTGTCTTAATTTAAAACAATAAAATATTTAACAATATATTTAAGACAAAACTAACATTTGTTTTAAATTAATATCTTGAAAACCCCTTTTATGTAGTAGTGATATGTACCCAATCCATGATTCGTCAGTCGTCCAAACAGATAACTATTAAACATGCTGAATCAATTAGACACATATATATTACAGATTGCATACAAATAGACTAGATTAAAATTTTTAGATTGACCATCAAAATTCTAACATGATGGTGTATTTATTGATTTTTAATCTACGTAACACTCTACATGAACCTCGAAATTAGCACACTCCACTATGGGCTGCCCTCCCCTACCCGCTAATGAAATATCCCTCTCGACTAGATAATATAACCGATACTTTTCTTGAGAACACTTTATTATATGTGATAAATCATCATCCCCCGCCAATCTCTTCGAATCTCGACGTTTCTACTTCCGATGCATTTACATGTGAACAGTCACTTCATTCCAATCTGTTTATGTTATAAAAGCAGATGTAGAGAAGAGGAGACTGCAGTGCATCCATTCTTCTTCTAAAACAAAACTGTGAAACTGCTACACAGGTTTGTTTTAGAAATTAACTAGTATACGTTATTTTTCATATTGCAGGTGAGTACATTATTCCTGTAATATCGAGTTTAAGTACGTCGGATATAACATCGAAGCACTAGCAGCTGAGAATTCAAAATGAGTCAAGGACAGTCTTCACAAATAGAACTTGTGGTTGTTATTACTGTGGTCGTTTTGCCAATTGTTGGGGGAATCATACGCACAATTTACAACAGATTTCGTAACCCTCCTCCCGATCCTAGAGTTCATCCACAACCACCTCTGCCTCCACAGCTGCTGCCGCCGCAACCGCCGCCGCCACAACAACCACCACCACCCCAAAATCCACAAGGAGGACCATAGTGATGACGTTTATCTTCCGTGACTGAATCTTTTGCATAACTGGAACAATGTTAGATATGTTTTATCGTTTACAATGTTTTTGAAGTGAAGGCTCGAGCTTGCTACATGACTTGATCAATACAAATTTAATTCATAAGCTTTTAAGCTTATTTATTCTGTCCAGGGTTTTTCTTTAATGTTTTCTTATGAAGCATGGCAAGGGTTTTTTAATTCTTTTGTAAACAGAACTGGCTGAACAAATCATAAATTTTAATTCTTTCTTCTCAGTTACGCTGTACATAGTGCATCTAAACAGGATACCTTATGGTATATTAAGTACATTAAAGTAAATAAACTAATTATCTCGATAATTATGTCGAACTGCCTGAAACCATATCACTTTTAAGGGTTTGTTAGACCCGCTATAAACACAGCTGTCTTAAAATATTTGTGACCATCAGGGTAGAGAGAATACTGTGGTTTAATGTTTTTTTTTAATTCGCCTAAGTTTTAAATCATTCACCTCAAGAACACTGCTAGTTCATAGCCATCGAGCTCTGATGTTGCACAATTAGAATCAAGATCAGATTGGGGTTCCTGCAAAGAAGAATGACTACATTCTGGTTAGTTATTCCGCAAGATTAATCAAGGAAAGTTGGAAAATTTGGTAATGATTTTATGAATTTGCAAAATAGTGTTAGTTGTTTGAATAGTAAAACATTTGTTAGACACATTTCCTGCTAAACTTAAATAGTAGAGGCTAGAATATTAACCACCAAAATAATCAAAAAAATCCTCAACCTAATGGGATCACAAACAGCCATCTTTGTCTACTTTTTCTATCAATTTTCAACAAACTTTTTTTATGTTGTTTAACCTGATTGCTCCCGAGTAAAGAATAGAATGCAACATGGTTAAAATTAGTTGTCCATAGTTTTGGATGGTATTTGATTTTTTCTATATAGGAAATGGAAACTTATGAAGCTGTTCAAGGTGAACAAATAGAACATAGGTAAAATTCATCCCTAAATGCTAGCATTTCCATCGACTTGGAATCCTTTCATTTTTATTCACATGATGAATACAAACGAAAAATTAAAGGAGAAATAATAAATATGTTTTCAAAATTTATCTTTCCATTACACCCTTACTTCTAAAAATTGTCTTAAGGAAATATTCGGAGAAAATGGTATGGATATTTTTTATTGAAAAATATATTTTAGGGAATCTTTCTGGAAATTATATAAAAAATTAATATCGTTAACTTTTAAGCCTTCATTATAGCGATGAAAGACTATATTGAATTATTCTATGAGCTTGTAGTCAACGAAATTTTAGGGTCAAGATTTTTGGAGTCCTAATAGAATTGGCTCTAAGAGGGTGTGCAAAACAGAATTTGTGTAAAACATGTATGTGTACATAATAAATCAAATATTTTTTATTTTTTTCATAGAAGTTGTGGATTGAGTATGGTTAAAGCATGTTACAAGTGTGAAAGGAAAAAAATAAAATCACAAAGGAATGAATGCATTTGTTGAAGATTGTGTGTTGGGAATAGAAATTGGATGTGACTATCAAACACAAAGAAATGAGAAGAAAAATGTGTAAAAGTTTTCCAAGGAAGTGGAAGTGTTGTAGGAACAGAGAATGGAGGAAAAGAATAGAGGAGAATTGTTCAAAAAGATGAAGAGAAGCAGGGAGGGAGGGAAGGAGCTCAAGATAAGTGTACAAATAAACCATAAGTTATAATTTGATACTTGTTTATTATAATATTTGCATATATAAATTTAGATTTAATTAGAAAGAGGAATTTGTGTTGCAAAGAGGTACATAGATACAAATAAATTAAAGCTTATAATTAGTTATTGTTATCACTCAATGAGTTGTCTTAGGAGTATATTTATGGGAAGTAATTTATATTACTTTCTACATGGTAGCTTAGGATAGATGTCAATATGAGCATGAAGTTATAGAGAGACTCAATACAAGCCATTGGTGGATGAATTTAGATTTAGATAGCAAGTGGGATGTGTATGAAGAAAAGAAAAAGAGAAAGGAATTTGAAAGTTTTCACATCTAATGAAAATCTTGGATATTATTTATTGTTATCACTCCAAGACTTGGCTTTGGGTTAGATCTCAAGTGTAAGGAAGATATGATATTTTAGAATAGAAAGTGTAAGAACCAAAAACTCACCTTATAAATTAGGTTTAAGCCCCACATTATAAATATTTAACCTCAATTTAATGACTAAAATAATCCTGTTATCAATGAGAATAGTGTATTGATGTAGTAATAGAAAAAGTATCCATTTTATGCACTTAATGTGGGAAAAGTATTGATTTTTCCTTAATACATCATGTTTGAGCTAATGTGTTGATGTAGTGTTCAAGATCTATCAAGCACATCAAAGGCATTATTTCACATCAAGTTTCATGATCAAGATCTACATTCATTGAGGCCATTTCATGCTAAATTGCAAATTTATCCAAGGTTTCAATAAGGATTGGTGAGTTTTTAACATATTGTTGTTCATTTATCAGTCCTTCATTCTTTTATTCAGTTCAAGGTTTAATTACTTAAATAGGGTTTGGCCAAGGAAAATCTGTATTCCCTAATAATACAACATTTTTCTCTCTTTGATGTGTGATTGCAGATTTTAGGTTGAAGATCAATTAGAGAGAAAAATTATAGTTGAAAAGTTTTCAAAGTTACAATAAAAGTTATCGAATCATAGAAACTAATCTACAGGTTTTATTTTTTACTTTTTGACATTGACCGATTGGAATCTAGGAGTGTAGACTAAGCAAAACAAAACCTAGAAAATAATTTTGAAGAGCCCTAGCTAGGACCCATTCACCATAGGGAAAATGAGTCCTTAGTGAGGTTTGAAAAAGAAAATTTAGTGATAGGTACACAACTGAACCGCCAAAAACATATACTAACAAGGGAAAGAGGATTCCCTTTACTAGGCTCTTAGGTTTTTTCACCCTAAGGGCACTTGGTTTGGGAATGACACTTATTTCCACTTTGCTGATATGCTTTTGGGTAGGTTCATTCAAAGGAAGGATGGGGTTTATTGATGAAGGTTTGTGATATGTGTGTGTAGTGTGGCTAATTTTTGTAAATGAAATGAAACTAACTATCTAATGAATATAAACTATTGAAATGTAAAAGTGTTTGAAGACATATAAAGATATGCAAGTATTAAATTAAAAAACCTTTGAAAGCTTATGAAACAAGGTATAAAACTATAAAAATGGAACTATGCACCTAGAAAATAGCAAAGGTAGGAGGGTTAAAGCATAAAGCTATGTCACACTTTATAAAGGAATTGACCAACGTTGATCCATTTGTAATACCCCTCTGTCTTGCTTCTTGTTCGATTTGCTTTATGCTATGGTTGGTTGCAACTACTTTGATATTGGATACATTTTGTTATGATGTTTTGACCCCTATTATTGAGCGACAATTATTATTGTGTGATGTGTTGACCTAATTAGTGTATGTCATGTTTTAATGGATTAATGATGTTGTAAAGTTAACATGAGATGTTATTATCAGATTATTGGATTATGATGGAAGTGTCAGTTTCGATGAGTGTATTGGTGAAGAAGACGGGTTCGCATCACTCGCTTGTGAGTGCCCTACGAATCCGTAATTCCTTCTTCATAGTGTGTATTATATGCTAGATATATTGTATCATGTTGTTTACTTGGTTGCAGGATTGCAAGTACATGACATTGACTTCACCTAGGTTCACAGGTTTGAGCGTGTCGATCCAACGGTTAAGTTGAACGGGAGATAGTAGCTAGGTAACATGTGTCAAGTTTACACCCTAGCCTTAGTGTCTCGTCAGTCATGTGTGTCAAGTCATTGTCGATCTTGCTTTAATGTTATTTAATTCTGATGGATTCTTGATTTGAAAATAGATATTTAGAATAATTGCATTTAAATCATGTTGATGGTTATTTAATTTAAATAATGCAATGTGGATAAAAGTTTATATTTAAATTAATTAATTATATTTAATTAATTTAATTAATTAAATTTAATCCAAGGCGGTTGAATTTAGTGATTAAATAATTAAATTAATTAATTAAACGTGATGCAAGAAAATGAAAGGAAATAAAAGAATTAAAATTAATTTTGAAATTTAATTTCAATGTGTGGGAATTAAATTAGAAATTGTAATTAAATGTTTATTTGGGAAATGATTTTCAACTTTGGAAATTAATTTATTATTTGAAATTGCATTTTAAATTGAAAGTGGGCTTTCAAAAATTGAAATTGAAATTGAAATTAATATCTAATTTGCATGTAATGTGAATTAGGGTTGTATTAGGTAATTTTGATTTATAAAGAATACATGTTTTAATTTTAGGAGGAAAAAGTTTGTAGAAAAATTCATTTTTATAGCAGAGAAGAAATTTTGGAAAAATTTGCACAAAGGAAGGGTTTGAAGAAAGTTTGATTGTAGAATTGATTGGAGGAAAGATTGTTTGCATTTGTTAGGTTTTGGATTTGATTCATTGGATGATTGAAGAAAATTCAGGAAATCTTTGGAGGAGGCTTGCAGCAGAAATTCATCTCTTCCTGTAGCTTCCTGAGCCAGGTTTTCTTCTGTGTTTTTATTGTTCTTGATTGTTTTTAAAATAGTACTGATTAAAGATTTGTTTGTTAAATCTATTTTAGAAAATAAATTTGTTGTTAGAAGAAAAGAATCAAATAAATTTGCAACTTTTGTTTTGTGAAAATTCTTGAGTGAAAATTGTGAAAACCTCAATTGAATTTAATTTGTTTTAGGAAATCGATTATTTTGTTTTGGATTCAAACATAGAGATTGAACTATGTTTGTAGAATGTTTTTAGAAAATGAAACCCTTTGTTTATTATTAAGAATCGGATTTTAAAATCCGCAGGGTAGTTATATTTTTCATGGTAAAATAGTCTGGTTGCGTCGCGTATAACTCCACTTACACAAACTGGGTTGTCAGGAAATTTAAAGGGTTTCTGCACTTCGGAATTTTCTTATCCCTGTAAAACAATCGCAAATACCCAGATCGCAGTTTTTGAGTTATGCTTGAAACACGTGACTACTGTTAAGTTATTTTCCCATGGCTGCTCTGATAATAAAATAATAATAAATTGATATTTATAAATATTAATATTTTATGTATTGTTATTATAATATTAAAATATTATTTAATAATATTTTATATTATAATTTATAATATTAAAGTATTATATTTATTTATATTATTTTAAATAAAATTTGTATATTAGATTAGTGGAAATAAAATTATAAACGTATGGGAAAATTATTATTTATTCTAAAATGACATGTTAAAGTTTAATTGAATGAGTTAAATATCTGATTTAAAAAATGCATAATTTAAGATTTAATTGTGAAATTTAAATTCATGTGTAAAAGGTCCAATTATTAATTTGATTTAATTGGAAATATATATATATGATATTGGGTTATAGTCCAAATATTGATCTTATTTTAACACAATAAGTTATGGAAGAGACCAAATGTTAATTTGATTAATTTTATAATGATTTAATTTGCAAGGGCAATTGGTTATTTAATTTAAAGCGAAATGTTTTGAGTTATAGTTGAAAATACTTATTTTGTTAAGAGCAATTAGAGAATTAAATATTAGTGTAATTTCTCCCCTATCTGAAAAGATGAATTCTTAATTCAGTTTTATCGATATAATGAATTGAGAAATGGATTTAGAGTATCCAAATGTAGTTTCTTCTATTGCCTTCAATGATTATATCTTTCGTGTTTATGCTTTGAGAATGGATTGAATACCTGTTAGTTTATAAGTCTTCCAGATGGTCTGTTGTTTGTGAGGGTTTTCGTTGTGATGTCAACCTATTGTGAATTCTCTTGATAGTGCATGAGGTTGTGTCTATGTTAGTACCTGGTTTTCACAAACGAGGATGTTTGCACCTCCTTGGTTTAGGAGCAGATTATGGGATCCGTGTCTCCTTGTATGGAGTGACCTTGTTATGTGGTTTCATCTTGTTGCCTCCTGAGAAAGGAGTGGATTATGTGTTTGTTGCCTCCAAAATATTTGGAGTGGTTATGTTTTCTAATTTGTGTGCATTGAGATTCCCTTGGTGATTGGTTTTTGTATTCGTGTATTGCTCTCCGAACATACTTGGTTGATTTTATGTCTGGAAGCAATGTGACCTATGTCAGTGATATTAGTGTTGTACCTGAGTTGTACTTGTTTAGTTCATTTATTTGGTTATGTTAGGTTGAGTCTGCCTTTGGTTAGAGGTTGTAGACCTTTGTCCATGTTACATTGTTACTATCTCCTAGCATGGGGGGTGGGCCTTCGTGTACCACATTGGTTGGGTGTTACATGCACCAAAATCGTTGGGTCCCCCTTGATCTTCAATTCATGGAGGCGAGACATCCAGATGGATAGCTCGTGGTTCTTATTGTATTTTCTAGCATTGTAATATTTCAGATTGTATAAGTTATTTTATCCCTCTTATGTTTATGAGGTGAGATTATGTAATTGTTATACTTTTGTACTATAGTCTCATTCTGGGAATGAGTGTTGTAACTATTGGATTAAAGTAATGATTATGAGATGGTATCTTGGTTGAATATCTTATTATGTTATGTGGTATTCTTATGATGTATGATGTTTATTTCATAAAGCTCATAATGCTTTGGTTATATGTAATATGTATGTGTGGGTTTAAGTAATCCTAACCTTGTAGCCTTAGAGGTTGTTGTTAATTAGTAAGTGAATGTGTATGCTAACTACACTTTATAAAAAAACACTGGTTTGCTTAAGTTGTTAATTACAACTTCCTTTAGGGTTGCAAGGTGGGGTATTACACCATCTTTTAAACTCGAATCACTAAAAAGTGGCATATATGTTTTGAATTTTGAAATGATGTAAATTAGTAAAATATGTATTTTTTAGTATATTTTATGTTTGTATTTAAAAATAAATAAATAAAAATTTTAAACTAGTTTTTAATAAATTAACACTATAATTGAGTTGCTAATAAAATGCTGAAAAAATGAAGTTGCATGGGACGCCAAACTTTTTATATAGTAATTTTTATTTTTTTCTTTCAAATTTTTTGTGTGTATTTATAACTTGAAACTTTAGTGCATGGATATATATTTTTTCTGATTTTGATAAATATATATTTTTAAATAAATATTAAAATATCCGTGAATAAAAAATAGCTATTTTCATCGAACGTCAACTTTCATATTAAATATTTATCTAAAATGGAAAAAAAAATATACCATCTTGAAATAGATTCTTTTATCTAGTGCATCATATTTTTTTCAGTTTTTTTTTAATAAGTTTTAGTATTTTTCCTTGGCATGGTAATCAACTTAATATTTTGTGTTGATAACCTACTTTTAGTATAAATAAAAAATAAAATATAAATAATAATTAAACTATTAAAATAAATATATTTTTAAAAACTTCACTTATGGATCTACAAAAGAGTATTTTTATATTTTTAAAAAAATGTTATTTACATTAGCAAGAGTTATTGAAACTTCAAGTTTTTCATATAATTTTATTTTTTTTGGTAAATTGGACTCAAAGTGGTGCTCCATATATTTTTAGCCAACAATTTTAGTTGAAAAAGTTGTGGAAGTATCTAACTTAGTTAGAATGAATCTTACTAGATCATATGTTTGACCAAATTTTTTTTTTAGTTAGAAATACTTAAATTCAGTTGTGATGATATGTTGGCTGAAAGTGTGACACAACTTTGTATTTTTACCCAGGGGTGAAGATTGTATATGTCCAAGAAATCCTACAAAATCTGACTTTTATGTATCATGGGACACTTGTGCCAAGTTGGGTGGCCTAATCCTTTTTTGGAGTGATTTCAGGAAACTGACCCAAGGCTTGTTTAAGCTAAATGCGTACCTGGATCCACAAAAATATCTATAAAATATGCACTTTGGGACTAGATCACCACATCTAGTGGGAATGTCCCTTTGGTCTTTTCTAAAAATCTGAAGGTAGAAATGAAGGATCTTGATCAACACTTTCTGCTCCTACAAGTGTTCGAACTAGAAAATTTGATTTTTCGCCTATAAGTGCCTTCTAAGCTGCAACTAGGGTTTCTTCAACCTTAGTGAGCTTGGAAAATATTGCAACACTTTGTACTTCACCTAACTTGCATCAAAAGACCTACAATCACATACAAAGACCAGAAAATTGTTGGGGTTAGGAAATAGGGATTTGCCTAAGTCAAACCCCCATTGTAGGTGATTAAACCCAAATGAGATGACAACAAAGGAATGTAATATTTAAATATAACACAATAGAAATGCTTACCACACCTTTTTTTGATGGTCTGCAATATGCATGAGACGCTCCAATGGAGATGACCTGGAAACCCTAATGCTTATATGCTTGCTAGTGAAGTCTTTGTTGCTTCTCAAGAGGAGTGAAGGTGAAAAATGAGCCAAGAGGAGAAAAAATGAGAGCTAAGAGGAGAAAAATGAGGATGAAAAACCTTATTTGTACATGCTAAACCCTAATTTTCCTGAAAAATGACTCATGATAGGCCGACCTTAGGGTTTTGGGGGAAAATTCCCGCAAGTTTTATTGTTTTAATTTTGAATTTTATGCCTAAAAGGACTAGGCTGTCCAAAGTGGCAACCTAGTCCACTTGGGAAAATCCAAGTGGTGGTTGAGAATAAAATAGTGGTTAATGAGGTTAATTAGACTTGCCTCTCAAAACACACTTTAATCGGGCCTAAAATTACATTAAGGGGACAAAATTAGCATTGAAAGGGGTTAATTTAGGGGTGATAATCCTAGATAAGTGCAAAAATGCATCACAACACTTTACAACACTATATCATAAGGCTTAGGAAGGTGTAAGAAGGTTTTGTTTAGGTGAATTATGTCAAAAGGGAATTAGAAAAGTGAGGAAATGTGTCACACATTTCACAACACCTTAGTAGAACACCGTTAGGTTATTGTTGAATTACAAGCTTACAAGGCTAAATCAAGGTAAACAAGGCCAAAATCCGGTGGAGAAGGCCAAAATGAGTGAAAAAGTGCCAAGCTATACACTTTTTGGTGACACAACAACATCTTACCCTTTTAAGATCTCCCTTTTCATTGTTGTACTAGTTAGATTTAAGTACTATTCGTTATTTCCATATTATAACACACATTTTGAATGAAATTAAGAGAAAATTAGGGTGCATCATTAGTATCAATTTTGATCTTTGCCCCACAATATTTTTCATTTGTTTCCTTTTGTTGAACCCGACCTTGATCAGTGCATTTTATTATTTTGGAATCTTTTTTTATTTTAGATTTAGATCTTGAGTTCATTTGGATCCATTTGCATTGAATTAGGTCTCATTTAGGGTGTCTAATTTGTATTTTACTTTGCATCTCTTTAAAGGTTTTAGGAATGCATATTAAGCATTCTTTAAATCTAAAAATACCAAAAAAAATCAGCCATCTTGCATATCATTTACATTATATTAACTTGCATTTGAAAATTAAAACAAAATTGCATATCGAACTAGGAGTTCTAGGTCATTATTTTGTCACATTTTTCACTTGCATTTCACATTGAATTTTATAGAAACTGAAACTGAAACTTAATGTAACAAACCAAAATAGGAAAACCACTGAAAATCACTTAAAAATCTGTAAAAACTTGTTTCAAAAACTTCATCTAGGACCCATTCTCCCTAGGGAAAATGAGTCCCTGATCAGGCTTATAATGTGATTATTTGGGCATTAAAATATTCATTTCTACATTTTTGTGGGTCGCTTTCAGATTTTTTTTACTATTTGAAAAATTTATGTTTCATCAATTTGATCATATTTAGCTTAATTTTGTACATTTAATGCATAGTTTGATTTGAAAATTTCATTTACAACACTTCATTTCTAGGTTTTTATATAGTGTAATTAGAAAATTGCATTGTTTTAAATCTAAAAATATGAAAATGGATAAGTGTTTTAGTAATGTGTGTAAGTCTTTGTTCTCCTTGGTTGATATTTTAAGCTATTTTTTTGGCAATGACTCTAATGAAATTGAACCTACTCATTCTCACCCAACTCCTAATGAGTGTCCTCATGAATTTTACATCATTGGAGAAGATGATGCTAGCATGCATGAGTTCATAAATGATTTCCTTAAAAATATTTAGAATAATGCATCCTTTTACCCCTCCATGAAACAACACACAACTTGAGATGTTTGGTAATTTACATCATGAAATTGAGTGACAAACTAAGCCTAAATTTCCAACAGTGAGTGAACCTCAAAAGATAAATGATTTAAACTTTATGTCTATGTGTCCCAGATTTGTGGACTAGGACTAAAATGCCACCTAGGGCATCTTTGTCCTCCATGGGCCTTGATACCTTGATTTTGAAACCTCTCAATCAGGTCCCTTTTTGGAGTTTGTGCCCCAAAAAATGAGCCTCAAGACTAAGATGCCACCTAGGGCATCTTAATCCTCGGCTTATTTTTAGGATTTAATTTCAAATTCTGGCAGGATTTGACCTCCTTTAATTAATATTTTCATATGTTAGCTTGGTGTGATGTAATTTTGAGATGTTAAGCATAGATAAGTTCTAGAAATTTCAAGAGAGTACCATATAGCATTCAAGAGTAATTCTTCAAGAATTTGGAGCCATCATCAAGATATAAGCATCATATCAAAGGAGATTCTTGCATCATGTGTGCTCTTGTGGTAACATTTGTGATGTAGGGTTTTGAGTCAAGCAAGAAATTCAAGTCCATATATATCAAGCATCCCTTGGTTCAAGATCTACATCCATTGTAGCAATTTCACATAATTTTGTAGACTTTATAACAAGGTTTTTGTGAGTTGTAACATTGCATGGTGTTCATTCATCATTTCCCTTCATTATTCTATTTCATTTCAAGGTTTAATTACTAACAAGGGGCTTGACAAAGGAAAACTCCCATTTATTAACAATCAACAATTTTTTCCTCTCTTGTATTCTTGTGATTGTATATTTAGGTTGAAGACTTGAAGATTATTTAGAGTGAAATATTGCAAAGTTGCATCACAAAGTTTTCATCTTCATGGAAACTCACTTGCAAGTCAAATTCAAAAGTTTCAGAAATTGAGATTTGAGAGGAAGAAAGTACATAGCTTGGAGCCTAGGATCACATTTAGATTTTTTAGAAATCGAAAATGGGACTAATATTCCACATAGGGCATCTTGGTCCTCCCATTGGGTTGTTTTTAGAGATTCTTTGAGATTCTATTTTGAGATTTGAAGATTTTGCATTTGTCCCAAAAAATAGCACTGGGACTAAGACAATAGTAAGGGTGTCTTTGTCCTCCCTGGCATATTTGGACAACTTATTTGCATTTCCAAAATCCTTAGCACATCTCCAAACTTCCCAGGTAAACACATCCTATCTAGTTGTTGCATAATTTCATCATTTACATCCCTCATTTAGCTTGCATAACTAGGTTTTATAGGTTGAATGCTTATTTGTATTTTCCAAGAATTTTCTTGGTGGTGAACCCGTAAAAGTTGAAAGAACTCCCCTTCCTAATTCCTCCTAATTGAGAATTGACTCACCTTGTGAGGTTGATGGTAAATCCAATTAGGTTTCTTAGGACAATATCAAATGACCTAGAGAAATACAATAAATCGCCCTCACCTCATTTTTCTTCACCTCAAGTACATTATTAAATAACATTTTGTAGTTATAGAGTCAAATGAAGTCACTAATGGAGCTTTGGATCATCTAGAAGGGTAGGTGGGAATTTTCATGGAAATGGATAGGAATTTAAGACTAGAAGAGATTGGATAAAGTCATATAATATGTCAATATTTGAGTGTTAGGGAGTTGAGGTTTCAATGGAAGTTAAATATAGTAAGGGGGCACAGAAAGGGGAAATTCTAATAGGGAAACTCAAACAAAGGGAAATATTTTAAGAAATCATGATGAAGGTTTGGTATAAAGCTTAACCTTGTAAAAAAAAAAAGATTCCAAAATTCATATTCTAAAGGACTTCATATTGTAATTGATGGAGGTTAACAGTCTTGAAGATGAAGAGAGAGAGATAAATGAATAGAGGATGCCTAAAATTCTAACTCTAAACAACTTAAAGAATTTTGGAGTGAAAGGTAGCAGGGTTTCAAAGAATCAAAGATGAAAGGAAATAAATGATGACATCGACATGATTTTATTAGACTGCTAACACTAGCATGATAATCAAAATTGGATTTTCGAGGGAACACTATCTAGATATTGAGGTAAGGAAACATTGAAAGTTCAGCTTGAATCTATGACATCAACATGACATCATCAAGGTATTGATATTAAAGCATGAAATTAACATGATGTCATATACATAGAGCTTAATAGATGAGTGTCTAGGAATGAGAAATTTTTGAAGCCTAAAAGAAGGGAATTAGAGATAAAGAATACTTTAGAGATATTAAGATTGGAAGGGATGGGAAAACATGAAAGTATGAAAAATTAGAAAAGTGTGAGAAATATTGAAAATAATACATTGGGTCGTTCGAATTTTTGGGAAGGTGTGATTAGTATGGTAAGTCTAATATGGGGATGAAGGGATGAAGAAATCCAAAAGGATAAAATACAAAGGTGAATAGTGATAATTATAAAAGTCGGGTGTTCATGCTTCAAGGATGGATTAAAGGAGGTGCCAAGGTAAGGAATGGTGAAAGTCTACCTATGTTAAAAACACAACTAAATTTCAAAAGGGTTCTAGGTGGGGCTTTTAGATTGATAGGAAAGGCATGCAGATGTGGATACCTCTAAAAGTTTAAGACTTTGAAAACACATGAATACATAGAGAAACACTGGAGATAGATGATACTTAGGAATATTCCTTATGGACTTTTAAAACCTTTAACAAAGAGAGGGGGAAATTAGGATATATTAGATCATTCATAAAATTTAATCAAATATGGCTAGGATATCCAATGAGAAGTGACATAAGGAAAAATTGAAACCATAGGTTTGAGTCTCTATAGGAGCATAATTCACACATCTAATAGGAAAGTCTCTAATTTCTAACAATTTTTTTCTTGACTATTGGTTCTTGGTTCTAAAATATGTTTTCTTATTCCTTCTCACTTAAGTTTACTTAATTTTTGGGTGGATGTGAAATTTTCTATATTAGGTTAAATTTATATTTTTTGCTTTTAGTAAACTCATCTTATGCTCCTCAAGGATAGATAAATTTTTTAGTTTCATCAATGCTTTCCAATAGGCTCTACATGATCATAATTTATTATGTCTAAGGCTAAATACACAAGGTAAAATTATTATGTGAATACCAAGATACCCAACTCTATGAATGTTATTTTATATTAAGGTTTAGATACAAAGGTTGTTTCTATAAACGTTTAGGATTTAGTTATTTCAATTAAGGTTTTAAGATACTAAAAACTATGAATAATAATCTACATTATTATTAGGTTTAATATTTATTTTTATGATACTCAAACTTATACATGGTCAATTATATTATCCTTTTGGGTTTAGTGATTATTGTTAATCTTTACGATACTTTGTGCTATACATGGTCATTTATATAATTTTTTTAGGTTTAGAAATTACTACTAAGCTTAAATATTCTTGGCCCTATACATGGTCATTAAATTATTCTTTTATGTTTATTAGTTACTTTAAAATAAATACCTTTTGATTTATCTAGCAATGTTTTTAGATTGAGGAAAAAATGGGTTTTACAGGGACCCGAAACCACAAAGTTTATAAACCATAAAAAAATAGAGCAATAGAGAGTCTAGGAATAGAATGACTGCACACCAAAGAAAAATAGGAAAGAACAATAGACACTAGCAAAAACCTAGCAAAAGGATAACAAAAACCAACTATAGTAAAAAACACAGCCAAACCTAACCTAGAGACTTTAAAGTCTCTACCACTTCCGTTTCCAGGTTGTCCAAATCCCGAGCCACCATCTTTAGGTCCTAGGTCTCCAAAGGAATCGTATCCAGTCTTTTCTTCATGTTGGGTCTAGTTCTCTTTGAACGACCCAATTCCTCCACCTTGTTTCTATTCTTCTCAGCATCTAGATCCACAATCAGAAGAACCTGCTGAGTATTATCCATTTTTTCAACCAAAGCTCTTAATAGTGGATTTTTTTTAACAATTTTGTGGTTGTGTTCAATAGTTTCTTTCAGGGTTTCCCTGATCTTTTCCACCTCTTTTTCAAGTTTCTCTCCATCCTTCTTAAGGTTTTTAGTGAATTCTACCTCTTTCTGGAGTTAACCAGCCATGGCCATCTTCTCATCCATAGTCCATAAAGCCTCATTCGAATTCTGATTAGCCACTTTAGCTTCCAGTATTTCCATTTTTTTTGTGATAGCTCTTTTTTTTAGAATGAGGTCCTTAATTTCATGAAAATCCCATTTCAAGATTTTAAAATTGGCAACTGCTCCCTTTATAGCCAGAGAGAGGATATAACCATAAAAATCCATTTCCAGTTCAAAAACAAGGTCATCCAGATTCAGGTCCACATGAGAACTAGGCCTATTATCTCTGTCAATGGAGTGGAAAGAGGCAGAGGAAACCTCATTTCCAGAAGGTCCAACATTGTCTTCATCTGAAGAATCCTTTGAATAAGCCACCATTTTTTCCACAAGGGGCTCATCACTCATCTTGTCCTTCGACATAGACGCTTTGAGAGGAGTTATCCTAAGACCAAAATTTTTATTTGAGGGCTTAGTAGAAGGGGAATTCTTCCTTTATTTTCTAGGAGGGGGAATAACCTCATCCACCCAATCCAGGTCCGAACCCTTGATATCCTCATGTGAGGTAGACTCAGTGTCATAACCCTCCGAGGTTGAGGTAGTGATAGGGTTAGAAACAATCGACATATTTTTTAAGTTCTAATAAATGAGCCGAACAAGGCCAACATGCAGGACCAGATTCTTATCAAGATTTTTTTTAAACTCCTCAATACTATTGTTCAAAGAACACAATAGGTAGTAGGGGAAAGAAATCTTAACCTTATATCTGAAGTGGTTGAGTAAAACAAAGTGATACTCGTAAACTTTGGTGAATCTCCCATACAACATTATATATTCCATTAGGACTCTAAGCACCTCCCTCCAAATTTTATTGATCCTACTAGACTCAAAGTAGCTATTAGAGACTTAACCAGTCTATTTTTCTCCTCCTTCGACTTGAGAAAGCTGATAACTGCTTCGTCCAAATATTTCTTGTCACGATAAAATTTCACACAATCAATTGAGAGACCAATGACTTCTCCAACAAGTGTCTTATCCACCAGCACCTTCCTCCCAAAGAGGATGATCTCCCCTTTATTCCAGTGTTTTGTGAAATAATTAGTAGCCCTGAGTTCTGGACCATGAAGTCTTTCAATAAATGGTTGAAGCCCTCCCTTTTCAATTTTCTTCTAGATCTTGGAATTGTCTTTATTCTTTGTACACGCAGTTGGCTCAACTATTTTCCTGCTTCCTCCCATTGTCGTCAATCTCTTGTTCTGATAGCCCACACCATGAAAATACAGACTTATGAGTTTGCAACAGAACCAAAGCACCCACAAAATGTGCAAGCTCAACCCATCTATCATATTCATTATGATTCTGCCATCAAATCTTATGAAATCTCAATACTTGGAACCTTTCTCTTTAATCATATTTAGATGCAGCTTCTCTCCCATGAGTGCAATCATAGTTGATTAGGGCTCTGACGTCAGCATCCAAATCTTTGTAATTCTACCATGTCACCTTTCTATTCTGTCTTATTCCCTCATTGGCAAAGAAGTCTGCAACACCATTCCCTTCCCTATAGATATGGGAAATTTTAACTTTTTTGAAATTGGATAAAGTGCCCCTAGCTTCATCAGTCTAGTACTTAATAGTCCATGATGGGGGGGAAGTTCCAAGGAGACAATCAATGATATTTTTTGAGTTGCCCTCTATCCAAATATTTTTAAAGTTCATATTTTTAGCCAAAATAATGACTTGGTAGGATCCTATAGCTTCAACTAGATGATTTGTTTGTTTCCCCAAAGAGACAATAACCACCACAATAAACATGCCTTTATCATCACGTAACACATCCCCACTCCCTACCTTTCCCAAATTCCCTTTCACCGCCTCATCAAAATTGTCTTTTATCCAACCCCTAGGAGGGTGACACCATAAGACACTATCACGATTATTTTTGTTGGTTTAGAATATTTGGACACATCTCCTTTAATCTTCCAAACTTTGGCCATCTCAAAGTCATAAGCCAAAAAAACCACAGAGTCCATCAACACCTCAAGATAAGGATCCATATTGAATTTTTCCCCAATGAGCCTAAATTTCTTTTCAAACACAAGTTTCTTCGTATTTTCCTTATCCCTAGAAACTCTATTGTTTCTCTCCTTCCAAACTCCCCAAGCAATATAAGGGAAAGTTAAAAACCATAGCTTGTGAATATGCGGATTAAAGGAGGGCACCACCCACTGAGTAAATTGATCTTTAATTGTACCAAGTGACATCCAGGAGATATTCCAAAGAGAGTAGAACCTTTCCTAGATAGAATTCATGAAAGGTCAATGAATAAACAGATGGTTAGTCATTTCCACTGCATTCTTACATAGGTAGCAGTGGTTGGGGATCTGAAAACCCCTCTTAAAAAGGTTATCCACCATAAGGACCTTGTTCTGAAGAAGAATCCAAAAGAAAATATTAACCTTTGGGGTCAAGTAGCTAATCCAAGCTTTGGCCCAAAAGGGAGGAGGGCCAGGAGATAAGGACAACAAAGAGACAGTCCAAGAAACATAGTAGTTTCCCGACAAACTAGCCGTCCAAACCATGATGTCCTGCTGATAGTTCATGTCTACTCTGAAATCCATAAGGGAGGAATGGATTGGGGCAAGATCCATACTGACCTGACAAAGGTTCACCCAGCTCCCATCCCTCCAATAATCTTTAGCTAAGATTCAAAAAGTAGCCTTACAAATGTCCGCCCATTGTTTGAAAGTGTCAAAGAAAATAAAAGGTTCCTTCATGATCCATCTATCCTCCCAGAACCTCACAAGATTCCCATATATTATGCTCCATCCCACACCCAAGTGAATTATTTTGCTCCCTTTTAAGATATCATTCCATAGAGCCAAACCATGAGGTATACATTGAGAATCCAACAAAGAATTTAGAGAGCCATAGTTAGCCAGATATTTGCTTTTTAAAATTTTCTTCCATTCTCCAATTGAGGAGAAAAATCTCCATATGTGTTTAGTAAGGACAACATTATTCATAGTTCTAATTTTTCGGAGGCCCAATCCCCCTAGCTTCTTTGGTCTACAAACCAAGTCCCATTAATTGAGGGACATTCGCCTCCTTTCTTCAACTCCAGACCGGAGAAAGCGTTTCTAGATTTTTTCAATAGCTTCCGCATATTTAAGAGGAATTTTAAAAAGACTAAGAGCATAGATCAAAAGGTTCTAAAGAGTGGCCTTGAGGAGTTGAATCTTACCAGCTTGACTGAGATGAGCTCCTTTCCACCCCACCAAATTTTTATTGAATCTGTCCACCAAGGAATTCCATAAAGAATCAGAGGGCTTGATACCCAAGGGCAGTCCAAGATATATTGAAGGAAGGGCATCCACTCTACAGCCAAAAATATTTGCTATCCTATTTTTCCTTCTAACCGGAGTGTTGAAGAAAAATAAGGAACTTTCTTGAATATTAATCTTTTCACCAGATGCTCCTTCATAGTTATCCTAAACTTTTCTAATAATTCTAGCTTCGACCATTGTTGATCTCCCCATCAAAATGGTATCATCAACAAACTCTTGATGAGAGCTAACTAAGCTAGTTGATGAGGGACGTAAACCCATCAATGTTCCTTGATCAACCAATCTATTCAGGTTTCTCCAAAGGAGTTCTGCCATTATAGTAAACATAATAGGGGAGATGGGGTCTCCCTATCTTAAACCTCTAGAATTCCTAAAAAAATGTGAAGGAGGCCCATTGACCAAAATGGAGATTGTAGCTGTAGAGATAAGTTGGAAAACCAATTTTATGACTCTTTTGCTGAAGCCAAATGCCAACATAACCTTGAATAAAAAATCCCATTCAACTCGATCATAAGATTTGGATATATCTAACTTCAAGAGAAAGCCTTCAGTCTTTGAAACAAAGAGTGAATGAATATTTTCATGCACCGTTATTATCGAATCCAAAATATTCCTTCCAAGAACAAAGCCATTTTGTTGAGGGGAGATTAAGGAAGGCAGGATAGATAAAATTATGGAAGTCAAGACTTTGGAAATAATTTTATAGAAAGAATTACAAAGGCCTATGGGCCTAAAAGCTTCAAAATCCATAGCCCCGGGACATTTAGGTATTAGAACTAAGAAGGTAGGATTGAGTTCCTTTAGAATACATCTTGATCCAAAGAATTCCTTAACTGTATTCAACACATCCTCTTCAACAATCTCCTAGAACCATTGAAAAAAGAACATCGGAAAACCATCAGGTCTAGGGGCTTTATTACCTTCAAAAGAAAAAACATTTCTCTTTATTTCTTCCTTCAATGGGATGGCTACAAGCATTTTTTTGTCTTCCTCCTTAACAAGACTAGGGAAAGCCTCTAAAAGAGAATCTTGCAGATTTTGATTAACTCCGTCACTCGCCAAAAGGAGATTGCTAAAATACATGACAACTTGTCTCCTAATGTCCTCTTCCTTCTCAAAACAAACTCCATTTTCCTCAATATGAGTTATCCTATTCGTAGCATGGTGTTTTAGGGAAAACATATGGAAGTATCTAGTAATTTTATCCCCAGCTAAGAGCCATTGAACCCTGGATCTTTGTCTCCAAAAGTCTTCTTCTTTTTCTATTATGTCATGCATTTCCACGAGAAGCCCATTTTCTTTTTGTCTAATCTCCACATTGCATCCTTCTTGTTGGATCTTCTCCTAGATCTCCTTCAAATCCGAATTTAGCTCATCTTTTCTTCTGAAGATATTGCCAAAAGAATCTTTATTCCACACTCTTACCATGTTTTCGACTTCTCTTAGCTTTTTGGCCACCCTAAACATAGAAGTCCCTGAAACAGAAATATTCCACCAATTCCTAACCTCATCATGGAGTTTAGGATGGTGCAACCACATACATTCAAATCTAAAAGGGAAACTTCTTTTAGCCACAATTGGGTCTGCCACGAAGCTGATAGGAAAATGATCAGAGCCCACCCTTGAAAGGGATTTTAAAGAACAAAAATACTCAAGAAACCATTGATTAGAAATTAAAGTTCTATCCAATCCAACTTGAATCAAATTGTTACCCACTCTACAATTAGACCAAGTGAAGGAAGCCCATTCCAGCTCCAAATCGGTCAGTGCTTGATTGTTGATGAAGTCCAAAATGTCCATTCTGCTTTCCATATTGACCTGGGAGACTCCTAAATTTTCATTATCCTGTAGTGGAGTATTGCAATCTCCCATAACCACCTTGGTTTCATTAGTGTGTTTACAACGAAAGGAAGCCAAGTCTTGCAAAAAAAGCTTTCTAGCCCCCCTTCCATTAGGGGCATTGATGTTGGAAATGATCCAACTGAAATTGTCTCTAATATAAGTAAATCTGGTGGCCACATGGTTAGCACTTTCAAACAACGGTTCAAATTTTATTAAATTAAGATTCCAAAAAGTGACAATACTCCAAAGGCACCTTCTGAACTATTCCCCTGAACCCCACAAAACTTAAATAATTTGATCTTTTCCACTTTTTCTTTAGGCATTTTAGATTCCTGAACGAGTAAAATATTAGGTTTATGATCCCTTACAAAATTATGCAACACATCCCTCTTATGGAGGCTATTCATCCCCCTAATATTCCATGACAAGATCTTCATTTCTTATTATTTAGTCAATGTCTTCGATTTTATTCTTTCAACTATAAGGTTGTTGTAAAAGCTTCTATATGTTTATTCCTTTAAGTCTCTAAAATATATTATTGTTAGATAATCGATTGACTTGGAAACTCAGTTAGCAAGCAAATAGTGTGACACAACGAAAAGAAGCCGCGAAGCCGAAGGTGGAAGGTGCAATCTTGGGAAGTCATTAGAGGTATGCTAGTTAGTGGAGAGTGGGTCTTGAGGGTGGCTAGATACAATGGGCTTGCACAACAGGGTTGGAAGTAGGCAAGTCTTTTAGTGGATGCTAGGTTTGGAACCTAAGACATAAGAAGTTGGAAGGGAAGGGGTGGTATTGGTGAGGATGCCCCAGAAGTTTGAGAATGGGAACCGGAATAGGGTATACAAGTGAGAATCAAGGGGTGTTCAAAGCTGTGTTAGGAGTTGTGCCAAGGTGTAGGAAGTGAATTCCAAGGGTTCCAAGGTGAAATGGTGTTCAAGATGCTGATGTGGATTGAAGTCCAAGTGTTAAGGCATTGTGATGGTTCCAGGGTCCAAGGGTTGTGCTAGGGAGCTAGGTGAGGCGTCAAGTTGCAGGGCATTGTAGTGCATGGAGGATGGGGTCACAATGAGTCATCCAAGTCAAGGGGTGCACCAGTAGGGTGTTCCATGTGTATCAACGATGCATTGAAAGTGGAGTGTGATTTCCATAGAGTGTAAGTCATAGATTCCAGGTTGGGAACTTGGGTAAACCCAATATCAGGTGAGTTAGTCATGTCTAGGACATGCAGGATTGATGAAGGGTGAAGTTCATACATGGATTCAGAAATTGGGGAGTCAAATCAGAAGTGGTGATGCTTCCTACCGATGTCTAGGAATCGTACTAAAAAATTATATAGAGGGGGTGGATCATTCGAAGGGAGTGAGCTCGGATTGGCGCTAGGAGTGCACATAGGTGTTCAAGAGGTGTGAGTTCTAATGGGGCAAAAAACCCATTGTCAAAGGGAACCAAGTGATTACCCAAGGATGAGATGGAGACTCAGAAGTGGGAGCTTGAGGAAGGAGCCAGCTGGGTATAGAACTCAACGAGGAGTCAGGAGGACATGGTGGCGTCGCGTTAGGATTAGAGGTGCAAATGGATGTATGAGTACTCAGGGAGTACCTAGATGGACCAGGGGTTGTTTTGGGAAGAAAGGTTTTTCTATTACCCAAGGAAGGGGCATTGCATGGAAGGGACTCAAGTGGGTTGAGTTGGTACACACTAGGGAATAAGCAGAGGTGGTGCATGGAACAATTTGGCAAGTCACATGGGTCAAGTGCTAGTGTAGGGAATTAGGAGTGTGTCTTGGGACTTCAGTGCAACTAGTGGTGCAAGGTGGAGAAGAGTCTAGTTTAGGGAGCTGGCCATCCTAGGTGGAGGAGTAGGGATGAATGGTGCATGGGGATGTTGAGTAGGTCTGAATTTGGATGCCAGTGCTAAGGAGTGGTACTGGGCATGCCAGGGGTGTGCAAGGTGAAAAGGGAGCTTAGGGAATTCTGCCAGCCAGTACATGGGAGCAGCTCAAGAGGAGGTTAGAGTAAAGGAGCAAGGTGTTGAGTGAGACTCATGGATGCAAGTCAGCCAACGTGGGTATGCTGGAAGCTTGAGGTGATGGTGCAATGGGTGCATGTGAGCCAGAGGAGTGGAAGGATGCCAAGGTAGGGTATTGAGTTGGATGTGGGATTGGATTTTTGTAGGAGTAAAGCATGGCTAGTGAGTAGCTCGAGTCTTATGGGGGACAAAGGATGAAAGTTCGAGAACCATGAAAGTTTGTACAAGGTGCGGCAATAGTTTGAGAGAGGGGACACGGAGAATTACAAGCCCCAAGGTAGGAGAGATGTTGGAGGCATGGATCATAGAGCGCTAGGGAAGTGGAGCTTAGAAGTAACTCTCACGATGCCAAGGAGTTGGTGTTAGAGCTTGAAGCTCCTTCGATGAGTCGGCTGGGTTGATTTTGGAGCATGAGAGTGAAGGAGTGATCAAGGATCATAGGATTTGGAGAGCTCGCATGAATAGCTGCATGTGCACTATTTTGGAGTGCATGTGCGAAGTCAGGGTCTTGAAAGAGGTAACCACATAGTTGGGAGAAGGTGTAGTCTGGGTGCAAGAAAGGG
The DNA here is from genome assembly GCA_007115665.2 of Sequoiadendron giganteum. Lineage (NCBI taxonomy): Eukaryota > Viridiplantae > Streptophyta > Pinopsida > Cupressales > Cupressaceae > Sequoiadendron > Sequoiadendron giganteum. The sequence goes on along the minus strand of CM021103.1, from coordinate 682,272,757 downwards.
CTTGTCTGCAAGGGAGTTGCAAGTAAGGTTTTACAGTGTCGCATTGGGGTTGGATATTTGAAGAAAAAAAGTTCAGCCACACCAGCCTTATTGATATAATTACTTTTATATTTATTCAATCAATTATACCTTTGTATTTTATTATGACTATAGGTTGTTGATAAGTTTGTCTACTATTTCCAAGGCCAAATTATTCTAGGTTAACTTGAGGGATACTAATTTGAGTTGCGTGTGGAAAATAATGAAAAATTATTTTAGCATTTGTAAGTACTATATTAATACATCAAATTATATGTGTTGTGTTTTGAAACCCTAAAATCATGATATGTGTAATATGAAAGTTAGAGTCATATTACCATGCTTTCAAGATAGTGATTGATTATTGTTGATTTTAATTAGACATTGCTATCTTAGAGTATTCTTGGGCTTTTCCACAACTTCTTACAAACTAATTTATGTCTATGATTGTGGTTATGGCAAGATAATAGAAAATTGGTAGGGATTCTTTAGTTAAATATACTTGTGTAGGCTTATGAGCTTGTATACATATGAATGATGCATTATAAAGAAATAAAAAAGTATTATTTTTGCAAGTATTCAAATTGTATGATTTAGAAATGGTTAATTAGAATAAGAACTTTACAATTTAATACAATATAAGGACTTATTTTATAATTACCTTTTGGAAGGCTCTACTACATTGGATGATTATGAAGGTTTAAGGTAGTTGTAATTATACACAAAGTACATTAAATTTTGCATTTATAATCAAATAATTATATCCTTATGGTATTAAAGGTAGAATGTAGATCTATTAATAAAGTATTAGTATAGCTAAGTATTTTGTTTCTATTAGTAAATATTTTATCTATTATTAGTTAAATTTTATTATTCTATTATATTTGATTAGTGATTTTTATCAAGAAGTTTTGAGTATTTTGAGGTAACTCCATATTGAAAAAAAATCTAATGTAACATATCATTAATTTAAATCATAATTGTTCTAATCAAACTCAATAAAACACTATGTATGTTCTACACCATAAGAAATCTATGATAAAAAAAATTCCTCATTCAAAAAATTAGATATTCATGAAATTAATGCTAGATGATAATATTCATTATATAATTTATTAAAAAAGTAGCATATATAATTATTAAAGTAAGTTTATAAATTTAAATAAATAACTGTTATGGCAAGATAATAGAAAATTGGTGAAATTTTAACCTCAAACAAGAATTTTATAACTTTAAATAAATAATTGGTGCTAGATGAAACTATTCTTTGTACTAATTGATTCATAAAATAACATATATAATTAGTCGATAGGCTACATATAGTGTGAAATTTTAACCTGAAACAAGTCTCATGCTCAGGGATGACTTTAAGAAACCCCCCCCCCTTGGCGAAGGTGTAAAATCCTGAATATTTCCTTTTATTTGAAAAAATTATTAATTTTTTTGGCGAATCTATGCACATTATTAAAAAGTTTGTAAAATCCTAGCGAATCTTAATGAATAATTGGTAAAAATTAATAATCACAGTGGCGAATCCTAGTGAATATTCACTAAAAATATTAATTACAATGGTGAATCTCTCCTTGAAAAATTTGCATAGTTGGTCGGCGCAGTTCCCCCATATTTTTAATTTTTTTGTAATATTGAAGTAGGGGCCCGGGGGCGGCAGCCACCAGCGGGGTCAAGGTGGAAAAACCCCCTTGTGGGGGTCGAGGGGCAATGCCCCCTTGTGGGGTCTAGGCCTAAACAAGCCTTTTAAAAGGCATGTGTGTATTAGGCTGCAAAATCAACCTGCAGTCGTTCGATTAAAAAGTGAAGCAATGATTTGATGGCAATAAATAAAAGCCCTATTCAAGGCTAAAATATCCATGAAATTAGTTGGTAATTATTATTGTGGCAATATTTCCTCAAAATTAATGGTAGGAATATAATATTATTGGCGAATATAATCGATATTTCTGATTAGAGTATAAATTGTTGGTGAATTAGTTCCAATGACATATCATTTAAAATATAATACATAGAAGAAATTAATCGAGATGATTTTTTTTTTTGTAAAAACTTGGCGATTCAGCATTGTTTTTAGCTTGTACTGTTCGCCATTTCTGGAGGTCCTAATTTCGATTATTTGCCAATTGGCAAAGATTCGCCACTAAAGTTTTCACCGCTCATACTTTTCATCGTACTAATTGATTCATAAAATAACATATATAACTAGCTGATAGGCTGCATATAGTGTGAGATTTTAACCTGAAACAAGTCTGATGCCTAGAAACCACTATTAATTCATAAAAGCCTCCAAAATCTCACTTATCACATAAAAGTGATAAATATTGATTTGACAACTCGATGAGAACATTCTATTTCTATTTGCAACACTTTTTTGTTAATTTGATGGCAACTTTATTTTCTCATTTGCATTACTTTATTTTTTGAATCTTTATGCAAATATTTCATAATCACATAACACCTAATTTCTTTAAGGAAAAAATCTAGATTTATCTAAATTTATTTCATTTCGTTATTTAACACTTATTATTAATTGTTTAATCCAGACACATGCAAATAGAATCTGTAGCACATCCATACACAAACACATACTCTCTAAAATATTAGCATATATATTTTTTCTAGACATAATCCTTGAACTTCCTTTAAACGCATGTGATAGGGTGGATGGATACAGATCACACATTAATTTAGAAATACATAATACATATAAACCCAAAAAATCAATCACACAAATGCATGAACATTGCTCAAACGTGATGTTTGACTATTAATATTAATCCATCGATTGATTACATGCTGTTGCATTCTCATCTTTCTCCACATGACCACTTGGTCATCTCAACACTTGACCTAATACACCTTGGCTTGATACAACTTGATCTGATACACCTTGATTCCATGATGCATAAGAAAATACATCTACCTCTTTTATAGAGGTTTTTGATATTACAAAGATCTTTCTAGAACTCAAGCCGACATGTATAGATTATAGGCTGACTTACAAATATTTGATATTTTTCATGTTTATCCTTATCTTAGAACATTCTAGAACTTTTCATTCCATATCATTTAATATTATCGATGTGGGAGAAATTGCATATCCCAACACTCCCGCTCAATTTTGACCACACATTTATCAACTCAAATTTGTCTTCCAAGTCTGTTGAATCACTCAAATCCTTCTGTTGAATCACTCAAATCCTTCTTTTGCATAAGGCTTTCAAACTAGCTTCAAGATTTGCGGATCTCTTTCATCAAATCTTTCCAACTTTCATCCCACTGCTACGGTAGTCTTTGAGACTTCAATCTTCAAATCTTCAAAACTTGAAACTGGAAGTCATCTCACTATCTGTAGCTTTCCATTTTCCTTGACGTCTTGCTCGACCAACAAATATTTCTTGATTTATTTCATCTTTAACATATGAACATCTATATTTGAACAATTTTCTCAAAATACCTGTAACCTTTTGCCAACTCAATCTATATGTCCATCCATAATTCATTTGCATACTTCCCATATTTATCTTCACTATTTTCCAACACATCTTCTCCGAATGATTTCTGAAACCACAAATTCTGCATGGATGTAGATCCCAATTACATGTATCCTTTCTATGACCTTTCCTATTACAATGACAACATTTCATACATTGCATTACTTTAACAATTTTGTTGAACTGGTATTATTTCCTTTTCCTGTCACATATCCAGGACCTTCAAATTTTGTCCTCATAACTGGTTCAATTGGCTCTTTCATTCCATGCTCATGCTTTCCTAATCCTTGACCTCTATATCCCATTCTCTTCATGATTTTCAAACCAACATTATCATCAAAACAACTAGAAGCTTTTGTAGTATCATTGCACTTTACATGTTCACCATCACATTCTTTTTTACAAACAACTTCAGCAAAATCACATTTATCAAATGAAAAATTCAAATCCTTTGTATCATATGAAACATCGCATACTGATTTCTCTGACTTCAAAATTTCATTATTTTCATTTAATTTCTTCATCTTTTCCTCTAAATCATCAAATAATTTTACTCTTTGTTCTAATTCTTCATTCCTCTTATTAATCTCATTAAACAACTTTAACTTCTCTTTTAGCTCTTTATTCCTCTCAAGTTTGCATGATTCCTTTACTTGCCAATTATGTAATTCTTCCACAAACTTTAACCTATCCTCTAGCTCTTCAATTTTCTCTTTATAATCACTAATTTCATTTAAAAATTTGTATCTTTATGTTGAGCTCTTATTCATCGTTGTGAACCTTTCTCTAGTTCCACTAATTTTTTGTTTAGACAATCCATCTCAGAAATTAAACTTGCATTTTCTTTCAATACTCTTTTACCTTGCTTTCCCATTAGAATAAACAATTTCAACTCACCTTGTTCACTTGATTTCGTTATTCCGTAGCTTCATGTGCCTCTCTTTCTCAATCTATAATTCTTGCTTGGCTGCAATTTCCTTTCTTCTATGTATTCTTATTTAAAATAATGACTTCTATAGTCTTCACAATTTCTTTCACAAACATGTGAGCTCAATAAAAATTACCTTTGACAAAATAAATCTTTACCTTCATTTATTGCTTCAGGTTATGCTAACAGTTCAGCTATCTCAAATATTTTTGGGGCCTTCCTTCAGATCTACGGCTAATCCAACCATCCTCACTCTCCTTTCAAGTGGTGCAAACATCACCTAGCTCTTCTTAGTCCACTATGGGCAATGCCTACAAAAATGACGATCTCTTCCTTCACTGTGATCTTTATTCTAATAGTGGCCATGATATCCTTGACCTAATTTCAAGGACTGAAGTGGCAGCTACAAGCAACATTTGTTTGCAATCTATAAATCTCTTGTTTTAGCTCCAAAAAAAAATAGCAGTGACGAATCTACATCAACAATTTTTACTTCTATTGAAACCATCAATCTACCTTGGCTGCACTTCCTCTTTTGACTTCAGAATTTTATCTTTAAAAATTATGCACAATCCTGTTCACAACAATCCTCCTCAACCTGCTCTAATATGCTTCACTCCCAAGATCTACAAGCTACTCTGATACCAATATGATGGGGTGGATGTATACAGATCACACATAAATTCAGAAATACATAAACATATAAACTCAGAAAATCAATCACAAAAATGCTACTGCACTATTAATATTAATCCATCAATTGATTACATGCTGCTTCATTCTCATCTTTCTCCAAATGACCACTTGGTCATCTCAACACTTGACCTGATACACCTTGATCTTGTTGGAAAACAGGAGAGTAGACAAGCATAGAAAGAACAAAAACAACTTAAGTTTAATTTAATCACTGAAAACCAATAAATTGAGACATACACACTAAACCCCAAAAAAAAAATATTTTCAACACAGAGCTACTGTTCTTCACTTCTAGAATCTTGATTCTTCTGAAAAAAGTCTATATATCTCCTTCACTTCATCACTCTTGTAAGTTCACACCCATAGAAAATACTTACTTACTTTTGATACAATATTACCCTGCTCTGGAGAGCTATCACCTACTTCTTCCCCTTTTTTTTTCTTATCTCTTCTCTACAAAAAAACTGAGCAAAAAAATAAATATATAAATTAAATTCATAAAATAAACTAAATTATTGCACCCACAAAGCGTGTGAGGCAAGTAGAAGGGTTAATGAAAAATTCCCTTCGTATGCTTTTAAAACCAAGCATCATAAATCATATTAAATAAAGTCCTTGCCATGTCCAATCAAGAGATAAATATCGCCAACAAGACCCCACTTGAAAATTGCCACCAAAACAAGCTTATATCGCACTACTGCGCAAAGAGGGAGAAGGTGGTTTGCGGTACTGTGGGGTACTGCCCCACCGCGGGGGATAGATGGAAGATCTGCAGTATCATGGTGAAGTTGCGAGCTACCACATAATTGCTCATTGAGAGAATAGAGGTAGCGGTACCATGGGGTCACCGTAACACCGCGGTGATTAGAGAGAGGAGCGTCGGTCAAGCGAGGAAACCACACCACCATAGATGAAGACTAGAGAGCTGGCGGTACCATGGGGAGCAAAGAGAAACCACTCTACCACAGGGTGAGATAAGGAATATGATGGGGCTGCGGTAACCGTGCAACCACTGAGAGATGGAAAGTGGGCCGTATGGTAGTAATACCACAGTACTGCATTGGGCCAAGAGGGAAGCAGCGGTTCCACAGTAACTCTGTAGTCGGGGTTAAAATCTAACACTCCCCCTTAAACAGAACTGGAAGATTTGATGAAGCCCAAATGATTTCTTTCAACGCTCATCCCAAAGTCATTCTCCAATATTATTACGAATGCTCCGGAATTCTCTAGGTTTTCCAATTCTCCTCTCTTTGTTCTTTCTTCTTCATCTTTCAACAATTTGGATGCACACTTCTTTTCGTCATCAACCTTTCGTAACTCCTTTCTTCGAACTCTTTTCTATGATGAATGCAGGCTCTAACTGAATCTTGAACCTCCTCTAACTTGAACTCGACCATATTCCTTTATTAGCTTCTTCCAATTGCTACAACAACGATATTTTCTACCATCTATGCTTAGCAACTTCAAGCTCTTTGCAAATATAACTCAAATATCAGTTGTTCTCTTTATCAACTGCTACTGATAACAATCCAAACTCTTCTTGATCAATTGCAGCTGATTTAAACTCTTTGATCTCCTCTTCTTTCAAAATTGCCTTAGATTTTCAAGAATTTGTTTTGAAATGTTCATTTCATATCTTTCTATCTCTAGCTTTTTCAGACGAGTCTCAATTTCTTTTCCTTAATCTTGCATGAATTCTCTCTTTCATTCTCTTTTACCTTTTTCTTTTCTGCATTGAATTTTGAGCTCCCTAATGTTTGCTGCATTTCTCCTATTTGTTTTTAATTCATCATCTACAATCTTGCGTTGTTGTTTCATTTCTTCTTCAAACACAGACTTCCTTGCAACTTGGTGTTCATCAGTTTGGATATGAACTTCTTCTCGTTCTCTACTTGCAATATTTAAAAAAAAAACTGATTCCACTTTCTCAATATTCCCCTTTTTTTACTTGATGCAATTCTTTTTCAATTTGTTTTGAGGCTTGAATCATTTCAATGACTTATTCTTGATTTTCTCATCTCTTCCCATAGTGGCACACTACTGGTGCTAGGGAATCCTGTCATTAGTTTATCTTTCATCTTCATTCTTGCTTACTGAATGTTGTTGCATTTCACTGTGTTATTTATTTCTCCAATAGTTGTTTCACTTTCTTCCAATAGTTGTAGATATTTTATGGCTATCTCTACCTCCTTGTTCCATAATTCTAATCAACATTTTATTCAAAAAAAAAACTTCAGATAATTCTTCCTTTCCTTGTCCTGCAATCATTGGATATGGCCAAGAACACAAAACTTTTCTTCCAAAAGAAAATCTCCACATTGTGGCTACTTCCATACAACCATGACTCCTTTGAACTGCTGTAACCTTTCAAACTTTTTCTTAATCAAGACAATTTTCAGATTTAGGAGTCTTGCAATCTTCCATCTATCATCTCATATCACTTCCTACATGATCAAACCTCAAATGGTGTCCTTTAACAACAATGGTTGTGACCTCCCTTTGTTTATTCTTTCATATAATGATGGAATCACTCCAACCCACAATCAAATTTTATTACCATTTTCTCTCTCGACAACTTCATATGCCTAATTTTCAAAGCATCCATGAGCATTACTTTAACTAATTTTTTTAACAGCTGCTACTGTACCAAACTTTAAATTTTGTAGTGGTAGCTTCAGCTACAACTCTAAATCTTTGTATCACTTTGCATATGACCACCTGTTTACTCAAACTTGGAAACTCTTGTGGCTTCATCTTGCACTTGCTTGTTCTGTGATTACATCAATGTTTTCTAATTTATCAAAATTGTCAAACCCCTTTTTTTAACTTTCAATAATGATGCTTTTCATTGGAATTTTTCAATTGCACCAGCAGTTTCACCAACTCTTGTTTCAAAGCTTTAACATAGAACTTTCAATATCTTCACAATCTGAAAGTGTCTCATTAGACAACAATTTCTTTTCACTCAAAACATTTTTCATCCCTTTTGAACATTCAAACCTTTCATAATTTTTATTGATCTTCACATATGAACACTTGTACAATTTTTTGAGCATACCTATTAGCTTCAACCAACTTGATTGACAGACCCATCCATAGTCCAATTTTATCTATTCTATTATAGATTCATTCTTTGACACTTTATTCTAGCACATTTTCTTGGAATGATTCATTGAGCCACAAACCCTGCAAGGGTGCAAATCCCAACACTTTTCTTTGGTATGACCTTTCCTCTAGCACTATGTACACTCAACACTCTTCATTTCTCGAACAAATTTACCTGCACTTGTTACACCATTCCCCTTTCTTGGGACATACCCAAGACCTTCATACTTTGGCCTAATTGTTGCCTCAATTCGATCTCTCATTCCTTGATCATGTTTTCCTAATCCTTGTCCTGTGTAGCCCATTCTTTTCATAATTTTTAACCCAACATTCTCTTCTAAACAATTAGCATCTTTTACAGATTCTAATATATTATCAGAACAAGCAAGATTTGTAAACCCATTAACCTGTTCACCTTGACATTTTTTATCACCAATATTTTCAAAAAAATCAGATTTATCAAATGAGGAACACAAATCTACTGTGTCACATGAAGCATCACAAGATGAAGACTTTGACTTCACACAATCTTTTCCTTGTTTCAGTTTTGATATTTCCTTTTTTTGCAAACTGTTTTCTTCTTCTACCCTTTTTAAAATTTCTTCCAAATCTTCATTCTTTTTTTTTATTTCATCAAACACCTTTACTCTTTGTTCAAACTCCTCAATTCTTTTCTTAATCTCTTCAAAAGATTTCAACCTTTCTTCTAGCTCTCCATTTCTAGCTTTAACTTTTCTCCATTCTTTCTCAAGATCATCATTTTCTTTTAGTAGTATATAGTTTTCTTTCTTCATCTCTTTTATTTTTTCAAAATAACACCCATTGTTCTTTTTAACATTATCCAATTCATCTTTAAGTTTCTTTAATTCTTCTTCCAAGCAATTATTTTCAACAACTAAACTTTTATTCTCTTTTTTAACTCTTTTTCCAATTTTTCCCATCTGGAAAGGAAAGTTTCAACTTACCTTACTTTATTTTGTTACAGGAATTCAGCAACTTCGTGTGCCTTTCATCTTCTATAGTCTTTATTTTTCCCTTGTTCAGCAATTGGCTCTACAACTCTTTGTTTGTTCAGGAAATTGGTGTTCTGCACAATCTTTTTCTTCAGCATAACCTCTTCTTTTTAACAATTTATTGCTAACTGTCTTAACAAATCTAAAAGCCTCCTTGTAACAACTTCTTCTTCTTGTAGAATTTTGCACAACTTCTCTTATCACAGTGATTTATTCTCTTTGTTTTTTAAAATATAGCTCTTTTGGCTCTTCTCAAATTTTCAAGCATTCACCTTCATTCACCAATTGCAAAAATTTGTTTTGAGATGACCTCTTCTCAATAGCCTACCATAAATATTTGCTAATTTCTAACCCCAGACAAGCTTCTCAGACAGTTTACAGACATAACTATTGTTCTTGAAAACAACACTAAATGAATTCCTAGACACCTATAGCTCTGATACCACTTTGTTGGAAAAAAAGAGAACATAAAAGCATAGAAAGAACAAAAACAACTTAAAGTTTAATTTAAACACTGAAAACCAATAAATTGAGACATACACACTAAACCCAAATTTTTTAATATTATACTAAATTTTGAAAAAAAAAATATTTTCAACATAGAGCTACTGCTCTTCACTTCTAGAATCTTGCTTCTTTTGAGAAAAGTCTATATATCTCCTTCACTTCATCAATCTTCTAAGTTCACACCCACAGAAAATACTTACATAATTATGATACAATATTACCCTGCTCTTGAGAGCTATCACCTACTTCTTCCCTTTTTTTTTTTTTTTCTTATCTCTTCTCTACAAAACAACCGAGCAAACAAAATATATATATAGATTAACTTCATAAAATAAACTAAATTATTGCACCCACAAAGTGTGTGAGGCAAGTACAAGGGTTAATGAAAAATTTCCTTGCTATGTTTTTAAAACCAAGCATCATAAATCATATTAAATAAAGTCCTTGCCACGTCCAATGAAGAGATAAATTATACCGCCAGCAAGACCCCACTTGAAAATCACTGGCAAAACAAGCTTATACCGCGCTACTGTGCAAAGAGGGAGAAGGCAGTTTGTGGTACCATGGGGTACTGCCCAACCGCGAGGGACAGATGGAAGACCTGCGCTATCGTGGTGAAGCCGTGAGCTACCACGTAACCGTACAGTGAGAGAATAGAGGCAATGATACCGCAGGGTCACTGCACCACCGTGGTGAGGAGAGAGAGGAGCTACAGTAAACCGAGGAAATCGTGCCACCACACCACCATCGCGGTGAGGAGAGAGAGGAGTGGTGGTAAAGTGAGGAAACCATGCCACCGTGCCACCACAGATGAAGACTGGGAAGCTGGCGCTACCGCGGGGAGCAATGAGAAACCGATCTACCACAAGGTGAGATAAGGAAGACCGTGGGGCCGCGATAACCACACAACCGCCGAGAGATGGAAAGCGAGTTGTGATTTGGCGGTAATATCGTGGTACCGTGCCGGGCTGAGTGGGAAGCAACAGTTCCACAGTAACCCTACAGTCGAGGTTAAAATCTAACATAGCTGATACATCTTGATCTAATACACCTTGATTCCATGATGCATAAGCAAATACATCTGCCTCTTTTATAGAGGTCTTTGATATTGCAAAGATCTTTCTTGAACTCAGGCCAACATGTATAGATTATAGGCTGACTTACAAATATTTGATAATTATTATGTTTATCCTTATCTTAGAACTTTCTAGAACTTTTTATTCCATATCATTTAATATTAATGATGTGAAAGAAATTACATATCCCAATAGCATGTGGTAATTATTAAATTAATTTTATACATTGATATAAATTATTTAAACAAATTTGATTAACCTGAAAAATGGTTGTATTATAGAATAACTAGGAATAGATGATGAGTGTAATTAATTCAGATTAAAAGCTCTGTGTCTTATTAGACCGAGAGGAAATTGCAGCAATATAAAATAAAATCAAGAAGAACTTCAACCAAAATTCTAATTCAAATACTTCCACATGAATTTTACAGTGTATTTATTGCCCAAGTCCATAAATTATAAGTTTAAGGAATTACAAGTAAATCACTCAAAACAAAATAAATCAGCAATTTCCAATCTATTTCTCCACCTCATTGACAAATAATTTTTTCATTATTCTTCATTTGTCAATTTTTTTCAACTACCACACCTTTCCAAATTGGTTTTCCAACATATTCTCCAGCCAAAATGTGGATAAATCTTTCCTCTTTCACCTACAAAATAGTAATGTGGGAAAGGAGTTATGTTGGGAACCACCCAATCTAGAGATGTTGCAGGTGTATAGTTTCTCTTGCTCTCTATAATGACTGCTTTCATGACTCTCTCCTTCTTCTTGGCTGCTACTTTTATCTAATCTTTGACCTGCTCTTACAAAAATAAAAACAATATAAACTGCGCTTCACAATCAAAGAAAATGAGGTGCTCATAATATATTTTTTTGAAATCAATAGTAATTCATTTTTTCCATAGAGTTTATTAAAAAATTTAAAATTATTTAAAATAAAACATTAAATATTATGATATCTTTTGATAAAAAATAATTGATAAAAATAAGCAATAACATAGACAATAATTTTATCTAATCAAAAAATAGACAACAATTTTTCTTTTTTAATCGAGAACATCTATCCAAATCATAAAAAAATTGAAGATTTCAATTTCAACATTCTTAAATCAAGACAAATTTCCTATGTTGGAGTTTCACTCCACTCCCGCATTCGTATCCAGCCCTTACCGCGCTCCCACGCCCTCAAACACTACTACTCACGGTTTGCCGTCATCTACCGCTTTATCACGGTCATGTCTCTCACTGTTGGCAATCTTCATCGCTTACCACACTACCGCGGTCTAACCACATGTTGCCTACGGTAATGCAGTTAACCGCTTGGCAATAGTTACCGCCCTCTTGTGGTCTACAGTCTAACTGCATGTGGTACCACGGTGAACGTCATCGCTTTTCTCTCTGTTTGTTCATGTTGCTATCACTCTACCATGGTTTGTCCGCTAATCATCGATGATAATGCAGTGCTCTTGTTTCTCTGTTCATTGATCGTGGCTGGGTGGTTACTGTGACCACCGTGGTCTATTTCTTAACCGCCACAGTACCATGGTGGGTTGTTTCTTGTCTATGCGCATGGTTACCGCAATCACTGTTGTCTCTCCAAAAACCGTAGCGGTAGTGGGGTGTTTGACTTTTTGATTTTTTGACGACAGTTTCTGGGCTCTACGTTGGTAGTTGAAGGACTTGTTTTTTCATCTAATTCGATAGTCTTTAATTTTACTAGGACAATTTTTTAAAATCGATTTGACTATGTTTAGGACATATATTTGCTGGCATTGTTATTTCATTCAAGTTTGTATTAATTTCATCTTGGGCCGTAATCTTTTATATATTGTCATATTTTGTAATTTTAAAGTAGATGAGACCGTGTTAATACATATATTGCTCTGAAGTAGCAAAGGTGGTTAATGGTTGTTCTGTGTTAAGAAATTAATCTTTTATGTGTGTATGTTTTTTTTTATCTCTGCTATTTCCTTCACGTGGTATCAAAGCCTAAGGTTATTTTGTAGAAGAGTGTGTAAATCATGGCAGCAAGCACAAGCTTGAGTAATCCCCAAATTCCATAATTGAATGGAAAGAATTATGACTACTGGTCAATAACAATGAGAGCATTGGTCTGTTCACAAGATTTATGGGAGTATGTAGAGAATGGGTTTCCAGAACCGACAGATGCAGTAGCATATAATGCCTTGACACAAGCAGAGAAAGATTTGTTGAAGGATAACAAGAAGAAGGATTCAAAGGCTCAATTTTTCATTCTTCAAGGTGTACATGAAAGTATTTTTCCTAGAATATCAGCCACTACCAAGTTCAAGCAAGCATGAGACATTTTACAAATAACATATCAAGGAATGGACAAAGTAAAAACTGCAAAGTTGTAAATACTGAGAAGAGAGTTTGAGACTCTGTTTATGAAAGAAAATGAGTCTGTAGATTCATATTTTACTCAAATAATGGGAATATTAAACCAGATGAGAACACGTGGATAGACAATAGAAGATTTCAAAGTTATAGAAAATATTTTAAGAAGCTTACCCACAACATTTGAGTCAATTACAGTCACAATAGAAGAGACAAAGGATCTCACATAGTATTCAGTTGATGAGCTATATGCTTCACTAATTTCTCATGAGCACAGACTTAGCAAAACAACAAATATGTCATTGGAGCATGGATTCAAGTCACAAGCTTCAATTAACCAAGGAAGAGACAAAGGTAGAACAAATTTCAGAGCAAGAGGAAGAGGCTTCAATAGAGGTGGAAGAAATAACTAGTCAAGTTCAAGTGGAAGAGGCAGCAGCCAAAACCCATCTCAAAATTTTCCTCAAGGACATAGGTATGATAAATCTCAGGTTCAATGCCATTACTGCAAAAATTTTGGCCATTACATGAATGAGTGTAGAAAGAAATGGTATGAAATGAGTAGGAAAAATGCAAACTTTTCTAGAGAAAATGAAAACCATAGACCTGATAAGAGCACAAGGTTTTTAGCCTGCAATGTAGCTCAAGCTAGTGAGAAAGAAGTTTCATTTTTAGATTCAGGCTGTAGTAATCACATGATAGGGAATCTAGAGTTATTCATAAGTTTAGATGAGAATATTAAGTCAGATGTCACCCTGGGTAATGACAACAAAGTGTGAGTTAAAGGAAAAGGGAATGTGAATATTCTAACCAAGTAGGGGGAGCAAATATATATTTTTGATGTTTATTTTGTGCCTGGTCTTAAACATAACTTGATGAGTGTAGGACAGTTAATTCAAAAGGGGTATAGAGTGTCTTTGAAGAATGGGTTATGCACTATTTTATACAAATACCCAAGTGGCCAGTTGATTGTAAGAAATTCATATGACAAACAATAGAATGTTTCCTTTGAGAATTCAACTAGCTTTGAGTACAAACTTTGCACAAGCACAAGAGGTATCAACTGTTATTCAATCTATCTTTTAAGAAGAGGTAAAGGATGAAAACTAGCTTTGGCACTTAAGATTCGGTCATTTAAATTTTGGAGGTTTGAATTTGCTCCATAGGAAGAACATGGTAAAGGGAATTCCATTAATTGAAAAAACCGAAAGAGTTTGTGATGGTTGCATACTTGGAAAGCAACTTAGAGAATCTTTCCCAGTAGGAAAATCTACAAGAGCAAAAGCCCCATTGGAAATAGTACATTCAGATTTATGTGGTCCAATGCAGACACCTTCAATAGGTGGTAGTTTTTATTTTCTGACTTTCATAGATGATTATTCAAGGAAGACATGGGTGTATTTTCTGAAATAGAAAAGTGAAGTGTTTAATTTCTTTTGTCAATTCAAGTCTTTAGCTGAAAAATAGAGTGGTTGTTTCATCAAAGTGATAAGAATAGATAGAGGAGGTGAATACATATCAAAAGAGTTCTTAAATTTCTGCAAAGAACATGGAATACACAAACAATTCACAACAAGATAAATGCCTCAACAAAATGGGGTAGCTGAAAAAAAATAGAACCATAATGGAGATGGCTAGAAGTATGTTAAAAGCCAAGCATTTAACAAATGAATTTTGCGCTGAAGCTATATCTTGTGCAGCATAGATCATGAATAGATTCCCTACAAAAAGTGTGATGAATATTATCCCTGAAGAAGCATGGATAGGTAAAAATCACAGTGTGTCTCACATGAGATTTTTTGGTTGTGTTTCATATGCACATGTTCCTGATCAGTTGAGAAGAAAACTTGTAAAAAAGGAGAAAAATGCATTTTTGTTGGATATAGTGAAGAATCCAAATCATATAAACTGTTTAATCCATCAACCAAGAAAGTAATAATAAATAGGGATGTCCAATTATTGAAGATGAAGCATGGGATGGAAGTAAAGAGAGCATTGTCAATGTCATAGTCAATATCCCTTAAAATGAGAATGAAATTACAGTTTCAGCTAATGTACCCGTTGTTCCTATTCAACCTCAAGCAAGTGGTCAAAAAATGACACCAACAAGTAATACAAGAGTAGCAGCAAGAAGACTGCAGACGCCAATCACAGGAAGAACTTCTGGCACAGGACCTTCAAGTCCATATTCAACAGATTCAAGTGATCATTCAAACCCAACCTTGGATAGCATGAGGAGGTAGAAAATCAGAAGCATGTTTGATATTTATAATCAAAATGAAGGTGAAAACAATTCTCAGCAATTTACACTTTTTGCATTTTATTCACAAGTTGAAGATCCGATTCATTATGAAGATGCAATCAAGGAAGAAAAGTGGTTAACAACAATGGATGATGAGATAGATTCAATAGAAAACAATCAAACATGGGAATTGCAAAGTATTCCAAAAGACAAAGATGTCATTGGTGTTAAATGGATTTATAAGACTAAATTGAATGCAAATGGAGAAGTGCAGAAGCACAGAGCAAGATTGGTGGTAAAAGGTTATGCACAATAACTTGGAATAGATTACAATGAAACTTTTGCACCAGTTGCACATCTTGACACAATCAGAATGTTATTGGCCTTAGCAGCACAAAATAGTTGGTTAGTTCATCAGATGGATGTGAAGTCAACATTTCTCAATGACTATCTAGAAGAGGAAGTTTACATTGAACAACCACTAGGATATGAGATATCAGGACAAGAGGACAAAGTCTATAAACTGAAGAAGGCACTGAATGGTTTGAAACAAGCCCCAAGAGCTTGGTATAGTAGAATTGACAATTATTTCACAAATAATGGGTTTACTAGATGTGATAGTGAACCAACACTATACAATAAAGTGAATGATGATGGTGAAATCTTGATTATTTGTTTGTATGTTGATGATTTGATCTTAACTGAAAATCTATCAATTGAAATGTTCAAAGCAGCAATGATGAAAGTGTTTGAGATGACAGACATGGGTTTGATGAAGTATTTTCTGGGCATTGAGGTAACATAGAATAAAGATGGTATTTTTATTTCATAATCTAAATATGCAAAGGATGTTTTAAAGAGATTCAATATGTTAAATTGTAAGTCAGCACTTGCTCCAATGGTGATTGGACTTAAATTGAGCAAAAAAGACAAAGGCTTGGATGTTAATCCAACTTTGTATAAACAACTAGTAGGAAGTTTAATGTATTCAACAACCACAAGGCCAGACATCATGTATGTAGTTAGTTTGATCTCCAGATTCATGGAATCACCAAAAGAATCACAATGGATGGCTAGAAAGTGAATTCTGAGATACATCAATGGAACGAAGAGCTATGGCATTCAGTATTCTAGAACAAATGATTTTAAATTAACACATTTTACTGATAGTGACTGTGCTGGAAGTGTTGATGATAGGAAAAGTACCTCAGGCTATATTTTTCACTTTGGTAGTGGAGTAGTTGTATGGGCTTCAAAGAAATAGCCAATCGTTATATTATCTTCAGCTGAAGCTGAGTATGTTGTAGCCACAAGTGCATCTTGCTAGGCAGTATGGATGAGATAAGTTTTGAAGGAGATTCAAACTAAACAGACGTAAGTTACAAAAATATTTTGTGACAACAATTCTGTAATCACCCTTTCCAAGAATCTGGTCTTCGACAAGTGAAGCAAGCATATAGACATAAGGTTTCATTTCATTCGGGAGTTGATCACAAAAGGCGAAATCATTCTGGAATTTTGCAAGATGGATGAGCAACAGGCAGACATTTTTACCAAGCCACTGCACCGAGATGAGTTCATACGCTAAAGAGCTAGACTGGGCATCACTGACTGCATGAGTTTCGTTCAAGGGGGAGTGTTGGTGTTTCACTCCACTCCCGCATTCGTATCCAGCCCTTATCGCACTCCCGCGCCCTCAAACACTACTACTCACAGTTTGTTATTGTCTACTGCTTTACCGCAATCATGTCTCTCACTGTCGACAGTTACACGATGGCAATCTTCATCACTTACCTCACTACCGCAGTCTAACTGCATGTTGCCTGTGGCAATGCAGTTAACCGCTTAGCAACAATTATCGCTCTCCCATGGTCTACAGTCTAACTGCGTGCGGTAGCGTGGTGATCATCATCACTTTTCTCTTTGTCTGTTTATGTATGGCTAGGTGGTTACTGCGACCACCACGGTCTATTTATTAACCGCCATGATACCACGGTGGGTCGTTTCTTGTCTGTGCACATGGTTACTGCGATCACCGTGGTCTCTCCAAAAACCGCAGTGGTAGTGCAGTGTTTGACTTTTTGATTTTTTGACGACAGTTTGTGGGCTCTACATTGGTAGTTGAAGGACGTGTTTTGTTATCTGATTCGACAATCTTTAATCTGACTAGGAATTTTTTTTAAATCGATTTGACTATGTTTAAGACATATATTTGCTAGCATTCTTATGTCATTCAAGTTTGTATTAATTTCGTCTTGGGCTGTAATATTTTATAGACTGTTATACTTTGTAATTTTAAAGTAGATGAGACAATTTTAATACATATATTGCTCTGAAGTAGCAAAGGTGGTTAATGGTTGTTATGTATTAAGAAATTAATTTTTTATGTGTGTTTTTTTTTTTATCTCTGCTATTTCCTTCATCCTGGAAACAATAGAAAACAAGTCTAACGAATTATGTAGAAAGCTCAACTATACTCCAAAGAACCTATTTTACATAAAAAATAATGCAAAGAGCTCAAATATTAAAGACTCATATATCTAATGACCTATGAATTAAGGAGATACAATTGAATTACTAGCTTGAGGAATGCTTGCCCAATTTATAATGATTTAAAAGATAGATGAGATAAGAATGAAGAGCTTTTCAAATATTCTTTGCTGAATTTTGTTGTCCTGATATTGGCAAACACGAATGGCCTCTTTTGAAAAGGAGATTCAATTCTTATTGCAGATAATTGTAGCCATTGTTCATTGTTCTGTGATCTAGCTAAGGTAATCTCATTGAATGTGTAAAAGTAAATACTTCTATCACATTCCAAATTTGCCTTGTATTTCATCACCAAGAGTAAATTCTCATACACTTTAACAACTTTTTTTTGAAAACCTTTCCATTCTATTCTCGCTCAAGAGAGAAATAAAACCACATATTTGAGTCCCTATAGGGGCATAATTCACACATCTAATAGGATGGTCATGATTGAAGGAATTTAACAGAGATTTCAAGTATTGTTTTTATGTACACAGAAATAGCTAAAATTAAATGTCATTGTAAATGTCTCGATGTAATAACTCATTGAATGTCTAATAGATGATGAGTGTAATACATATGTCTTATCCTTAAAATACCTATAAAATAATTATTCTATTAGGAACCGCCCAATCTAAAGATCTTGCAGGTGAACAATTTAGAGAAGATGAGTGTTTGGTTTCTCAAGATTTTATGGAGGATGAGGAAGATCTTCCATTTGACTGCAAATTTTTAACCATCTGCCAAAATGATAAAATAGAGGAGGTATTTGACAATTCTCTACTGCCATCAGCCATTGCTAGAGAAAATTGCCAATAAATTAAAGAGTTTGTACAGTAGATTGTCTTCTAGTTAAAATACCTACAAAATAGTTATTACGTTGATCAAAATTTGTTTTCTGTTTACAGAAAAATGAAAAAGAAACAATTAGAATTCAGATCCATTGTAGCTAGTTTGTTCAAATATAAATGTTTGTTTACAAGTATTTGTTATAAGTTGACAACATCTGCCCACAAACACACATTACTCGAATGGAAAGAATTGTACATCGTCCATAATATTGCAGTTGCAATAATGTGTTTCTGTTGTTCACTATAATGACTAGTTTCATGATTTGTTGGCTGATTTTATTATCTAATCTTCCATCTGCTCTTACAAAAACATTAGCATAAGTAAAATATATTTGAACATAAAATTAAAATAATAAAATAATAAATAAAAATCAATAGTAATTCATATTTTTTATAAAGTTTATTCAAATTTTAAATTTTAAAATATGGTAAAATCAATTAATAAAAATTATTTAAAATAAAACATTAAATACTATGATACTTTTGAATCTCTTGTGATAAGAAATAATTGATATAAATATGCAATAACATAGACAACTATTTTCTATGACACTGGGGAGAATCTGCCCAAACAATAAGAAAATTGAAGATTTCAATTTCAACATTCTTAAATTGGGTAGATTTCCCCAAAAGAATAGAAAACAGGTCTAACAAATTATATAAAGAGCTCAACTATAATCCAAGAAAACCTATTTTACGTAAGCAGCAATAAAGAAACACAATTGAATTGCTACTTTGAGAAACGCTTGGCCAATTTATAATGATCTAAACAATAGATAAGTGTATACATGTAGGGATGGTTTGGAGCATCCGATTAATTAAATACAAATTATTTGATTAATTATCCTAATTTCCTCTACTGTTTGAATAAATAGAAATATTTATTTAAATAGTTCACATTCACATCACATTTAAATTCTTCTAATATCTCATCTTAATTAAATAAACAAAATTATATACTTTGTTCGATTTAATTATCAAATCCCTATTTCAATCTATCACAACCATCTAAAATTAATTAAATAAAGACAAAACACTTTATTTATTAATTGCCATATTCTTCTGTTTAATTTAATAAACAACTATCCTATAGTTCGTTTTATTAAATTATTTATCTCCCTTTTCCTAATTTAAATAAATCAAAAATATTTGAATTAGAACATAAGGAATATTCCAATCTACATTTCCTCAAAAATGAATTAGATTTCCTATGTCTAATCCATGTCTAAAATATGTCACAATTAATACTTTGAAACTTCACGGGAAGTTTTGGAGACAAATTGGAGACAAATTCCAAAATCTTCTCTCAATCCTCCTCCATCAATCTTTCCTCTTCTCTTGCATGGTGTTTTCATGGGTAAAGACAATCTCCATTTTTCTCTCAATCTCCTCCATCTCTCACCATTCAATCCTCTAGATTGAATCCAAGCCTCTCAATGCTTTCCCTGTGTATTTCTACAACCAAGAAATCTATAAATATAGCCTCATTGAACCAAAAAAAAGGATCCAAATAATCTAACTTTTGCACTCTTACTCTATAGGAATTCAAGCATCAAGCAATCAAGTTTTCAACCATGGCTGCCTCCTGTAGCTACAATTATCTATTTCATATATGCTAATTTACATTGTTTATGATTTAATATTGCATTATCATCATCTTGTTCTTTGAATTGTAATTTTAACAGTCTTATTTGCTTAAACAATCTAAGAGCAATCAGGATTTAATAAATCTTTGGAGATAGAGAGCAATATGATGCTTTCAATTGATTACTGTTTTGAATTGATTCAATTTGATTAATCTTTGATATAATGTCGTATTAAGAAGTGTTTTAATCTTGTTTACTTATTCACACTTACAATTTGGCGCCCATTGTGGGGCATTAACCCCAATTTTATCAAAATTATCAATTTTTCTGGAAAGTGTCGTGCAGGTTCTCGACGTGTTTTTCTTGTAGCGCTTCCATTAAAAGTTCTAGCACTTCTGGTCACTGTTTTAGTGCTTTCAACTTTAGCACTTCCGATCACTATTCTAGTGCTTACGGTCACTGTTTTAGCGCATCGGGTAATTTAGTGTTTACATGGAAAACTTTGGCACTTCGGTACCCTATTTCAGCGCTTTCCAGTTTTAGCGCATCAGGTAACTGTTTTAGTGCTTCGGTGCAATATTCCAAAACTTTTGTAAAATCAGTCTGGATCCGACACATCCACGGCCAGATTTTAAATTTTTTTTCACAGTTGGACTAAAACGTATCAATCTAGGATAGTCACTTCAAAGTTTTCTAAAATTGATCAATCTAGGATAGTTAATTAAAAGTTTTCTAAAATTGATCAATCTAGGATAGTCACTTCAAAGTTTTTCTAAAATATATGAATCCCAGGATAGTCACTTTCTTGTTTTTATTAAAGCAAATCTATCAATCCTAGGATAGTCACTGCATTTTTACAGTACAAGTTAAAAAGAACAACATGATTTCTGTGGAGCAACACCTTCACATAGATTAAAAAATTTCTTTTTGGGCTTTTAAAAATAGAACAAACTTATATGTTGTGCTTGTGGTGATTAGGCTTATGCTCTCCCCTTAACTGGGTGACCAAAGTGCCATATTCACTTTTATTTCATGTCATTTATGCTTTATTAAATCCTTTAGCAGGCTTGCCGTAGTGGGAAAAAGTACTCACCCTATGGGAACGACCTAAGTGGGAACAACCAAAGCCAGGTTTTCCAATCCACTATAATAAAAATGCAAGTTGTTGATGAAAGTCCAACTTGACGGTAGTAAGAAAGATAACCACACCCAAAATATTTGTTCTAAAGATTGGGAGGTCTCTTGAGGGAGTTTATCTATTTGTTGCATCGAACAAAACCCTATCTATGAACCATAGAGTAGTTTCTCGCTGAGTCAGTATCCATACATTGTCATACTCACGGTTTAAGGGGAGGGAAGAATTTGCCCCTAAGACACTCACCATAAAATTACCAAGGACCGCTTGCTCAAGGGATTCGATATCCACTTCCATCACTTTGAGTACATGCCTGGCAATGACAAAAACACGGGCGCCCTCTAAGGGGTGACACTATTGTGTGAGTCAATGTAATTGAAGATGTGGGCTATGAGTATAAAGATGACCTACTTATCCTTAAGTGTGAGTCTGTTTGATTTGTGTACAATTGTTAAAACAACAAGTCAAAATCAATAAAGATCATTTGTGATTTTTGAACATACACGATCTTTTCAGTTTTAAAACTCTTATTCAAAATTGCTTGCTGTGTTTTCATAAATTCATTTAAATCAGATTAAAGATCATCCTAAAAATGTCAAGTCAAAACAAATCAGAAAATCCATGCTGCGAAAGTGGAAGTCCACCACATTTCTTGAGAGAAAAATCAAAGTCACAAAACCCAAGAAACCTCTCGGTTATAGAAATAAATTGAGAAAACAACGTTTTTTATATCAAAATTGGAAACTCTTTTTACAACATAGAATATTCATCCACAGATATCATGATTTTGCTAGGGGTCACACATTAGATTATGCAGTGGAGCAACTCTACTCACGAGCCTTCCTCCAGAGGAGAGCTCTCACACAATTCCACAACCGTAGTCAACAGATTCATCCTTCTTATCTCCCACAATCTCTGATACAGTATGCCACAAGACCAGATCAAATTTTGCAGTAGAAAGTCTTAAAAAGTCCTGTCTTTAGCATTCTAGAAAATCTGTTTTAGCGCTTCGGGTCACTGTTCTAGCGCTTTTGTGAAACAATGCTTTTGGGCATTGTTTTAGCACTTACAGTCATTATTCTAGTGCTTTCATCAAAATAGCGCTTCTATCACTTTTTACAATGCTTCTGTGCTCTGTTTTGACACTTCTGGGAAGTAGTGCTTCTGTCATTTTCCCCAATGCTTTTGGGCACTGTTTTAGTGCTTCTATCAAAATAGCGCTTCGGTCACCTATTTCAGTGCTTCTAGACTCTATTCCAATGCTTTGGGTAAATAGCGCTTTTGGCCTTTGTTTTAGCACTTTCAAAACAGAGAGTTCAAAATTTTTACCAGTCCATCAGTCTGTCATTTTATCCACATTTTTCATCAAAATCAAATTTCTTCTTATCAGAATCACTGTCTAGGAACCAAAGTCAGAAAGGTTTATACAAATTTTCAAACTTATCAACTGGAACAAGATCTTGCAAATCACAAGTGTCAAAATCAAATACACAATCAATTACTACACTAAAGTTTCATTATCAGGATACTATCATCCTTCATCAAAAAACCAAGTATAGTAATTAACTTTTTAAATGTTGTCTCATCAATAAGATCAGTCATCTTATTCAACTTTGTTTAAAAAAGTTCAATTGACACTATCCTACACATAAGATCAACATTTCAAAAGAAAGGTGAAAAATTTGTATGTCAATCTTCACTAGGTACCAAAAACAAAGACTCTTAGAGCAAGAAATTTTAAAATCATAAGAAATGGCAAAAGAAAATCTTTAGGACAACCTGAACCGAAATGATAAGAATGGAATAACTCCAAAAGATATCCAAGCTGCTCAACAAGATCCCAAGTTTCATATATTTATGGAAAAAATTCTAGAACAAGACATGGAAAAATATCTTTCACTGTTAGCCAAATCAAGGCCAAAACTTCCAAAATATTTTGATGGAAACCGTTTGAAGGAAACATTGCAAATGAATGAGACTGAGATACTACAACCTACGAAAACGATAGATCCAGTTGTTGCTTTAACATCACATATGCAAATGTTACAGCAACAAATACAAGATATGACGAAAGGGACCACCAAGAGATATGCGATACAGGACATTTGTCCCTATCCTTTCAATGCAACAGTCAACTTGATACCTTTTCCGAGACATTGTGAGATCCCAAAATATGATAAGTATAATGGAAGAACGGATCCAATAGATCATATCAGAGAATTTAAAAAAATGAGTCTTGAGTTTTCCCAAGAGGAAACTTATTTAATGAGATTATTCCCAAGGAGTTTGGGAGGAACATGCATGGAGTGGTTTTCGAAGTTAAAACTAGGTATCAAAACTTTTGAGGAACTCGTCAACAGATTTATCTCTCAATACTCATTCAACATCCAACACGATGTTACTATCAAAGATCTTTACAATCTAAAACAAAACAAAGGAGAAACATTCTTTTCTTTTCTCCAAAGATGGTGATGCTTGTTTGCTAGATATCCTAGATCCATTCCTGAAGAAGAGAAGACGGAATTGTTCATTGAAAACTTGACGGAAGAAATGAGTTATAGATTGGAACTACAATGTCCTCCAACATTTGAGAAAGTGATAGAAAATGGTCTTAAAATCAAAGAGGCGTTAGTCAAGAGAGGAGTTATCAAGCATTTTAATGATAAAACAAACAACACAAATAACCACTCAAATAAATACTCAAACGGTGAGAAGCCAAAATTTTGGCAAATCAACTGAAACACAAATGAGACAACAAATGATCCCCAAAATGTCAAACCGGTTTTCAACTTGACCGCATCCACATCGAAGAATCAAAACAACGAACAAAATTTCACGTCAAATACCTTACAAAGCAATGAAATCATAAAATCATAGTCGTATCAAAACCATCAAATCGACGAAGATTCACACCTTTAGGTCAAACAATGGAATCAACAATGAAAGAATCAGTTACCAGAGGCCTTCTCATTGCACGGGAAGCTAGATTCTGGGATCCAAAATTCAAACAATCATGGTGGAATGACGCTGACTATTGCAACTTTCATAATAACAAGGGTCACAAAATAAATGACTATATGGAGTTGAAACACGCAGTACAAGATTTGGTGGACAACAACAAAGTATGTGTGGAGGAACCTCAAAATAATAATGATCATTCTGCATTCAAGGATCATTTTCCAAATTATGACAAAGGAGCATCATACACTTCGAACAAAGGAAAGAACATCAATCATATCTATGACAAAACAATCCTTTTTCTATCTAAAGTCAAAAATGATAATACAATTAGTGATAACATTGATGAAAATGAAACCAACATTACCTCTTTGGATTTACTCCCAAGTCTGCAAAACTCTGATAATCAAATAAATGTATTAAAAATCGGAGAAAATCAAGAACATCAACCAGCCAATGTGCTAACTAGGGGAGAATCCAAGGTAATGTTAAAGGGAATTGGCTCCACACATGTAGTTCCACCTCCATCACATTATAATGTTATCGATCACATGCAAAATAGCCCCCGAGAGAATCAAGAACATCAACCGACAAACGTCATGACTAGGGGGCAAGCCAAGGTAGTATTAAAAGGAGTGGGATCTCAACATGCGGTTACACCTCAATCTCATTATAATATTGTCGATCAATTGCAAAACATCTCTACACAAATATCGATACTGGAACTCCTTAAATTGTCACCATCACATAAGGAAGTTCTCAAACAAGCATTAGTTGCCACAACCTACCATAGAATCTGGATATTTGTCAATTCCAAGCTATGGTGGGACATCTGACTACCCCAAATTGTCTGTCATTCTCTGAATAGGATGATGTCTCATTAAACCATTAGCATAATACAACATTGCATATCGAAGTATTTATCCATAATCATCACGTTAAGAGAGTTCTAATAGATGGGGGAGGTGGTTTGAACATTTGCACCCTCAAGTTAGTCCATGCACTAGGATATTCCGACGACGCTATTGATGCTTGAAGGAAAATGACCATCAAAGCATATGATGAGGAAGAAAGATCGTCCAAAGGTTTAATTATATTACCCATTCAAGTGGGACCCATGATGAAGTATATAGCATGTCAAGTATTAGAAAGAGAGTTGACATACAACATACTCTTAGGACTACCCTAGATTCATGAAATGCAGGTCGTACCTTCTACATACCATCAATTCCTAAAGTTTCCAGTAAACAGAAAAGAGGTGACTATAGCTGCTGATTATAATCATCCACAACATTGTGACACATTGAGAATATCTCAAGACACCTTTGTCCCTCACAACAGGGAAGCTTCAAGTTCAAAATCATCAAAGGAAGAACAACGTCCAAGTATCACTACCAAGTGGCTGGAAAAGAAAGGTAAAGAAAAAGAAACAAGTCATGTTGAAACAAACAATCCGGATCCACAAAATTCTCTATCAGACAAATTTCAAAAGCAAATTCAGTTGACAGATAAAGGAATGGGACAGTACTCAATGGAGCAATCGCTTAACTTATCATAGTTAATGCCATCTCCTAGGAAATATGGTCAACCATCAATGATCAAACCTCCAACATCTTTACCTAGCACAGTTCTTCAAGAAACATTTGTAAAATCCGGAACCATAGCAAAAGAAACAGACAACAAAGCAATCCTGGATTGGCTATACAAGGATGAAGAACCATCAACATCAAAGATCGGTATCAAAAATGTTAACATCAACATAGACAAGTATGGAAAAGGAAAGTCTATTCTTGAAAAGATGGGTTATGAAGGACAAGGACCTGTGGGATTAAGAAAGGAGGGAATCACATAACCTATCACACCTCTCACTCTCCACACAAAATAAAAGCCAGGACTAGGATATTTTGAAGAAGAGAAGCAGGAGCTAACAAAGATACCTATAGAAAATATCCTTCACTTTAGAGATGGTTCTGAAACAGACTCAAATGAATATGAGTGGGCATTACCTTATGATTTACTTTTCATTGATATTCCAGTCGATGTGATTCAAAAATATGCACCTACACGTGACGAGGGCCAAGGCTCTGGGTCTAGACCATTCATCACGGGATCACTAAATATTGATGACTCTAGTGAGAATGAACAAAATTTGAGTGAACTAGATGATTTCAAAGAGGGTACCATCATGGATCTCGATATCCCAAATGACAATTATGACGATATTTCTGTCCTCACCCTTACCTCCATTGACCTAAATCAATCCGATGATACCATGCCATTAATCCATCCAGAACTTATTGATTGGGAACCTATCGAACCTTTGACCATACCAAAATTTGCAAATGATGATTCCATCGTGCATTTGCTATGTCATACCGAACCTGATACAAGTTTTATCTATAATAATCATAACGACACGACTTAGCAGGAGGGTGTCAAATCTTCCAGTTGCAAAATTTAAAACAGGGAAAATAGATCTAATGCTGAAAACCATTCTATGGCAGCATTAGATCTGGAAAAAATAAAAATAAAGAACACATCCAATGGTGAAAACCTTTCCGAGGCACTAAAGGATGAAAGATTTGAGACTCTCCCAGAACATTATCATGAGTGATCATCAGTTTTGGTCGAACCTACACAATCGGTGGACATTGGCACATAAGAGAACGAAAAATTTCTACATCTAGAAGAATCAATGACTGATCAAGAGAGACTAGGATTTATCAATTTCTTTAAAACAAGAAGCATCAACTTCGCTTGGTCATATTTTGATATGCCAGGCTTAGATCCAAATTTTCTTATGCATCATTTGTCTTTGCCAATAGGAATCAAGCCTGTTAAGCAAAAATTACGAAAAATGCATCCTCACATCGCATTGATGGTAAAGATAGAATTAAAGAAATTATTGGATGCTAAATTCATAAGGTCTATAGACTATGCTGAGTGGATATCGAACATAGTACCTATTTCAAAGCTAGACAATAGCATCAGAATTTGCATAGATTTCAGGGACCTCAATAAAGCATGCCCGAAGGATGATTTTCCATTGCCAAATATAGACATCATTATGGACTTGACGGTAGGGCATGCCATGTTATCAATCATGGATGGCTTCTCTAGGTACAATCAAATAAGAATAGCTCCAGAAGATCAAGAAAAGATGGCTTTTACATGTCCATGGGGAACCTTCTGCTGGAACGCCATGCCATTTGGTCTAAAGAATGCAGGAGCCACTTATCAAAGAGAAATGATGACAATCTTCCATGATATGATGCAAAATTTCATATAGGATTATGTGGATGACATCTGCATATCCTAGAAAAAATATTCACGCGGATGGAGAAATTCAATGTCAGGTTAAACCCCAAGAAGTGTGTCTTTGGGGTTACATCAGGAAAAATACTAGGATACATTATTTTAGAAAAGGGAATTGAGGTGGATCCAGCAAAAGTCAAAGCAATTATGAAGATGCCACCTCCTAAGAATATCAGCCAACTTAGATCACTACAAGGATGGCTTCAATCAATAAGAAGATTCATCTCCCAGCTGGCAGATAAAATTCATCCTTTTAATCATCTATTGCATAAAAATATAGTTTTGAAGTGGGATGAGAGGTGTGAAACAACATTCAATCAAATCAAGTAATATCTAATGTCACCACCCATTCTCATGCCACCAGCAGAAGGAAGGCCTCTCATTTTGTACGTTGCCACAACAGATATCTCTTTGGGGGCAATTTTAGCACAAGAGGACTATGAAGGAAAAGAGCACGCCATCTACTACATTAGTAGAACTTTAAATGGCTATGAAATAAACTATACATTCATAGAGAAGTCTTGCTTAGCAGTGGTGTTTTCTACTCAACAGCTAAGACACTACATGCTAACTCATACAATCAGGTTAATTGCAAAGATCGACCCTTTGAAGTATCTACTAAGTAAAGCTGCCTTAACAGGTAGACTTGCGAAATGGGTTCTACTCCTAAGTGAATTCAACATTCAATATGTCGAGAGAAAGGAAATCAAGGGACAAGCAATCGTTGAACAGCTAGCTAAATCTCCTCTACTAGATGATCACCCAATGACAATGGAATTTCCAGATGCAGACATTATGACAGCAATGCCCCAACAATGGATACTATATTTTGATGGATCGTATACACAACCAGGATCAGGAGTAGGGATCTTATTCATCTCTCCCCAAGGACACACAATTCCAAAATCATATAGACTCATGTTTCAGTGTACAAATAATGTGGCAGAATATGAAGCATTGATTATTGGGGTCAAGATAGCAATTCAATGGAAAATCATGGATTTACAGGTATATGGGGACTCTCAACTGGTTATTTATCAAGTAAATGATGAGTATCAAACAAAAGATAAAAATTGATGCCCTACAAGCAACAAATAGATAATCTGAAACAGTCCTTTGTCAATATCAAGTTTGATCAAATTCCAAGGGCAGAGAACAAAGGTGCAGATGCTATGGCTACAATTGCTTCATTACTACAATTGCTTGAGAAACATGTTTTTTATGAGTTTATGGTAGAACAAGTATCATGTCCTTCCCATTATAAATCAAAATCTGTTACCATATGCCATCTAGAAACCACTGAAACCTCCATATACAAAAAAACCTATGCTTACTTGAAAGATGATATTCTTCCTTCCGATCTTTCCAGGAACCAAAAATGAAACTTTATCCGCCAATTTTCCCGAAATACTTTAATAATAGATATCCTTTATCATCAAGGTCTTGATGGTACCCTACTCCTATATCTAGAATGCAATGAATCTGAAACGACCCTACAAGAAGTTCACGAGGGTATTTGTGGTACTCACTCGAGTGGAATAACTCTAGCTAAGAAACTCCTCCATTTGGGATATTATTGGCCATGCATGGAGAAAGAATCATATCAGTTTGTCAAGAAATGTTAGGTTCATAGCAATCTAGTTCATGCACCAGCACAAGAACTGCATCCCTTCACATCGACATGGCCTTTTTGTCAATGGAGCCTAGATCTGGTAGGAAAAACAAATCCATCTTCATCTAATGGACACAAGTTCATTATTACAACTACAGAGTATTGCACAAAATGGATAGAGGTAGTACCTCTTACTATCATCACTGGGAAGCAGATTTCCTCTTTCATCTTGAACTACATCATTTGTCGCTATGGAATGCCTCAATCTATAATCACAGATAATGGATGACCTTTCAAGAATCAAGATGTCCAAGAGCTATGTGATAAGTTCCACATCCAACATCATTTTTCAACACCGTACTATCCTCAAGGGAATGGGCAAGTAGAGGCATCAAACAAAACCATACTCAAAATTCTCAAAAAGACGGTTAATGATGTTGGACATGATTGGCATGTTCAACTCAACCCTGCACTATGGGCCTACAAAACAAGCATCAGAACACCAACAAGAGCTACACCATTTGCTTTGGTATATGGATCAGAAGCTGTATTGCCCATTGAAGTTGAAATTCCATCCCATCGTGTATCACTCAAAGGTATCATTTCAGATGGAGACTATAGGGTATCTACACTACAAGAACTGGAATTCCTGGATGAGCGTCGTCAACAAGCTGTTAATCATCTAATAGCTTATCAACAGAGGATGTCAAGAAGTTACAATCACAGGGTAAAACCAAGGGTCTTTTAGGTTGGTGACTTGGTACTAAAAGGAAACCCTAGGAATCAACAAGACAGGGAGAAGAAAGGAAAATTTGAGCCTAACTGGCTTGGTCCCTTTGTCGTCATATCAGTGTATGGATCAGGAGCATATCAGCTATCAATGTCAGAAGGGAATCTGTTTGATGAACCTATCAACAGTATTCATCTCAGAAAATTCTATTTTTAAAATCACCTAGTGCATGGGGCAAACTTCTGAAAATTGTTTCCTTGGTGAAAACTTGGCAAACATGCATCTTGGCAAATGCAAATGCAAATACAAAAAAAAAAACACAACATCAATCATCAGTTAGAAAGGTATCAAACATCCGTATCATATCGAAAATCCAAAAAACATGTCAAAAGTCTTATCGAAAATCCAAAAACATACGTCTGTGTCAGTCAAACTACATGGTCTCTGCATGTGTAAGGTAGGAAAGGCTAATCTTTTATCAGCCCCTGAGACCCCTAAGATAGGTTAGTAGGTTAGGTCTTTTGTCAAAATCTTGAAAATCCAAAAAAATCACAAAATCGGGATGAATGATCTAAAATCTGAATAATGAATGGAACACTCTAAGAAAATAATGGATAAATTGTACTTTTCGATTATCATTTCTTTGGAGTAACTCAATGATGTATTGAGCTAGAGGAACAAGGAAAAAGAATGATTTTTTTTTTATTGTCTGCTATCTGTACGTTAATCATATAAATGTGTTAATTATTGGGGGATGTGCTATGCAAATGTATCACCGATGACATTCAAAATTCACACACTCAAATGATTATCTATGCCTGTTTACGCAATGAATGCTTAGGTCATCTCGATTCAATTATACCTAGATGCTTGTGTCTGATTGCAATATCAAAAATCATTAAAGTAATACTCAGGTCATCATTGGATTAACACAACCATCAACACTTGTATTACCTTTCAAAATCCAATAAAAGCTCTATGATGATACCAAGCACAAAAAGATTGTTAAAATGACATCTAGTTGCATATTGTTGCATGATTAAATTAGATTGCATTCATAAATAAATTCATTATCTGCAGAGTATTTGTTGCACAAAGGAGTCCAAATCAATAATTATCTTTTCTACAAACATGATTGAGTATACTTGACATAAAATCCAAAAAAAAAAATATCATCATCATTTACCATATAGTTACAAATCATCATCTCATCATTGAATTTTTATCATTTCATCATTCATACATTTTTACACCATAATAGATATACATTTATCAAATACATCGTGCATTTACATCATCACTTTCATTACATCTTTTATCATCTACATCATTATAAAACATCATTACATAATCATTATTATCATTATGTTATTCGAACATCCATGTATCCATACATATCATTTACATAAAATAAATGCAAGTCATTACATCATCATCATTATCATCATTATCATTTATCATTTAGAAGTTCATACATTACATCATCATTTCATCATTAAATTTTCATCATCCCCTTGCAATAAAAGATAAAAACATCAATATATAAACATCACATAATAAATGGATCCATCATATAGAAATCATAAACCATAATCATATCACATCAACTACATCTCCTATATATATATCAAAGTGTCAAGTATACAATGAAGTCTAGTCTAAAAATACATCATCAAACAATGAGCTACATTATACTATACATCATGGAGGCTCACAATAGCATCTACAATCTGCTACTGCTAGAGTGTGTGGGCCCAACAGGACCTGTACCACCACTAGAAGGAACTGTACCACCCCTAGAAGGACCAGGATCTTGGGGATCTCTACGTAAAGGCTGTGTCACCCCCTCACTCACTGTCTGTGTATGTGTCCACCCAGATCTTGATGGAGCATAGCAAACTTTGCACTCAGCAGGCACTGCATCATGATATCTGCCCCGATAAAACTCTGCCTCTTGGGCAGCCCGCAGAACATCTCTCATATAGTCAACTACTATGCTACCATCGGCCACTCTCTGCAAAGTCTCTACTCTCTCTTGTGCCCTCTCGGAAATTTGTTGAGCACTGTCTCTCTCAGCTATCAATGTGGCCACCTGCGTCTGTATGACAGTCAACTGTCCCTACACCTGTAATAGAGCCTGGCCATGAGCCTGAGCCTGTGCCTGCATCTGAGTTTGGGTCTGCACAAGCATACCCCGAGCTATACCAACTACCCCTGCAAAGTCTAGATCTGTGCATGGAGACCTGCTATCTGTCTCTATTGATCCATTGCTGGCAGTGTTACTACTTGCCTCTTACGAGGCTTGCTGGAAGATGGAGCACTACTGATGGCTAGCCTTGCCCCTTTGTCTCGTCCACTGCTACTGTCACTATCATCACTACTATTGTTAGAACTGTCTGCTCTCTGAGCTACTTCCTGATGGAGAATCATCTCCACCCCCACTATCTACAGAACCCACTGCCACCTCCTCCTGCACAGGTAAAGGTGCCAGCTCATCACGAATGGTGATACGAGGATATGGAACCAAGGCTAGGAATGTGGCATACTCCTTAGTAACCGGCGCCTCTGCAATGTCCCTTCGCATATCCCAAGCTGATGGCTATAGTGCCTGATATCCCTCTACTACAACATCATATGATAAACGGGGACCCCAATTAGGAATATCCATCTATCACCTCGCATAGTGGGCAACTCCTTGTGGCATGCACTATACAATACCACATTGTCGGTACACTTGACGCAGTAGAAATATCTCCAAGACAAATGGTGTATGACTGATGAGATACATAGAATCACAAAGGAACCCCAACACTACACCATCCTCATCTCACTCCTCACAGTGAAGGTATGGGTGCTAGATAACTATCTTTGTATCGTCGAAAACACGCCTCCAATGCTCTAACTTGCCCATTCAGGCCTATGTAAATTGACCACTGTATCAAAAAATGTAAGGTCTGTCGGTTGGTTGGTCTGTTTGCAACTGGAAAAGGCCGAGCAATAGCAAAATGCTCCCATTCCCACACCTGTAACAGGGCCATCCTTGCTGATAAGCTCCTAGCTCCGAGGTACACAATCGAGTGTAGATCATGATAAAGATGTGCCAACATGCACATCCCCCACAAATATCTGGTACCGTGTACCATCATGCTCTCCAGTGTCCTACCCCAGCCAATGAGGAATCCCTTTGACCTACGATCAGGACAAAGAAAACCTCCAATGAATCCAGCTAGCACTACTGGTAGTGTCGCGTAAGAGTTGGCAATCATCCTCCACCAAACGCTCGGACCCGTAATAGTCTGATCCTGAAACACTCTACGAAGAGCATCTCTACCGCTGGTCCCATGGGAATCATATATGACAATCTCACCCATGAATAGAATACGCAAAATATGCCACACATCCTCAGGTGTGATCGTCATCTCGCCAGGAGGTAGGTGAAAGGTGTTATGGTCACTATGCCACCTCTCAGCCAATGCAGTCAATAGATCTCGATTAATCCTAATCTGGGGCATATCAAACAAGCTCGTAAGGCCACAATGACCTATCATCTGAAGCTCATCTAGTGTCAAATGAGGTATCAAGTCTATCATCTAAGGAAACCTCTCTCGCATTTGGAGAGTACCTAGACGCTCCTATCATCACAACAAAAAAATCCACAAATCAGTGAACTATGTCAATAAAATCAAAAGTCATTCTACTATCAAGTCTATCACAAATTGGTATGAATTTTCGATCAAAATTCATAGGCAAAAATCAAACCTCCCCTATCATGGGGTTCTCAAAACATCAACAAACCTCACCTATCATGAGGTTCATCAAAACATTATCTAGATCTTGCCTATCATGAGATTTATCAGATATTGAATCATTTCCTCGCCTATCATGAGGATCATCAAGAATAAGATTTATTCTCACCTATCATAAGAGTTAGTTTTATTTACATCATCCAAATCCAACATCAAGAATTTGGATTATCAATCATACCAATCAGAAGAATGGACATGATCAAAATTAACGAAATCAAGGTTCACTAAGTCAAATTCTTCAATTTTGACAAGAAGTGCTAAAACAGGCTTCCAAAGCACTACTTTATTAGCTAAAAGCGCTAAATCAGGGACCCAAAGTGCTAAGTCTTGAACACGCTATTTCAGCACTCCGAAGTGCTAAAACAAGCTTCTGAAGTGCTAAAAATCCCAAAGCGCTACTTTTCTGCATCGAAGCGCTACAACAGCCCGTCAAAGCGCCGCTTTACCAAAAGTGCTAGAATAGACCCTGAAAGCGCTAATCCACTAAATTAAAGCGTTGAAAGTCTCAAAGTGCTAAAATCCAAAATCAAAGCGTTAATTCTTGACTCCTAAGCACTAAATCACTGAAAGCGCTACATTACCGACTGGAAGCGCTAGAGTTTTTAACGCAAGCGCTAGAACTCAAAGTGCTATTTGACCTACTGGAAGCACTACATCGGACTCTAAGCGCTACAACATGGCTTGAAAGCGCTAAAACTGACCTAGACATGCCTAATCTCTAAAAAGCATAAAAAATAGAAAATCATGAATTACGAGGAGGTCAAGCGGTACATACCGAAGGTCCATACGCGGTCGGCCATTGGTGACATCAAACATGCTCAAATAGGTGAGTATGGAAGGGGATAGGCATTTTGCTCCAGCTAGCAGAAAAGTTTTTATTACAAAGATTTTTTAAATTCAAAAAGTGAAAATGAATTGGAAAATGACCTTTTAGCACTATTTATAATTTTTGAAAGGTATTTTGGTGTTTTTTTTTAATTATCTTTTAATTAATTTTATCAAAACATTAATTAGAAACTCATCTGCAGGCTAGATTTCTTCATTATTTGTCAGGAGATAAATTATTTCTTCATCAAATCACATCAAATCATCAGAAAATCATAAAAATTCAAAAAAACTCTAAAAATCATCAAATCATTAATTTATCTCCCGAGGGGGCATATTATCATCAATCATTTGAAAATAAATATCTAGGGCATGTCTGGGGCATATGGAATTATTTTTCTTTATCATCAATCCTGGCAGTAGCAGCAAAATTTTCTTCGATGCAACGCGTAAACACATCACTTTGAAGAGGGGCAAAATGTATACACCTAAAAATTGTTTGGAGCATCCGATTAATTAAATACAAATTATTTGATTAATTATCCTAATTTCCTGTACTGTTTGAATAAATAGAAATATTTATTTAAATAGTTCACATTCACATTGCATTTAAATTCTTCTAATATATCATCTTAATAAAATAAACAAAATTAAATATTTTGTTAGATTTAGTTATCAAATCCCTATTTCAATCTATCACATCCATCTTAAATTAATTAAATAAAGACAAAACACTTTATTTATTAATTGCCATATTCTTCTGTTTAATTTAATAAACAACAATCCTATAGTTCAATTTATTAAATTATTTATCTCCCTATTCCTAATTTAAATAAATCAAAAATATTTGAATTAGAACATAAGGAATATTCCAATCTACATTTCCTCAAAAATGAATTAGATTTCCTATGTCTAATCCATGTCTAAAATATGTCACAATTAATACTTTGAAACTTCACGAAAATTTTTGGAGACCAATTGCAGACAAATTCCAAAATCTTCTCTCAATCCTCCTCCATCAATCTTTCCTCTTCCCTTGCCTAGTGTTTTCATGGGTAGAGACAATCTCCATTTTTCTCTCAATCTCCTCCATCTCTCACCATTCAATACTCCAGATTGAATCCAAGCCTCTCAAAGCTTTCCCTGTGCATTTCTATAGCCAAGAAATCTATAAATACAACCTCATTGAACCAAGAAAAAGGATCCAGATAATCTAACTTTTGCACTCTTACTCTATAGGAATTCAAGCATCAAGCAATCAAGTTTTCAACCATGGCTGCCTCCTGTAGCTACAATTATCTGTTTCATATATGCTAATTTACATTGTTTATCATTTAATATTGCATTATCATCATCTCATTCTTTGAATTATCATTTTAACAATCTTATTTGCTTAAACAATCTAAGAGCAATTAGGATTTAATAAATCTTTGGAGATAGAGAGCAATATGATGCTTTCAATTGATTACTATTTTGAATTGATTCAATTTGATTAATCTTTGATATAATTTCATATTAAGAAGTGTTTTAATCTTGTTTACTTATTCACACTTACAATAAGAATGAAGAGGTGTTGAAATATTCTTTGTTGAATTTTGTTGTCTTGATATAGGCAAACATGAATGGCCTCTTTTGAAAAGGAGATTCAATTCCTATTGCGGATAAGCATTGGCAGTGAGGGATTCTTATTCATTCTTTTGTGGTTCAGCTAAGGTAATCTCATTCAATGTCTGAAAGCAAATACTTCACTGTCGCATTGCAAGTTTTCCATTGTATTCCATCATCAAGAATAAATTCTCCTACACTTTAATAACTTCTTCAAAGAGTAATCCATGTTTTCCAATCCCAAAACATAAATATTCTACTTGTAGATTTACCCATTGTTAAGAAGAATTTCATTTTTTTAAATGCTCTTCAATATCTTTATAATTATTACACTACTTTAAGGAAGTTAAATAGTTTACAATGTAATATTTACTTTTATTTATATAATTTACAATAATTTTAAATTGTTTAATATTAAAAATTAATGTTTTTTTTAGTATTCTAATATATTAATATATCTGATAAATTTAAAATCTATACAAATAAAAAAAATTGAGTGTAAATGATTATAAATATAGAAAGAATTGAAAAATATTATT
Organism: Sequoiadendron giganteum; assembly: GCA_007115665.2. Classification (NCBI taxonomy): domain Eukaryota; kingdom Viridiplantae; phylum Streptophyta; class Pinopsida; order Cupressales; family Cupressaceae; genus Sequoiadendron; species Sequoiadendron giganteum. The sequence goes on along the minus strand of CM021103.1, from coordinate 682,235,813 downwards.
ATTTTTTAATATTTTATTTTTTAAGTTACTAATGAAATTAAAGTTTTAAAAAGTTAATATGTATTTTTAAAAAATATGTAAAAAGTATTATACTTCTACTCCTTTATATAGATTTATTTTTAAGGATAGGTGTGTTGGGAGCATCTATAACTAAATTATGTTTGAAGTAAAATAAAAGAGGGATTCAAATAATATATATTAATTTTATATATATATATATATATATATCTATCTGTGTGTGTGTGTGTGGGTGTGTGTAGGAGTATTATTTTTTATAATTAAATTAGACATATGTAAGTAATTTAGTATACCTAAGATATATTTATTACACTGAAAGAGTTATACAGTGAAAGCAACGAAGGAATATTCTATGCAAATTTTTTGAAGCTTCATTGAAAATGACACGTGCGTGGAAGTCATGTGCTACTTTTTTTCTAACCATCTTTATTTTAAAAATCAAAATGAATTCACTTTTTCTATTTTTCCTAACCATTTTGAAAATCCCTTTAAATTGAAAACATATATTAAGAAATAAAATTTCTTTTTTTCTATTTTTCAATATATGTTTACTAAAAGAACTAATTTTAGAAGTAGGTTTTATGATTGCATCAATAAAATAATAAATTATACATAAGTATATAATATGAAGTGTTTTTCCTACTCTTTAATTAAATATTTTTAAATCTAAAGTCAAATAATATAATACATTGAAAACTAAAATAAAAATAGAGTTAATATGTTTAATAATTTTGTATTTTGAAAAGAGTGTATAAGATCAAAGCAATTTTTAAAAATATTTTATATTTAAATTTTAAGAAGAACAGTGTTAATATTGATAACTTTCAGCATTTTTTATATATATTATTAATTAATATATGTATGCTAGTATATAAGACATTGAGATATATCATTCTCAAGATGTTCTTTTAGACATAAATAATAACACCATGTAAAATGAAGTCAAATTTTACATAATTATATATCATGAGAAAGAAAATGTGTCTAAGACCCTACCTTGTGTGTGACTCATTCTACTCTATATTCTTATGTGCATTCCTATAACGAAACTATTAGATAGATTCAAGGTGATAAGTAAAGTGACTATGTGTTGTCATTTATTAGTCCTAGTTGGTATTAGGTGGTTATTGTTACTTCTTGGATGCAATATTTAAACTTATTTATGCATTTAGTATGTTATTATAGTAAACAATTCTTGAACTCATTAAATTGCTTCCTTAAAAATAACTCTCAAAGTGCTCGTATTGATTCCTCTAGAATTATAGCTTCTTGTAAGATTGAGTCACTATTTATCTATGATTAACTCTGCCTGAAAAGAAAGCTGCTTTTGGATTGATGTATGTAGTTCAATATTTTAAAATAGAAAGTATAATAAGAATTTTTCATTATCGTGTGATTTAAATAATTTTGGTACAAAATCTAGGAGATAGAACGTCAAATAATTTTAGTAAAAAGTGAGCAAAGGTAAGACACATCTTAGATTTCTATGGTACTTTTTAACTTAATGAGATTAAGATATCAAGTGAATTTTTTTTATTTTGTATTATTCATGCAATTGATTCCAGTTATGATAGTTATTGTGGATATCTTTGACTATGCCATGTAAGCCATATAGGCTTTATCACATTATAATGATTTTATGTTTTGTAGAAGCCACATCATCTTTGTCGCTTATTATTCAAGCTTGTCAATACTATGACAAAATATTAATATCAAATATGTGCAACATATCTTCTATTAAATATTTCTTTTATGCAAGACTCTAAGCTGACATTCTGAAACTAAAGTAAATTGATAAAATATAACACTTTAATGGAATAGAATAAGTTTGCCTATATTTTTATATTAGTTTTACGACAATGAAATATTGAATTTATAATTAAATAATAAAGTATAAATTCCATTTCTCTAGTTAGCGAATGTGCAAGCTATATTCGAAAAGAAGAGAAATGGAAGATACAGTTCTCCATTCGAATTAAAAAATGAATTTTATAAATAATATTTACATTGATCTTCAACATAGAGTTGAACTCGTAATGGATATGAACTAATGAACAATTTTTGTCAACTGAAAAAGGCCTAGCATGATGGTTGTTATTAGTATTTTTTTCCTCGTAATCAAGGAGCGTTTACGTATTAAAAATGGGAAAGTAGAGATGTAAAAGCACAAGTTGACGTGACTTGCAACTTCACCTCTAGCAATCCCTCTTTGCTACCTGTCAGCTAATAATTTGACAGCTTACCAACTTAGTTGTCACTTCATATATGTTCTGATTTATTTCTAAAAGCCCAAAAAGAAAATTGTTAAATAGATTTGATTTGATATATATGTGAAAGGATCCAATATTAAATTCACGTTAGATCTAAATAGATATTAAAAAAAGAAAAGAAAATAAAAAAGGAGGTCTGGTCGGTCAATGAAATTAATGTGAAAGATTGTGAATAATCTTGTTTGGAATCAAGAATTGAAGAGCTCTAACAACCCTAATATTTGAGATCTATCTGTCATTATGAGAGGGAAGGAATTGAGCATCCGATTAATGTGCCATGATGGGTAAGGTAGAACAGTTGGTGCAATCCACATACCACTGTCAGCTAATTTTAATGGTGTTAAAAATTTATGGACATGGAATCTTGATGGGATAGCATTTTGATAAGATTAAAAAAAGTAATGGAAAATAATTTGAGGGTCTTTCAAGAAAAAAAAACCCAATGAAAATCTAAGATTGTACCATGAGAAGCCTTCAAGAAGTTTTTAAATTTTAAAAATGGGTGGCTGTGATGTGGTTCACCCATTCCAAGCTCAAGTTGTAGCCATGGAGGCATGCAAATAGGAAAATAGATTTAGGCATGTGGAGAACTAAAGGTTGCCCTGTGCAAGGAGAAGATGTTTCTAGGTTTATTTCTTTCCTATTACTCATTCATTATTATGAATCTTTTATTTTTCCATAAAAATATTATATTTACATTTATATTATATTTACATTATTGGCAATCTAAAATAAGTGCAGCGAAATAAATTTAATTTAATAAATATGGATACCATTTAGTAAACTTTAAATATGACTCAAGAGTGATAGTATAGTAGGGCTAGCTGGAAAAAGTTGTGTGTTTGGCCTCACACCCGCCAACTGCATTTGCTTAACAGTTGCATTTGCTTAAGAGTTTGTAGGCCTTTCAAACAAACCCATTTTGTACACTTATTGTAATCATTGTACTCCATGATCCAACATTTCTTGGAGGCATTCTATCAAACAGTTCACGCGCCTTGTCTCTACCTCCACATTTTTGATGTATTTCATAGAGGCATTTTGCCAAACAGTTTGTTGCCCTCTCTGCTGCCGCATTTTGTATGCATGTTTCTCTATAATTTTATGGATGTTCGTACCCTGTGCAAAGCTCCCATTTTGGCACAGGTGAGATAGACGTTGGAAAAATTTAGAGTGTTTCCTTCATATCTGTCACATGCATTTTCTTGAAAATATGGAAAACCCCTTCGACAAATGAAATTTGTGCATATTCTGCAATGATCCTTGAGTCACACTTTCTTTGAGGAATTCTATCAAATAGATCACATTCCTTGTATATGTGTCTACATTTTTTTCAAATCCCCCATTTTTGTTGAGAAAGGTTGTGGAATTTGTCTTTACACCTACCGATTGCATATTGATTGCATTTGCTTGAAAATTCTAAAGTCTCTCCAATAAAGTCCATTCTATGCATATCCTGCAATCGTTGCAGCCCATTGAGACCACATTTCATTGAGTCTTTTTGTCAAACAATTCCCACTCCTTTTCTATGCTTATCCAATATTAGGGCAAGACAATAACTAATCAAAAAGAAACATATTAAGAAAAGTTAGGGTAGTCGTAACTTCAAAAATGTCATTGATAAGATCTTAAAATATATCTTGTTTTATGGGAATGCATGGTAAGGATAAGATCTAAAACTATTTTATAGCCTATTACCATGGGATAGACTTTAAGGATATCCCATAGAAACCTCCACGTAACCCCCTCTCTAAAAATCCTCTTTAATAAACAAATAAGTGAATTAAAAAAAAGCCTCGTTATAAATAGGACAATTCTATGACCATTTCATCATTTTAAAAAAGAAGACAAAATTGATTCCTATTCCTTTTGGAAGGGGAAATATATTATATTAAGATGAAAAAAAAAAGAAAAAAGAAAAGAAAGGAATAAGTATTATGGAATATTAGTATTTCAAAAGAGAGAAGGGAATCTCCTATTCATTTATTTAATTACTTTTTATTTCTTTACATATTAAATTAAATATATGAGTAAATATAGTTATTAATTATAGAGTATTAATTATATATATTTTAATATAAATAAAAAATGAATTAGCAAATAATTAAGTAAATAAACATACTATGTATATGCAAGGGAAATAAATAATGAGGATAGTAAAAAAAATTATAAATATATATATATATATATACATGCATATATGTATTTTGTATAAAATGAAAGTCTTATGGATCAATTTATTTATTTATATCTATTTTTTTATTGAGTCATGCAAGTACTCTTCCTTTTCAAGTCAACTAGAACTAGATGTTTTATTTCAAAAAAGGGGGGATGATCATAAAAATCAATGTATCTTGATCCTATAGACGAGGAAAATATCATAGTGTGATAATAATTTGTGAAACCTTTAGTACTTGAATTATGGATAGCTTAATGATGGGAAAATTTGAGTAGGATTTGAATTATTAAATATTTAGCCTTGGATTGTATTGATGATATTGTCTTGGGTTATATAGGAAGAATTATTTAAAAAGAGAAGTATCTTATGTGTATAGGTTTAACTATGTCATGTATTAGGTGAATTTGTGTATTTAAATTTTCCTTTTGATATTCTTGGAGTCAAGTTTTCAATTGTCTTTGAGTCTCGTCTATGTACAAATGATATGTCTTATGTTGGTTTAGAAAAGTTAACTAAGATAAATTTTTACTTGTGTCTTTATCATATTGGGTCAAGCTAGGGTGTCTTGATAATATATATCTCCCCTGACACCAATTAAGTCTTGCAATGTTATAGCCAAATTTAAATAATCTTGTATGAGTATTTGGTTATAATTCTTATCTCAACTTATGTTATACCTTGTTGAAGTGTGGATTGGTGTGAATGATTTATGATGGTAATTGAAGTCAAAACACCTTTTGAACCTTGTGGTTATTCTCCCTTATAGACCAACCAAATAAGAGTTGTGGTAAACTCAAAAGTCGATCTACGATGCCTCTGTGAATTATATACATAGGCAAGGCCGTCTGAGACGAGCCCCTGAGGACTAGGTCTGGCCCCTAGGATTTGTTATCTTATTATTATACTTGGCAATTACCATTGTTATGTATTATATTGTTTATCATGTTTCTGGTACTATGTTTGTGATTGTTCTAGAGTTAGTTGAATTATCTAAGTCCACATTAATGATGTGGACTCAATGTATCCCTTTGATCCCCCGCACTTGATTGTATAAGAAATTTAGTTATCGAACTAAAATATTATAGTTTATAATTAGTTGAAAGTTGTACGCTTTCATGTAGTACATTCTTTGGTATAAAAATTTGAAAATTTTGTTTTGTCTTTAATTGTATTTTAGTGAAAAAATTTAGGCATTACAATGTGAAAGACATATAAATTGTAACATTTACACTATATGTAATATCTAAAAAGAAAGAGCTGATAATTAATCACTTCAATTATATTGACAGTCACCATCATTAAAACACTTTATATTTTTCACATTTCATTTATTTGTTGATTTATGTAATTAAATAAAATATTTAAATACATCTATTTAATGTAGAACTTTATGTAAATTAGAAACTATTGACATGAGTATATAAAAATATTATGTTAGATATTGATAGTGTTTTCTGATATCATACTATTATAGTTTCTTTATAAAATATATTATATAATTATATTATTTTATTTTAAAATAAAAATATGTATTGAATTTATTTAAGAATTTAAGGGTTGATAGTATAGGTTATATTTTGAGGTAAAATACTATATTTTTATTAATTATGGTGAAAATGTGAAAGGTTACAAAATTAAGAATTTGCAGAAGTTGAAATTTCTCTACTCAAGAGAGGTTATACTTAAGGAAGTTAGAGTCCTGGTAAAAAAAAATTAACCTAGAGAGAACGAAAGAGAGGAGGTGAATTTTAAAATAATGTTGGAGTAGAAAAGTGCATTTGAAATGAAACAATAAATTAGACAAGAAATTTTGGGAGAAGACAAGGCAAACACATCTAGAAAACATTATTGTATGAAGGATTGAAGGAGAAAATATTCATGGAATGTCCTAAAGGATAGAAGGTGATAAATAAAGAGAAACTAATTTAAAATTTAAATAGTTCTATATATTGGTTAATATAGTCCCAATAAATCTAGAGCCAAAATTTTAACATGTTCTAGAATTAAGATTTTTAAGAAGTGATGTTGATCATTGTGTGTGTTAAATTATGTAAATGTTTAGTAATTATATATATATTGATGATATACTTATCATTAGAGACTATATAACATTATTTTAGAATCTCAAGAACTTAATTCGCTCTACCCCACGCCGCTTCCCGCTCTTTGGAGTTTTGAATTTCTATGCGCATGGTGGACTCTATTGTGGGGGTATCTAATGGTTCCCCTTTGCCCCCTCCTGACCCGTGCTCCCCTCCTTTGGAGACGTGTTTGGTGGGTACCCTCTCTACAAGATTTGTGCTTTCTCCTTCAGGCATTTTGAAGGATTTGGCTTCTACGGTGGTTCTTCTATTCTGACGGTTGAGTTTTCTTTGGATTTTGGTTGGAAGAATGTTTTGACTAGTGGGAAACAAGCCTCCTCCTTGTTTTTGGCTCCTCCTGAATTTGTTTCGACTGTTGGTACTATTTTTGACATACCAGATTTGATTAGTCATAGAATCATTTCCTCCATGGAGAATGCGGTGGTGGGAAGGTTCCTCTCCTATTCGCCTACGGTGGATATGGTTAGGAAGTGGGTTGTTGTGAAGTGGTAGCTTAAGCGTAGTGTGGAGATTCGTGTGATGGCTGGGGGTCTCTTCCTGTTTAGGTTTGTTGTTGTTGAGGATTTGGTGACCACTCTATCGTCGGGCTCGTGGGTCTATGGGAAGCACAGCCTTGCTCTATGTAGGTGGAAACCTAGTTTCGACCCTGCTGTTGACCTTAATATGTCAGCTCCCATTTGGTTGTGACTATCGGGTTTGCCTCTGGAGTTTTGGGATAAAGCGATTTTCAAGGCTATTGGTGATTCGTTGGGTCAGTTTGTTACTATGGATGCTATCACTAAATCGAAGTCAAGGTTAGTCTTTGCTCGATTCTGTGTCAATATTTGTGTTGATAAAATCCTTCCAAACTCTATGAAGCTGTGTTCTAAGTTGGGAAACTGGATCCAACCTGTTTGTTATGAAAATGCGGTGGTATTTTGTCAAAGATGTGCCAAAGCTAGGCATCTCATATCGGACTGCAAATCTTCGGTCAGTTGGGAGTCTAAGGATGTGTTGAATCCCACGTTCCCGACTGTGGATACCTCAAGGCCTTTGGGAGGCTCTGAGCTAGTTCCCTCGGACTCTATTCGACCTGTTGTGCTTTCTCTGCGACCTCCACCCCCAGTTTTTCCTCACACTGATTCAACCCCTAGGGTCTCTTCGGTGTTGGGAACCTTTCCTCGGGAGGTCTCTTTGTCTCAGGATCCTGGATCCTCGACTATCGTAAACTTGCCTATGGGGGCTTCTATTGGGATTGTTGGTTTGGGTTCATCGGCTATTGATTCGCTGTGTTTGTTGGCCTCTCAGAGGAACTGTGGGGATTCGGTTGAAGATGGTGAAATTTGGGAGGAAGAGTGTTATGGTATGATTGAAGAGTCTACTGAAAACCTGCAAAGCTTAAAGCTGGAGAAAGTAGAAGATGAAGGGATATGGACTACGCCTAAGAAGAAGGGAAGGAAGAAGAAGGCAGATGTTGGAGGGGATTCCAAGCCTGGGAGACCCTCTCAGAGATCCACCAGAACGCATGAAACGACAAATGAGATTGCCCTGGGGAAGTAGAGGACATTAGACGTGTCCTCAAAAAAAGGTCAGAAATCAGGATTATGTCTTGGAATGTCCGAGGGCTAAATAGTTCGCACAAACAACGTGCCTTGAAGAACTACATAGTGGAGCATAAGATTGATGTTTGTCTTCTACAAGAAACTAAGATGTTGATGATTAATTTTGACAAAGTTTCTAACTTTCTATGGCCTAATGCCTCCTACATTCATAGTGATGCTGAGGGAGCTTTGGGTGGTTTGGTCGTGCTTTGGATCCTTCCTCTTTGCAGGGTTCTGAGTTATTCCATTGTAAAAATAGCATAGGGGTTTTGCTCTCCGTTAGTAGAGTAGTGTGGTGTATAATAAATATTTATGCTTCTAATCAGAGGAACTTGAGGAATATGCTTTGGAATAATATGAACAAGGGAGGTCGGTGGCTTGTTGCTGGAGATTTCAACTCTCCTTTGTTACCTTCTGAAAAAAGTGGGGGCCTTGTGGAGTACACTGACAGCATGACAGATCTGGAAAACTTTATGTATTCTTCGGGGTTAATAGATATCAAACTTTTGGGCTAGTGCTTCACCTGGTCTAATAGGTGGGCTAGTGGCAATTTGATTCAGGTTCGGCTTGACTGCTTCCTCTATTCTCCCCATTGGACTAATGCCTTGGAGGCCAACCTGGTTTCTCTTCCTAGGATGGTTTTGAACCATAATCCTCTTCTTCTGACCACTAATATTCGTCCTTCTAGTGGTCCCTATCCTTTTCGTTTTGAAATAATGTGGAACTCTCACCCCGATTTCAAAAACAAAATTGTTGAATGGTGGAATGTTCCTGTTCAAGGTTCCCCTATGTTTAGACTCTGCTATAAACTCAAACATATTAAAATGATGGTTAAGGGCTGGAATAGGAATGTGTTTGAGGATGTTTATCAAAGAAAAAAATAGGTCGAGGTAAGGTTGAGGACCTTGCAGAAAAATATGGATGAGGGAGATGTCAGTTAGCGGACCAACAATCAGGAAAAGGATGCCAGAATGGAATGAGAAAAGGTTTTAAAAAATGAAGAGGTCTTCTGGAAACAAAAATTGAGGGTACAATGGCTGAAGGAAGGAGATAGGAAAACGTCATTTTTTCATGTTTCTTCCATCAAACATCAGAAAAGGAATCAAATTGCAAAATTGACAAGTGCCTCTAGGGAGGTGATATCTAATCTAGCTCATATTAAGTCCTGTGTGGTTAATTATTTCATGGAGGCTTATTCGGCCCCTGCAGAGGTGCCCAACATGGCTTTGGATTGTAAGATCCTCCAGCATCTCCCTGCTCCCATCTCTCTGGAGGACAACCTGGGAATTCTTAGGAGTGTCTCCACGGAAGAGGTTCAGTTGGCTACATTTAGCATGGGGGCCTTTAAAGATCGTGGACCTAATGGGTTTCCCCCTGCTTTCTTCCAAATCTTCTGGGATATTGTGGGCTGGGACCTTGTGCTTGTGGCTAGGGACTTCTTTAAATCTGGTAAGATTCTTAAACAAATGAATCACACTTTCCTTTCCCTTATACCCAAGATTAGTGAGCCTCTATCTATGTCTAATTTTTGACCTTCAGTCTTTGTAATGCCTTCTATAAGATCATATCTAATATCCTTGTTAATTGGATTAAGCCTCTACTTGATAAAATTATAAGTCACACTCAGATGGGGTTTGTCCCGAGGTGCCACATTCTAGATGCTTCCTTGACCACTCATGAACTGCTCCATTCTATGGATAGATGCAATAATGCGGGGATGGTGCTTAAGCTTGATATTTCCAAAGCTTATGATAAGGTTATGTGGGAATTCATGCCTAAGGTCCTGGCTAAGTTTGGCTTTAATAGATCGGACATTAAACTCATTATGGAGTGTGTTTGTACTATTAAGTTCTCGGTTCTGATGAATGGTTCTCCTTGTGGTTTCTTCTTTGCTGGAAGAGGGCTCAGATAGGGGGACCCTCTCTCCCCCTATCTCTTTATAATGATTTTTGATGTGCTTAGCAGGAACTTTACAAGTCTGCTGTCAGAGGGCTCCATATCTGGTGTTAGAGCGGCTACCTCTCTCTGTTCGATTGTTGTGCAAAAATTCATGGATGACACATTCCTATTTGGAAAGGCCTCTGTTGTGGAAGCTAGGAAATGGAAAGCTTGCCTTAACAGCTATGCCTCTGCTCTGGTCAGTGCATCAACTACAATAAGAGCAAGATTTACTTTTTTAATTGCTTGCCAAATTTGCAAAACAGGGTGACTGCGATCCTAGGATGTGTTGGGGATTCTCTCCAATTGGTGTACCTTGGGCTCCCACTAATGTTAAAGAGGTTCAACCACAGTTTTGGTATTCTATTTTGGAGAGGATCCAAAGGAAGCTGGCTGGTTGGAAGGGCTCTTTGCTTAGTCATGTTGGGAAACTCCAACTTCTTACTGTGGCTATACAAGGTATCCCCACCTACTTTCTAGCTATTTTTAAGATGCCCAGGTATATTGTGGAGAAGTTTGAAAGAATTCAAAGAATTTTCCTTTGGTCAGGTACTGAGGAAAAAATAAATATTTCTTTGGTTAAATGGGAAAGGGTTTGTCAGGCTAAAGACTGTGGTGGGCTTGGAATAAGAAAGATAGTTATCTCTGACAGGGCACTGATGGCCAAGGTTGGGTGGGACCAGTTAAGGAACACCAAGGACTGGTGCAAAATTATGAATGCTAAGTACCTCTAGAATAGGCCTTTGATTGATTGTCTTTTGGAACCCCATCCCTTGGGTTCTGTGATCTGGAGGAGCATTTGCAGCACACAAGGCTTGCTAAAAAAAGGGATCAAATGGAAAATGGGGAACGGGGTCAAAATCAGATTCTGGGATGATGCTTGGCTTATGGACTCCCCCTTGGCTGGCTCGAATTTTAGAGCGATGATGGATGAAGCTCAGAGATTCTTTGGGTTATATATTAGAGACTATGTGGCTGGGCCTCTCAGAGCTAGGATTTGGAGATATCTCTCCCTTTGCTACCCCCACTCTATTGACCTTTATTGCCTCACTAGATCTCTTTAGGTGTTGCTCTCTAGTTTCAGGTTTCCTTCCTATGACAAGGAGGATGAGTTCTTTTGGGCTTTAGATAAGCACGGGGATCTTTCAGTTCGTTCTGCTTACAGACTGCTGACTAACGAAATTCCTGTTGAGAAACACTAGAGGAGGGTTTGGAATTGCCACATGATTCCTAAAATAATTTTTTTCTGGTGCACGACCTGTCATAATAGGATCTTAACTCAAGACAACTTGAGAACTCGGGGGTTATTCTTTCCCAATAGATGCTTCCTTTGCAAGGAGGGGGAGGAAACTATCAGCCACCTTTTGTTACATTGCCCGTATGTTGCTGAAGTTTGGGGGTTGGATTTTGAGAAACTTGATGTCCACTGGGTTATGAGCAAAGACCTTTTGTCATTTATTCTGGGCTGGAATGGGCCTTTTTTCCATCCTCCAACTGATGAAATTTGGAGGCAGACCCCCCAATCTTAGGATGGTGCTTATGGAAGGAAAGGAATAATAGGGTTTTAAGGAATATTGAGCGGAGCCCCAAGGAGGTGTTTGCCATTGGTGTTCGGCTCATAGAGGAGAACATCTCCCTCTTTGATGGGAAACTTCCTGATTTGGGGCCGAGGGACTATGAAATAAAATTGGCCAAGGATTGGCACCAGGATCTAAAGGCTAATGCCTTTGGTAATTCAAAACTACTAGCTAGGAGAAATAGTAATTGGGAGCCTTCGGATTGTGGATGGTTTAAAATGAACTTTGATGGGGCTGCTAAAGGAAATCCGGGAAGGGCAAGTATAGGTGGGATTATCAGAGACTCTATGGGGAATATGGTGGTGGGGTTTGCTGGCAGCATTGGGGTTCAGTCGGCTCTGGTGGCTGAGGCTCGTGCACTGTTTATGGGCCTCAAAATCATTGTTTCTTTGGGGATTGTTAATCTCCATATTGAAGGAGATTCCAAAGTGGTGATGGATGCTGTGGAAAAAGATAGATTTATAGGTTGGAATACCAATGAAATTTTGATGGATGCTAGCTTCCTTATGTCTAAATTAAGGGACAAAAAGGTGACCCATATTTTTAGAGAAGGAAACTATGTGGCGGATGCCTTGGCTAATCTTGGCTTGGGTTGGGACTTAGCTAGATGTTGGAGGAATAAGGAAAGACTGCCGCCAAATATTTAAGTGTTGATAGAGCAGGAAAATGATACCATGGTTTATAATTATGTTTAACTTTTGGATTACGAGAGCTGAGGGGGGGCCCACTGGTTAATTTGGATGTGTTGGTGGATGAATGTGAAAATTGGTATGGAGTATAGGTGGAATTATCCTGGTAGAGCTGAGCGTGTGTGGGGCAGGGGAAGGAGTGTCCACGTGTATGTCCTTTGGACTCGGTGGATGGGTTTAGTTTATAGGATTATGATGAGATGGTGGGGTGGGGATTTAATTAAGGAGTTCAAGTCTAGTTATGGCGACGTGATGCAGATTAATTGGAAAGTCGTGACTTATTATCAGGTGAAGGACCATACTATGCAGGCTATTATTTTGGGAATTGGATTGCTTGTTTCATCTCCTCATTACTTTGGGAGGAGTGAGTGTATTAATAATGATGTGACTTTCTATGTTACGATTTGGCCACTTTCTAGAGACTTCGGGCTGACTAGTTTAGCTAGGGGATCTTTTGGCTTAATTTGGAGGACTACTAAAATTAGTTTATTAGTCTATCTACATGGGGCTTTGTGCTTGTCCTACTTCTCCGCCAACTCTCGCCCTCTATAATGTAATCATAATTTCATTAATTTTTGTGTCTCTGCTCACTATGGCATATTTCCTCTCCGCGCGTGTGATTGGTATGCGAGTTTAGATTTGCTTCACCGTAATCCCTGCCTTAACTATCTACTAGAGATTATTGTTCACGACTGCTACTTTTGGTATTTCTTGCATTTCTATGAGCTTCCTGTGAAGTCTGGTAGTATGGGAGGTGATCGCGTTCGGACAAAACTGGACAGTTGTGATGAATTTCGAAACAACCCGCTTGTCTGGCACATTTGTGTGGAGGAAGGAATTTCTCCGCTCATGGAAAGCTTAGTCGGCCATGATCCCATTTTATCGGGTCAATTTTCCAGCTCGTGGAAGGATAGGAGGGTTTCCATTGGGGGATTTCGTTCAAAATCAGCGAGGATGTCATTGCACAGGCTACGAGGTTGCTATGTGAAGCGAAAAAATATCCTAAGCACACCAAAAAGCTAGACCATGAGAGCCTAAGGGCATTTTTCAAAGGAGAGGAAACCCCTGTTAGGAACTAGGCAGGGTTTGAAAGGGAAGAGCTTCCTAAGCCGTGGGACCAGGTTTGCATGGCGTTGATGAAATACGTTATGCTGGAAGGTAGATTCAAAACTTGCTTCTTTTACCATTTCCCCCTGTTAAACCACCTTAGGCACAAAATGCTTCTTAGTTTTCCATTTTTCCTTCTAATGGATCTGGAAAGTTCTATGGACAAGTGTAAAGTGGCGGCCAGCCAAAATCCCGCTTCATCAGGGGCTAATTCTTCGCCTGTATCACTTTCATCTTGCCCTTTGCCTGCCCAAAGCCATCACTGCTATCCATGTTGAGAGCATTAAACCCCTCTCCACGGTGCATATCTCCTTGGCTGAGTCCAAGAGTCCTCCTCGGAAGTCTAATATTGATCTGGGGAATGCCAAGACCAAATTTACCTCCAAAAAGCTTAAGGGTGGGTTGGGCAGGGCCCATGCTAGTGCGGCGGAAGGGCTTTGTGAGCTAAAAGCAACTTAGGTTGATACGGCTGTTACTGGCCCTATGTCAAAAAAAGGCAAGGAGAAATGCATGCAGGCTGCGACTGTCAAAGAAGGCAAGGGTAAGAATGTGGTTAGAAAAGATTCCAGAGGGGACACGGTTGTGGGGAACACGGAGATGACTGGAGGGGAAAGTGTCAAGAGGAGATCTGGGAGGCTGGCTAAGAACAACAAGAAGAGATTAATTATTGAGGATTCAGACGAGGAGCAGTCGAATAGCAAGGGTTACAAGGAAGAAGAGTTAGAAGAGGTGGAAGAAGATTTAGTGGAGAGGCCCTAGCATACTCCAGTGGGTAGCAAGCTCCGTTCTGATGGCTCTGGCTCACACCTTTCGCAACCACTGGTGGATGAGCCTAGTGAGGCTCAGGGTGCTATGGATGTTGGGGTAGATTCGGATAAGGTGGGAAAGCGTTTGGACACTCTGGACAAAATATTTCGGGGGCTGACCCGCTTCACCATGAAACTGGGTCACTTTGCTATGAGTACTCTGTCAAATGCCATAAAGGAGGAACTAGAGGGGAACAATAGCCAAGAAAATAAAGAGTGGGTGGGAGATAAGGTGGTGGAACTCCTTATCAAGAACTGGGATGAAGCCAGTTAGTTGCTCCTGTTGTTGGTTGATCTACTGTTTCTTTGTTGTTGTTGTGCTGCGTTTGGGTTGTCTCTAGTTTTTTCCCTTTTTTTTTAGCTGTTTAAGACTTGTCCTTTTTTTGCCCTTGTGGCTCATTGTGTATGGTACAACGCCCTGTAAGTGATGTTTAACTTTTCAAAAACATTATTTTAGTAACATTATTGTAGTAACATAAGGATTACTTATCCAATATGATTTATATGAAAGTTTTAGGAGGTACTTGATACATTCTTGGTATGGAGATACACAAGAGTAGGACCAACAAGAAGCTATGGATAATCTAGAATAAGTATCTTGAGTATTATTATGAAGGTTTGGAATGTATGAAATAAATTAGTATGTTTGTATCTACTAGTTGTGGTAGGGGTTAGCATAAACAACACAAAAAACATAGATTTTATATAGATTAAAACACATTACAACTTCATTTCCCTTGATTATTAGCCTCCTACCTCTTTATTGTTTTAAAAAATTTGAAATGATTCTTGTCTTCTAATGCAAGACAAAAAATTCACTCTCATTATCTAAGACAAACTAGCACATCAATTTACAAATTCAATAGGCACCACTCTACCCAAAGGTTGCAATGAATATCTTTTCTTTATTCAAATTCACAATGTACAAATTTTCTCAACTTTGTAGCGTAGTAATAAGCTGATTTGACAATTTTATTTTTCAATCAATTCTCCATTTAAATATCATACTAACTTATTTCAATATCAATAAATACCATTTAAAATCGCATTTAAAAATCATACTAACTAATTTCAATATCAACAAATACCATTTGCAATCACATTTAAGTCTTAAATATCAAGGAGAAATTTAAATTATTTTATTTATTTCAACATTTACAATCCATAATTTAACATTTTTATCAATTTACCATTCTATGATTTTCTTCTATAAAATTAGTCTCTACTCACACTACACTCACAATTTTCTTCACATTATTTTTTCCATATCCTATTCTAAAATTTATATATCTTCTCCAAATGAGGCGTGACCCTCTGTTTCTTAGGTTTTCATTGTTCCACTTCTCTCTAACAAATATTAGGCACACCCTTTCTTCTACTCACTCTATAATTCTTCATTATTTCTACAACTAATGTCCCTAAAGCACACGTACCCTTCCAACCATTCAAATTTGTAGCATATTTTCTTACTTGACAACCACTTTTTTTCTGTAGTTATGTAGAATTTTTATTTTTGTCTTGGATTTTCCTTGTGCCCCTTCACATTTCTAATACTTGTGTGCCTCTTCACCTTTCAACACCCCTCCAGTTCATTTATTTTTCCCATCTCTACTATAGTTGTGTCTCTTTTCTCTATTATATGTTTTTTAATGGATTTAATTTTTAAACCCCCCCAAATAACTAGACGCTTATACTACTCATTCACCTATTATGCTGCCCCACTCTCATCTCTTATCTTTTTCTTTTAAAGATATAATAAAATGGATAATTATTGGTCAAATATGAAATAATATAAAATACCTTAGAAAGTTGCTCAACAATTATGAGAAAATTCATTTTGTCTGATTGCAACAATTGGCAAAGTCAGGTGTTGATAGAAAAGAAAATTCAAAATTCTTTGAATTATGTGAATTCTAGTAAGTAGACTCATAATGATGTCCCATAGATTCTTGCAAAATATTTTTTCTCTAGCCCTCTGAAATTGTGAGATATTAAACTTTTCGTAATTGAGAATCCTAAACATGAAATTTTAATATCTCTCAAACGATGAATAATATAACTATGAAATATTCACGATAAAATGCATGGTCCTTCTAACAATATATTTTTGGATGATGTTGATTGCTGGTTCACCTAGATGCTCTTGGATCAAACATGTTCGGGTAGGAAAATTGTGAGCGTAGGCTCACAAAGGTGGCATTGAGTAGTCGAACTACTCTTGCCAGTTGAACATAACCTACAAAAAACTTCAACGCTCGATATTGTGCACATGAAATGGTTTCCTCTTTCCCTTCTTCCAACATCTTTCTAGAACACACCCCATCTTCCTCCAACAATCATGCCCTCTCTTTGTAGTGTTGAAAAAAGTAATCCTTTTTAACACTTAATTTGGATAATTGACATAAAATTGAATTAATTGTGTCTTGGAGTGGTGTTGGGTATGTCCAGGATCATCATGGAAAAAATAGGCCCTTAAGTGGCAATAAAATTCAGAAAATCAGAGTTAGGCAACTTAACGTAAAAATTTGAATAAGTTATCTAAATTATTTTAAAAATATGTAACAGTAGAATCTGTAGCAAATTGAATTTAGTTTTTAAACTACTAGGTTTATTTTTAAAAAATAAGAAGTAGTGTCTATCCGACCATCCTAACCACAATAAAATGATAATATTTTTTTATAAGATTTTAGATATAAGTAGGGGACTCATGTTCCGATGTGATGCATATTTTTTTGTAATTTGTTTCCAAGTAAATAATAAATTATGGTTTTTTTATTACAAATTTTAAAAAATATAAAAAATCGTATATCTAACCACCTTAACTTGGTCAAAACTTCATGAAATTAATTTTTTAATTTTTAATCTTGTAGTATGCAAAGCATAGAATGTGACACATGATTCAGATTCAAAAAATGTGATACCGTTTGAAAGTTAGAGATGTTTTTCAATCAACCTATCAATCGGAAATTTAGTCATAATTCAAATAGAAAATGAATAATAATTATTTATTAAATTCAAAGTAAAGCATAATTTATATTGGTGGAAAGTTGAGAGTCTCCTTTAAACACCCTTTTCGTTTCATAAATTTTGGGTAAAAAAAAAGTTGTCAACCACGTGGGCCATCATATCACTTAGATATCGCCACTTTTTGGCCCATCACGATCTTGCGCATACCCTTTTGTAATGTGTTGTACACATTCACACTATTCTAAGACATTTATTTAACTAAACCATGCCTTAATTGATCCTTTATAAAGGTACATTGTAAAGTGTTGTAACACACTTTAACACTTTTCTACGATGTACTTGCTTACTTAAGCCTAATGGGCCCTTTTCTAATAAAATGTACATAAGGTGTACCTTGTTTAAGTGTTATAAGGTGTTATAAATCACTTTCACACTTATCTGTTGAAAGTATGAATGTGTTTGTTGGTGTTGTCATTAATGTCAACATAGTCTAGGTTGTTGCAAAGAAAAGAATGATGTGTTGTAGGTGGTACATATATAGTTGAGATACTATAGAGATGTTGATAGTGCATGGAGCTATCTTTGTGGTGTTTTAGGTATGCTCATATCAAGTGCTTTTGAGAAAATTAATAAGCAATAAAGAGAGAGTTGTGTGTGTGTCGTGAATGTTCTCTGATAATGTGTTCTACATTTCATCTATGTTGATCTTATGCTTGTGCAGATCTGTAGTATTTTTTTTGGGCTTCATTGGATAATATATCTTGATTTATAGTTTTTGGGTTGATGAAGAGTGAAAGTTGTGTTCATCGGTGGGTGGATTGTTTGGTAGAACTGTTTGTCTATGGACTGGGAGAGATGTCTCTACTCTGCAATCCTCTAGTGGTTTGTCTTAGATCTTGCAGATCGGGAAGAAGGTTGATATTGATGTTGTCTATGTTCTGGTAAATGCACTTGTGATTTGGTGCTCCAGAAGACTTGTTACAGAGCTACTATGTGTGTTTGCATAGTCTGGTTGGACTGTTGAAAAGAGTTGTGTATGAAGATTGTTGCAATTGCTACATATGTATATGAAGGTTTCCAAGAGGTGTTCTAGTGTTTGGTGAATTGTGTTGTGTGATCCACATGTGATAATCTTGTTGTGGATGCATGTACTTCAAAGTTCATTGGTGTTTTCATTAGGTTTGGCCAACCTGGTGTCTACACGTTACATGAAGGATAAGAATTAATTAAGGAAGCATGTGATTGATCCAAGATATTGTTTGGGTCCTGATTAAGTATGTATTTGGTCCACTCTCATTCTTATCCACCATTGGGAATGTTGAGTCACTAACCTAATTTGAATTTGTAAAATAAAGAATGTGTATCCGACCTTGGAGAAAGTTTCTAAGGTTGAAGATGGTATAAATGCAAGTCAAGATATTGTAAATAAGATGTGAAGAAAAGGTGAAGAGCAGAGTGTGTGAAAGTGCAAATCACGACAACAGTACTTCAGTTTGTTACATTTTCGAAAGCAGTGAGCTAATGGTGTCTGTGATACTTTGGTCAAGGTTATAATTGTGTGAAGCATGTTGTGGTGGATTCTCTATTTTCTTTCTTTGTCTGTAGGCAGTGAGCCTTTGTATCTAGACAGTGAGTCCTTTCTGGGAAGTAAGCCCTCTGGCAGTGAGTCTTTGTATTCAATTTTGCATTACTATTATATTTTGAGTTAATCCTCACCATGGTTTTTCCCTCATTAGGTTTTCCTCATAAATCTGGTGTCTCTGTTATTTTCTTTCTATTATCTGCATTTCATGTTTATACTTAATAACAGATTAAAAGGAATGTGGAATTGATGAAGATCAGAAGTGAAATTAATTTGATACAACTGATTCACCTGCCCTCTTAGTTGTCTTGTTCATTTCAACAATTGGTATCAGAGCTTTGGTTCCTTAGAGAAGAGCTTAACCACTTAAGGTAGATTAGATGGCAAACAAGTTGAAAATCCCTATATTTGATGGAGCTGACTATAGTGACTAGAAAGTGCAGATGAGAGGTTACTTGATCTCTTTTGGTTTCAAGACTTGGAAAGCTTTTGAGACAAAATATGTTGAACCGACAAGTGGTCTTTCTTCTATAGATGAGATTTCAGCCTATGAGGAGAATGAAAATGCAAGGTATTCTATCATTAGTTCTTTATCTAATACTGAGTGGACAAAAGGTATTTCTTTAGGCACTGCTTATGAAGTACAGGAAAAATCAAAAAGATATCTATGAAGGGAATGATAGAGTCAAATTATCAAAGAAGCTAATAGCAAAGCGTAGATATGAGAACTTGAAAATGGTAGAAGGTGAAGAAATTGCAGGCTACTTTGAGAGGGTTGAAATTGTAGCAAATTAAGTCAAAAATTAAGATGGTACTATGGTAGATGAAGATGTAATAAAGAAGATCTTGATGAACCTAGAGAATTATAGTGACAAGGTCTTTGCTATTGAATAAATATATGATCCAAATAAATTCACTAAAGAACAACTATTTGGCACTTTGATTGCATTTGAGATGAGGAAGTTTGGAAGAGAAAAGGAGAAAACAAAAATAAACTTCAAATCAACTACTTGATAGAAGATGATCCAAATAGTGATGATTCAAAAGAGATGGAAGAAAACTTTACAAGGAAGTAGAAGAAAGGTATGTTACCTTTTAAATGTTTCAGTTGTGGAAATATTGGTCGCTATGCTTCAAGATGTCCAAATAGAGTTATACACAAGAAGAATAGAGATAATAAAGACAAAAAGGATAGAAATTTTAAGAAATTGTATTACCTTAGAGAAGATGCTGGAATTTCTGATGAGGAGTCTAATTTTGAGGATGATAAAGATGAATGCTTGTTTCTAGCCTTAGAAAATTCATATGTTTCTACTAACCATGGAAGATGTTAAAGAGAATTTGGTTTGGAGAAAAAGAAGGATGAAATGGAAGGTACTCTGGTTACTACCTTTCATGCTAGATAGGATGAATATTGTTGGGTTGACAGTGGATGTAAATCATATGACTAGAGACAAAAGTAAGTTCACTAAACTTGAAAAATATGATGGAGGATTAGTCATGTTTGGAGATGATTCTGGTGCAAATATTATTGGAAAGGGAATAATTAGTCTTGATGAAAAACATAGTACGGATGATGTGGGTATGTGCATGATCATGATAGGCCAAAAATTGGTGATATGTAAGTGATATGATGGCCCATAAGGCTGACGACTTTTTTTTACCCAAAATTGATGAAACAAAAAGGGTTTTAAAGGAGATTCTCATATTTCCACCAATATAAATTATGCTTTACTTTGAAATTAATAAATAATTACTATTCATTTTCTATTTGAATTACGACTAAAGTCCCGATTCATAGGCTAATTGAAAAACATCTATAGATTTCAAACGGTACCACATTTTTTGAATCCAAAACATGGGTCACATTCTATGCTTTGCATACTATAGGATTAAAAAAAAGAAAATTGAATTTCATGAAGTTTTGACCAAGTTAAGGTGGTCAGACATACAAGCTTTCATATGTTTTAAAGTTGTAATAAAAAAATCATAATTAATTATTTACTTGGAAAAAAATAATAAAAAAATACGCATCACATCGAGACATGAGTCCTCTACTTATATCTAAAGTCTTATAAAAATTTTTTTTTATCATTTTATTGTGGTTAGGGTGGTCAGACAGACACCTACTTCTTCTTTTTTCCCTGAAATTTAAGTACTATTGCATTGAAATTTCAAATTTTCAACAAATAGATTTTAAAAAAGAAAAATAAACCTAGTAGTTTAGAAACTACATTCAATTTTCTTTAGATTCTATTCTTACATATTTTTGAAATAATATAGATAACTTATACAATTTTTTAAGAACAATGGCCTAACTTTGATTTTCTAAATTTTCATCGCCACTTAAGGGCCTATTTTTTTCATGATGATCCTGCACATACCCATGTCTATTATGTTATGGGATTAAGGCATAATATTTTGAGTGTTGGAATAATGTGTAGCAAAGGATATAGGCTTGTGTTTAAGGGTAAAATATTTGAAATCATATAAGGGTCCGGAACTGTGGTATTTGCAAGAAGAAGAACATATGGAAACATCTATCAGCTTAAGAGTGGTGATGGTTAGTGCTTTGTTTCTCAAGATAATGAAAGTTGGCTATGGAATTGGAGGATGGGACATGTAGACTTTGACAATCTGATCAGGATCAGTTCAAGAAAACTTGTTAGAGATCTTCCTAGAATCACAAAGACAAAAAAATCTATTTGCAAAAGCTATCTGTTGGGAAAACAAAGAAGATATAATTTTAAAGGAAAATAACAATCATCTATCAAAATGCTCGAACTGATTCATACATACCTCTATGATCCCGCAATAATAGGAAGTCTTAATGGTGATAGGTATTTCATGGTTCTGATTGATGATTATTCCAAAATGACATGGATTATTTTTCTTAGGGAGAAAGCTCAAGCTCTAGATAGATTCAAAGTGTTCAAGACAAGGGTAGAGAATTAAGTGAACTTGAGAATCAAATTTTTAAGGTCTGATAGAGGTGGAGAATTCACTTCTGGTGATTTTAATGCATTTTGTGAAGAGCATGATATAAAGAGATATTTTTCTTCTCCTAGAACTCTTCGGCAAAATGGAGTTGTAGAAAGGAAGAATTGAACTTTTCAAGAGGCTGCAAGGACTATAATGAAATAGGCAAATGTTTATGATGTATATTGGAGAGAAGCAATCCACACTACTATTTACATTCTTAATAGAGTCTAAATTAGAGGTAACAACACAAAGACCCCTTATGAACTATCGACTAGTAAGACTCCTACTGTTAAGTAATTTAAGGTGTTTGGAAGAAGATGTTACATTAAAATAGATGATGAGAATCTTGGAAATTTTGATGAAATATGTGATGAAGGTATTTTCCTTGGATATTCAACTAATGACAAAGCATATAGATGCTTCAATAAAAGACTGAGGAAGATAGTTGAGAGTGAAAATGTAAAAATTGATGAAGATATGCATAGACTAGTTGAAATAAGTGAAGTTGAACCAGATGAAACTATATGTGGACAAGTACAAGATGAGGATAAGGAATAAAAAGAATAGAGTGAAGAAGAAGAGACTCTAGAACCTGCAGCTAAGACTCCTAAGTAGGTACAGAAGAATCATCTGGAAGAACAAATAATTGGAGATAAAAGTGAAGGTGTAAAGACAAGAAGTAAACTGGTAGCAGCTGAGGTAGATTTGTGTTTACTTTCTAAGATAGAACCTAAAACAGTGAGGGAAGCATGCAAAGATGAAAATTAGGTTAGAGAAATGAAAGAAAAATTGCAGTAGATAGAGAAGAATCAGACATGGGAACTGGTTCCTAGACCGGTAAACAAGAATATAATTTGTACAAAATGGGTGTTCAAGAATAAGATGAATGAAGGTGGTGAAGTAGTAAGAAAAAAATCAAGGATTGTATGCAAAGGTTATTCATAGGTTGAAGGAATAGAATTTGAGGAGACATTTGCCCCAATGGCAAGAATGACAACCATTCAGATGGTTTTGGCATTTTCTACTCATGAAGATTTCAATGTATACCAGCTGGATGTTAAGTCTGCATTCTTGAATGGAGAATTGGAAGAAGAGGTGTACATGGAACAATCAGAAGGATTTTAGTTATCAGAGGAGTTATAATTTGGACAAAGGTGTACTTTGGATAACATAACTTTTATTTTATGCATTTGAATTAACCTTTTTTTTTTTTGGAATAAGGACATCAATACCTAGTGCACATGTATTTTTTAGATATATTTTTTTCTCTATTTTCCTATTTTTTCATATGTGTGAAACAAAGAACTTGATGTTCATTGAAAAACCTACATTCACAAGAAATAAAAAATAAATACAATAATCAAATTAAAAATATTTAAAATTATTCTTTTTGGGAAGCTTATAATAAGGGCTACATACTTACAAAATATAAATTTTAAATAAATTCATTTGATCGCCCAAAAGGTAAATCAAAAGTAGCTTTTAATCAACATTTTGAAAGGTGTAGAGGAGACTCCATTATAGGTATGGTTTAAAACTAATAGGGTTCTATGGGGATTTGATCAAACTCTCTTTAATTCAAATCATTTAAATGGAACCTTGGCTCAAATCATTATATTTTCTAAAAATATTTGATTTTAGAAAAAAATTAGGATGTTGCGGAAACTATAACCCATTATTGTGGAAGCACCCCTACACATGGTCATTACATTATCATTTATTGTTTATTACTTACTTGAAAACAAAATTCCTTCCAATATATGTAGCAATTTTTATCTTTTAAAAGAATTTACTATTATTTAGTCAACCCATTTATGGTCTTTATTATAATCTTTGATTTTATTTTCAAACTATAAGGTTCTTGTAAAAGATTCTATATTTTAATTCCTTTTGGTCTCTATAATAGATTTTTGATAGATAACCTACTTATTTGAAGACTCATTCAGAAATATTCCCAAATAAATATACTATATATGTGTACAGTTTGGTCTTTGTTATTGATATGATTAGTTTTATACTTATTCAATCAATTATTACTTAGTATTTTATTATGAATATAGGTTTTTGATAAGTTTTTCTATTATTTCCAAGCAAAACTTATTTTCAATTGACTTGAGGGAAAATAATTTGAGTTGTGTGTGGAAAATCATGAAAAAATTATTTAGTTTTTGCATGTAATATAGTAATACATCAAAGTATATATATGTTGGATTTTGAAACCCTAAAAGGATTATATGTGTTATATGAACATTAGAGTCATATTAACATGCTTTGAAGATAGTGATTAATTATTGTTGATTTTATTTAGACAATATTAGCTTAGAATATTCTTGGGCTTTAACACAAATTTTTCGCAACTTATTTTGTGTCTAGGATTGGGGTTATGGAAAGACCATGGAAACATGGTAGGGATTCTTTAATTAAATATACTTGTGTAGGCTTATGGTCTTGTATGCATATATACCAATGATGAATTCTAAGGAAATAAAAAAGAAATTTTTTTTGCAAGTATTCAAATTATATGATTTAGAAATTGATAATTAGAATAAGGAGTTTACCATTTAATACAAATTTTAAGAATTTATGTTATAACTAACTTTTGGAAGGCTCTACTACATGGGATTATTATGAAATTTTAAGATAGTTTATAATTATATACAGAGTACATGATGGGCCAAAAAGTGGTGATATGTAAGTGATATGATGACCCATGTGACTAACAATTTTTTTTTTCTCAAAATTGAAGAAACAAAAATGGTTTTTAAATGAGATTCTCAGCTTTCCACCAATATAAATTATGCTTTACTTTGAATTTAATAAATAATTATTATTCATTTTTTTATTTGAATTATGACTAAAGTCTTGATTGATAGGATGATTGAAAAACATTTATAGCTTTCAAACGCTATCATTTTTTTTGAATCCAAAACATACGTAAAATTCTATGCTTCACATACTATAGGATTAAAAATAAAAGAATTAAATTTTATGAAATTTTGACCAAGTTAAGGTGGTCAGACATATGAGTTTTTTATATTTTTTAAAATTTATAATAAAAAATTCATAATTAATTATTTACTAGGAAAAAAATTACAAAAAAATATGCATCACACTGAGACATGAGTCCTCTACTCATATCTAAAATATTATAAAAAAATATTATCATTTTATCGTGGTTATGGTGGTTAGACAGACACCTACTTCTTATTTTTTCCCTTTCAAATTTTTATCAAATAGATTTTTTTATTTTTTAAATAAACCTAGTAGTTTAGAAACTGCATTCAATTTTCTACAGATTCTATTCTTACGTATTTTTGAATTAATATAGATAACTTATTCAAATCTAATTTTTCTGAATTTTATTGTCACTTAAGGGCGTAAAAATATCAAAGAAAATTGTTCCTCTTGTAGAGTTGCCCCCTTTTCCATTCACGACATTTTATTGACAAAAATTACCAATAATTTTTTTTTGCAATAAGTGTAAAAAGATTGAAGAATTCATCATACAATTTAAGAAAAATAATGACATCAAGAAAATCAAATGAAAAAAGAAAGAAAAAGAAAAGCCTAACCAATCTCTAAAAATTGTTGCTCTTCTAGAGTTGCCAACTTTTCTAGTCATGAATTTTTGTAAAGAAAAATCTACCAAAAAAAACATTTGCAATAAGTGTAAAAAGATTTAAAAATCTTCATACAATTTAAGAAAAACAATATGAAAGCAATAAAAGACAATGAAAAAATAAAGTGAAAAAGAAAAAGTCCTAACCAATCTTAAAATAAAAAATTTCATAATAAATATATATAACAAAAAAAAACACTATTATAGAGTTGCTCCCTTTTACACTCATGAGCATGACACTCAACTAAGTTATTAAGATTTGGTAGGCTTAGATAAACTTTAAAATTAATTTTCTGAATAATAGAAACCACGATATACCTTAGTATCTCCCATGAACATTATACACAACTAAGGTTATTATTAAGATTTGGTAGACTTAGATAAACTTCAAAATTAATTTTCTGAATAATAGAAACCATGATATACCTCCCATGAACATTATATACAACTAATGTTATTATTAATATCTGATAGGCTTACATTGACTTTAAGAAAGTTTTTCTGAATAATAAAACCATGATATACATTATAATCTCTCATGAACATGATATGCAACTAACATTATTAAGATTTGGTGGGCTTACATAAACTTTAAAAAAAAAAAACAATTCTGAATAATAGAAACAATGGTATACATTATAATCTCCCAAATAATGAGTCTTTTCCCCTATAGTTTTATTGAGTGACCTAAAAAATTGGTAAAAGTTTCGAATAACTTTTTCATATTTAGAATGCTTGGCTTTTAGGATTCCACCACTCTTATATTCCAGGGAAATGAGTCGCCAAGCTGTTAATGGCTCCTTTTATTAAATGCTGTGGGAGAGCGTTCTGCTTGCATTTCAATACTTCGTAGAGAGACGACGTGCCTATATGCTTCTAAAACAATCCTCTCATTAATAAGCTCGAGGTTGTACAATCTTTGCTTATTGCAGTGAATATAAATTCACGTACTTCAGAGACATATTTTTGCAAGGAATCAACATTCACCAGCCGGTTCCAACAGGTCATATCATCTAAATAGAAAGGTTCTGCGGTCTCAAATCAGTGGGAAGCGCAGTAATGGAATTATCTAATATAAACATCTTTGAGGTTCTTGTTATACTTTCTGTGTTTTATTGGATTATTTATTTGGTTGCACAGTATTTGAAGAGGATATGACGAAAGTCCAGGTAGAAGGTTTGCTCAAATCCACCAGATTACCCATCATAAAATTTCTCTCTTATTCTAATTCTGAGTCTTACTAGCAGAAATATCTCCAGTTCATATAAATGAGGGATATATTTGTCTGGCTGCGTCTCTCAAATGTAATAAAAATGCTCTATCTTGAATAAAATATGGTTCTATTGTTTTTCTGGTTTTGAATTTCTCGTCTGATGAAATGTTCCTCTATTATTTGCGAACTTTAAATAGTTTTTCATTTCCATTGATTGTATTTTACATACTAGTAAATCATTTGATTTGCGATTCCTGTTCTGTAAAGCGAAGCAATGATTTTTTCAGTTGCTGCACATATCAGTATTTTTAGGGTAAAATTATGTATGTAGTTTCCAAAATGCTAAATTAATTAAAAACTTAAAGGGTCTTTTAATAAAATAAAATAAATATTAAACATAAATTTTATGGCACAGATATCAAATAAATAATTATTTAAGGTTAATTATTTTTCAAAAATATTTATAAATTAAAGTGTTATAATTAAATTTAATAATCAGTTTTTGATATTCTTAAAGTTTATCTAGATATAATTGAAACTTACGTTTTATTTTATTATTAAAGGTGGTCATGTTTTTTTTGAAGATAGCACCCTTAAACATAAAGTAAAATAAAATAATTTTGATTTTAATAAATCTATATAGAAATTATATATTTGTTATATTTTATATTATTATAATAGATAACCAGATTGAAAAAAGACATAAAAGATTAATTCTATTTTAATCATGCTTTATTCAACTCCTAATATAAAATCATATTTTATTCTTAAATAACTAAAATCTTTTTCCTCAATACTCTCTATCTAAATTTTAAAAATTCAAATTGTTAATTACATTTAAATAAGCTAAATATATCTCTAAAAACCATCTTAATATACACATAGATTAATTGTTTTATTATAGTACAAAATTTTAACTACACATCTTGATTGATATCTCTACTAAAAATATGTATGATTAGTATTTATACATGTTCCATTTATTTCCTAATTAAATGATACTTCTATTATATTGTAATACTACTAGTATGATAATGTTATGATCTTCATTAGAAGCATATAGTTAAAGTCCATAACTACACCCAACCTCTTTTGTAAATTAGATATGCTCTCCTATGACCATTTCATACTTCATCCTATAGTGCAATGTGAAGAATAATATCTAGGTCAAACTGTTTTCAAGTTTTAAAATTGTTTGCAAAAATATTCAAACATCTATACTACATTGTAATTTATTGTTCTCTACATATTTCTCTCTTATGTTTTATATTAGATAGTAGGTCTATTGATGTTAAAGTGATTCCACTAGAAAAGAACTATTATAAATATCTTGTGATGAAAGATTACTTAAAATTTCATAATTTATATATTCAAATTATATAAATACACAAACAAGTTATTAAAATTTCTCAAATATATTAAAATATATATATTTTTATATTATTTAATTGAAATATTATTTCTAAAATTTGATATTTGATTTTTAAAATGGGATG
Organism: Sequoiadendron giganteum; assembly: GCA_007115665.2. Classification (NCBI taxonomy): domain Eukaryota; kingdom Viridiplantae; phylum Streptophyta; class Pinopsida; order Cupressales; family Cupressaceae; genus Sequoiadendron; species Sequoiadendron giganteum. Next base: position 682,207,688 of record CM021103.1, on the reverse strand, counting down.
AAATTGGAAGTGTATAAGATTTGCTAGGGTTTTTCATTTTCTACGGTCACCCTTGGCCCCTCTTGCGTCATACTACACCTACTGCGTAGGAAAAATCTTTCGTCATTGAGTATGACCGCAATTATTGTGGATTTAGGGGTTTATTATGCCTTCAACTGGCTCTAACCCAGCAATTCATGCTAGTGTTAACAGTTCATCGATGTAGTTCAATGGCTCCTCCTCCAAACAAACCTCATTAGAAATTTGTTTTGAAATTCTTTCACAAGGTAAGATTTCTGATACCCCAGCTGATTTGATTTTTCCTTTACCGGATTTTGATTCTGCTTGCCAATGGTTTGAACAACACACCCTTGTGGATTATTTTTTTGGGAGGACTCCCCCCGAAAGTGTGTGGAAAGAATGGGTCAGCAAGGCTTGGGTCCCTCATGGGGTCCGCCTTGATATGGTCCAAAACTTGACCGGGTATGTGCAGGATCATGATGGGCCAAAAAGTGGCGATATGTAAGTGATATGATGGCCCATGTGGCTGACGACTTTTTTTTTACCCAAAATTGATGAAACAAAAAAGGTTTTCAGAGGATATTCTTAGGTTTCCACCAATATAAATTATGCTTTACTTTGAATTTAATAAATAATTATTATTCATTTTTTATTTGAAATACGACTAAAGTCCTCATTGATAGGTTGATTAAAAAACATCTATAGCTTTCAAAGGGTATCACATTTTTTTTAATTTGAAACATGTGACACATTCTATGCTTCACATACTATAGGATTTAAAAAAGAAGAATTAAATTTCATGAAGTTTTGACCATGTTAAGGTGGTCAGATTTATGAGTTTTTATAATTTTAAAAATTTGTAATAAAAAAATTATAATTAATTATTTACTTGGAAACAAATTACAAATAAATATGCATCACATTGCGACATGAGTCTTCTACTTATATCTAAAAGCTTATAAAAAAATATTATCATTTTATTGTGGTTAGGGTGGTTAGATAGACACCTACTTCTTATTTTTCCCCTGAGATTCAAGTACTATTGCATTGAAATTTCAAAATTTCACCAAATAGATTTTTTAAAAATAAACATAAACCTACTAGTTTAGAAACTACATTCAATTTGCAATAGATTCTATTCTTACATATTTTTGAAACAATATAGTTAACTTATTCAAATTTTTACATCAAGTTGTCTAACTCTGATTTTTCTGAATTTTATTGCCACTTAAGGGCCTATTTTTTCCATGATGATCCTACACATGCCCGACCAAGGGTTTTTTTCTGTTCCGCTTTGCAGAAGTTAATCATGTCTAGGCTATTTTATGCCATGGACCCTCGTATGTTAGGTCATTCATGTTGGTTTTCTAAGCATGGACCCAGGATTTTGCTGTCTCAGATGACACCAAAATGTGGGTTCCAATTTTGATTGAGTTCCCTAGTCTGCCTTTGCCTTGTGTGCCCTTTCTGAATCACATTGCTTCTTCTTTGGGGAGGGTTGTTTGTATAGAACTAGATAGGTTTTTCTAGGCCCGACCTTAGAAGCAGGTCTATGTGGAGGTGGACCTATCCAAGGATTTGAAAGAATCTGTGGATATTCAAATAGGAGCTATTAGGCACACCCAGAAAGTCACGTATTTCAATTTTCTTAACATGTGTTATCAGTGCCAGTATGTTGACCATAAGATCAAGGACTACCCTTTGGAAGTGCCTCGTCAGACAGAGTCTTCTACTAAGGCTGAACCAAAGTGGACCATGGTTACAAATCGGAAAAATAAGTCGATTGGTTCTTGGTCGACCCCCAAGGCCTCTGAACCACCCAAAAATGTTTCAAACCCTTCGGAGAAGGGGATAAATGCTTCTTCTAGAGCTGCTACTATTTCGGTGCAACCCAAGTCAAAGGTGATGCCTCTGCCTACAATTGTTATGTATGCTCAATAGAATATCCCTCCCACGATGGGAGGTCAACGGGGGTCTCGCAGTTCATCTCCACCACCTAAAGAAGGGGAATATGTGCTAGAAAAGTGAAGGATTTTACCCCTTATTCAGCTTGGTTCATTTCCATAGGATTTCTTGAAGAATAGTTTCTCTTCCTTGGTTAAGGAGGAACTGGTTTCCAAAAGCATGGAATAGTTTCATCCATGAATTTTCTCTCATGGAATGTAAAAGGTCTAACAGACCTCTCCAGAAAGTATTCTGTTAAAGATACCTTACAAAAGTATCTTGGTATTGAAGTGCTTTGTCTCCAAGAAGTAATTTTTTTTGGGTTTTTGCTTGCTTCGGCTTGCCATTCTATTTGGCTAGCTAGTAGAAGTTGGGCGTGGAAGAGCCATCACTCTTTTGTCTCCGCGCTTGCATTCTTGTGTTGTGGATCATGAGACTGATCCCTGTCAACGGATAGTCTAGATTCTCCTTAACATTGATAATCATTCCTTCAGGATTATTAATGTTTATGCTTCTAATGATGTTGTTGAGCGCTCTTTGCTTTGGCACTGGATTGTTGATTCTTTCCCAGTTGCCACTTGGCTACTCTGTGGGGATTTTAATATGGTCGAGGTGGTGTATGACAAGGATGGCACCTCACCCTTCCGTTGGGTAGTTGGTGAATGAGAGGCGTGGTTCCACATGCATAATAAATTGGGGTTTTTTTATCCCAATATTGGTCGCCACTATTCTCATTCCCTCTTGCACATTTGGTGTAATTACAGGGCCGGTTCTAATAGAGTATTTAAACACCTTGATCATGCCATGATATCGGCTCAGTCTTTCTTTTCTTTTGCCAGCTCTGCCTTGTTAGTGAAGCCATTAGTGGATGTGACTCTATCTGATCACTTCCCAATTTATTTTCGTATTGAAGGGGCATCTTGTCAGCCTTGCACATGTAAAATTCAATTAATTTTTAGTAGGTCTTTTCTCTGCCATAAGCCCACTCTATCCTACATTCCTCAAGTGTGGGATTTGGAGTGTAGACGAGATGGCCAAACAGGATGGATTATCCAGTGGAATGATTCCATCTCTCGTATTGCTCAATTCTTGCTCATTTATGGGTGCCAGCTGGCCATTTTTCACTGGTGATCCTATGAGAAAACCACTACTGACTTACGCTCAACTATGGAGGCTTTGGCAGCCAACCCTTTTTCCCCATCGCTTCAAGTCAAGGTGACAAATTTAAGCCATAAAAAGTAGGTGGCTGATAATTACATTGCCAAAGGAGCGTAAATCAAAGCTCGACTACACTAGCTTAAAATCGGTGATTGTGCGTTCGAAGAAATGTTTTGGCACTCCATGGTAGGCACTCATCCCTAGGCATCAGAAAAAGTAAAGATGGCAGTCAAGTGCTCTCTAAGCTCCCTTACATCCTCCAAGATTTTGTGTGACATTATGAGTAGGTTTTCACTGCACAGGACTCCATGCATGTGTGATAGAAATCCTTGAGGACTTTCTTACTGTTGTTCCACATAGGCTTTCTTTAGCCTAGAATTTTTTTTTGATCAATTGTGGACATTTGATGATCTTAAGGAAGTTGTTTTTTCTATGGTTGATGACAAGGCCCCTAGGATTGATGGGTCCCCTTGTGAATTCTACAAAGCCCTTTGGGACTGCGTTGGGCATGATCTGGATCATGTTTACCTTGAGGCTTTTCAAACCAACTCTCTAGGAAATTTAATAAACAAGGGCAATATAAAGTTCATACCTAAGCCTGGGGATCCAGAGGACATCTGCAACTAGAGGCCCATCCCGCATCTCAATGTCTCCTACAAAATGAATGCCAAGGCTCTGGCTCTAAAAATCTGCCATCTCTTGCCTCAGATTGTGTGCCCAGAGCAGATTGGCTTCATCAAATCCAAATTCATTTTGGATAATATTATTGTTGTTTGGGAAGGCATGGAGTGGGCCCGATGCTCAAATCGAAAGGTCATGTTCATCAAAATTGACTTTGCCAAAGCATATGACCACATTGAATGGCCATTCATTCTTGTGATGCTACAAGGTTTGGGGTTTGGGCCCAATTTCATTCAGTCTGTTTGTATGCTTTTTGCTAATGCCTCAGTCCGCATCACCATTAATGGCCACCAATCTTCTTCTTTTGGCATTTTTCGCTCAATTGGGTAGGGGTGTCCTCTCGCCCCCTCTTTGTATCTGCTTGTGGCTAAGGGCTTTGGCTACCTTCTAGCCCATGCAGTTTCTCAATAGTGTGTCAAAGTGATTTTCCTTGCCAACTCTCAGGAGCAACTTGTTAATGGCCATTTTACAGATGATTCATTTCTCACTCTCTTGGAGGAAGAAGAATCGATCACTGCTACCCTTGATTATCTCAACACTTTATGTTTGGCCTCTAGTTGTGCCATCCAATGGTGCAAGACCTTATGCTACAGGAAGTCTGTATCAACCACTGTTGCGTGGCTTCAAAGCTATAACTAGAAGTGGATTGAGCAAGGAGATATATTTTACTTTTTGGGCATCCCTTTTGTTTTTCAGGCCTCTCCTAGGGAGCTTTAGCAAGTTGTGCTCTCGAGATTCAAGTAGAAGCTTTCTTACTAGATTACCAAGCCTCTTTCTCTGGCTGGAAAATTCTAGGTGTGCTCTAAATTTTTGGCGGCCAGTCATGTTTACTACTCTTCTTGTTGGCTCCTCCAAAGCTACCTATGGCAAGCTTGAATAATTGCTCTAGGATTTTCTATGGGCCTCTTCTGAAACCCACAAGGGTTTCCATCTTGTTGCTTGGGAGTTCTGCTCACTCCCAAAGATTTTGGAGGACTTGAGTTGATCTCCACTCAACAACAAGGGACTTCTCTTTGTGTCAAGTGGATTATCCGAGCCCTCATCGAAGATGAAGCCTAGAAGATTCTCCTCACGCATTGTATTTAGTCTGAATTTCCTATTCATAGAACCACCTGGAAAGGAATAGGCTTGCAAACCCTCTTGGTTATGAAGGAGTCTGTTCAAATTGTTGGAACTTTTGTGGCCAAAATTATTTGGCGTGCCTGGGAGGCTGTTAAGCCTTGCCTCCGATGGGCCGGTGCTAGATTTTCTGATGGGCTTTCTCTCAATCAGCAAAATATTTGGTGGTCTCCTCTTCTTAAGCATAATCGTCAGCCTTTGGCTAAGTCGACTTGGCTTAAAGTACTCAGATTTCACAAAAAGGGAATTCAGACCCTACAACAGGTCTTTCACCGACCCACTATGCGCATTATGTACTGGGATACTTTTAACGCCCAATAGAGACTTCAAATCCAAGACCGTGCTACTTTTGATGGATTGGTGAGTGCCATTCCAGCAAAAATGCTTCATAAAATTGGCATTCATGGGAACAAACCTCTGTGGAAAGTCTGGAAGTGGTTTCCAGATACTCCTCTCAGGAGCTACAAGTCATGGCTTGGTTATAGGTGGATTTCACCCCATTTTCCTATGATCAATCATTTGAACCACAGGTGGCTTCTTCACTCCTCTGCTCATGTTTGGTGAAAAATATTTGCTACCACTTGGTCTGCAAGTGTTAAGCTGCAACTAACCCACTTTTCTTGGTGTATTATTTTCCAAGGCTTTCCTATGTGTTCTCGACTTATACACTTGGGGGTCTAGGACCCTCATTGCCCTTTTTGTGGGCAACTTGAAAGCTTTAAGCATCTTTTCTGGTTTTGTCCTAGAGCTCAGCAACTTTGTATTTAGATTCATGAATTCATTCAGCCCTTTCGACCAAAACATTTTTCTTGGCATATGGTTCTGCTAGGAGACCCGCCTGGGATCCCTACTAAGTTCACCCATCTTTGGCACACTTTCAGGGTGGAAATCCTCTTCAACATCTAGAAAGATAGAAGTTCTTGCATATTTTCTCATTCTCAAATGGATATTAATGTTTCTCTCTATGCTAAAGCAGTTATTAGTTCTAATGTGCTCTTACAGATACAAGTGCAAGAAAACAAGGTTGTGTTGGAGGTGGCTCACCTCCAAGTCCTTCTGGACCAATGGGGCAATGCCTCGTGCACTGTGGCTCAGGTGTCTAATGCACCCTTCTCTTCCCAAGGCTGGTCACCCTCTTGGGGCTGACAGTGGAGTGGCTCTACGAGACCTTGCTCTGAGCCTCCTGCTTAGTAAGATTCTCGCCCTCCTCGATGTGCACGCTCTCCTCTATTGTTGTCTAGTTCAAGATGGCCTTCTGGTGGTGCTTTGGGGAGCGACAGTGGTGGTTTTGGGTGGCCCACTGATACTCTACCTGTTTTTGGTTCTGAAAGGCCAAATAGTGGTAAAAGCATTCCGCGGCTGGTGCTTGCAATCTCACCCTGGCATGAGGAAGAAGATAAAGATAAGCAAAGTGATAAGGATGGTTGGGGTGCTCCTGCTTCTGTCACTCTAGACCCCGTTAATGTATGGGGGAAAAATATGGATGACAGAGACCCTCCCAGCTCTACTGGCACTGCTTTAGCCACATAATGGTCTGTTTACTATTTTTTGTGTTTTATGCTCTTGGACTTTTGGGTTGGGCCCATGTGACTTGTTAATATTTGGTGTTTTCTGGGCGCTGCCCATGTGACATTCGGGGTGTGCCTTTCTACCACCCACCCTTTTTTTTTGAATATGTGCTCTTCTCTTTAATTTAATATAGATGGCTGCCTATTCATCAAAAAAAAAATTGATATTTGATTAAAAAAATGCTTTGATTATATAATATTTTGAAGGGACCCGAAACCCTTTACAATTTTAGGCACAAAATGCTCCTCAAAAGATACAAAATTATATTGGCTGCAACATCCAAACACCCAACCACAAAAGATACAAATAGCTGCTTCAAGGATAAACAAAGAAGACTAGCAGCCAAAACTCTTAAGCCACACAGGGAAAAGTAGAGCTAAACCACACGTGTAGCCTTTTGACCACCACGAACAAATTTAACAAGGGACTGAGAGGAAATATTATGCTTAGGGAGACCTCTCTTCCTTCTTTGCACAACCATCCAAGAAAGATCATCCTCTAAAGGAATGGGGGAAGGGGAAGTTAGAGGACAAGCCACCAAAGGAAAACGAGGAAAAGAACCAAGAGTGTCACTCCCACAATCAACAACTGTCATCAACTGTAACAACAACAACCCCACCAATCGCAACACCAACTATGGGTAAACCAACTACATTGGTAGTAGTTGTAGAAGAACTAGCATCAACAAAAAAACCACCAATATCAATAGCAACAACTATAGGAGACCCAAGAGAGCAACAACAATAGTAGAAAGTTGTTGAGAAGAAGTCATGACAGAAAGGACCAAATCCTCATCCCCAACATCATCACAAGATTCACCCATAGTATGAAGAGCATCTTTCCACTAAGTAGCATGGCTTCAAATATATATTATTAAAAAAATGTTAATAATATATAGAAGTCTTATATTTATAGTTTCAAATTTTATATTAATTATAATTATATTTGTAAAAAATCTTTACTATTACATATTATATTCTAAAAGTTTTCTTTAAAATATATTTTTTAAATTGAAAATAATTTTAATGAGATTTTACATACTATAATTAAAAACTATATAACTAAAAAATATTTACACAAAAGTAAAGCTTTCTACTTTTTCATTATTATATTTTTATGTTCAAAATAAACATGAATACTTTAACAATAATTTCTTTGTAGATTTAAATATGCTACAATAAGAGGTTTTCTTCCTGATTCTTTCCTCCTAGTATGCATTTTGAATCAAGGTTTGTAATATTTTATAATAATTATAATAATATATTATAATGGCTATGCCATTTTTGCTAAAAAAAATAAAAAAAAAATTTCTTTGTAGAAAAATATTCAGTGAAAAAGTACATAATTTTATTATAAAAATAAGTAAAAAATCAAGATAATATTCTCTTCTATTACACAATGCATGTTGAATTCATGGGTTATGTGTTAGAATAATTTTAATTGGAATGTGTTATATGTGATAATAATTTTAATATGAATGTAATTTTTTATCTACTACAAAATAAAATTGATGATCTTAATTAAATCTTATCTTCTTATATGTTTTTGGCCCCCACTATTTCCCTAGGTAAAGTTTAAGAGCCAAGTAGATTGAAGATAATTTATTTTCTAAATATTTTATATATTAAAATTTGTATTTTATTATTTAAACATTATAAAATTGAAATTGTATTTCATGATTTTTTCATCAAATGTGATTGGTGGCTAATAAAAAAAAAATTAATCAAAAGTTAAAACACCTCCTCTTCTATAGTTCTATAGAATTCCTCCACTATAGTTTTATAGTTTATAATGATAACTTAGTATACACAAATAATTTTATAATTTTGTATAATAATTAAAAAAGATACATTTAATTCATTGAGATATAAATTTATTGAAAAAAAATATATATGAAAATGTAATATTATAATATATACTAGCAATCGCACCTTGGTGTGCAATGGGTATGCCTAAGAGGCGTGAAAGGTCAACTAGGCAAGATTTTGGTCTATTTTTTGCATACATTTTGTGTAGTACATGAGGTCAATTGGTAGGACCTTTGAGTCATGAAGATAATCAAGCTTCATTATCAACATGTTCATGTTATTTTTGCAATAGAATAGATGGAGAGAGAGGGAGAGATGGAGGGGGGAAGAGCAAGAGAGAGAGGGGTAAGAAGATAGAGATAGGGGATAGAGATAGAGATGGACATGGAAAAGGAGATGGATATGGAGAGGAGGAGGAGAGATAAATAGATAGAGAGGGATAGATAGAGATAGAAGATATTATATAGAGAGGAGAGAGAGAGGGAGAGTGTAAGAGGGAGAGATAGAAAGATAAAGATATAGATAGGAAGTGATATATGGAGGGAGAGATATAGGGGCAGCGAGATATGAAGAGATAATGAGATATAGATAGAGGAGGAGATGGAAGAAGAAATATGGAGAGAGATAAATATTCAAAGAGATATAGATATAGAAGTATAGAAAGAAGGAGAGAGACATAGGGAGAGAGATGGATGGATAGATAGATGGAGACATGTCTAGAGATAGAGGGGGGAGAGAAAGAGGGAGAGAAATAGACAGAGATATAGAGAGGAAGAGGGAGAGATAAATATACAGAAAGATAAGGATATTGAGAGGGAGAGATAGAGAAGAAGAGATAAATAGACAGAGAGATGGAGAGAGGTAGAGAGAGAGATAAAGATAGAGAGCGATAAGGATATTGAGAGGGAGAGAGAGAAGAGGGGGTGGAGAGGGAGATAGAGAAGAATAGGGGGGAGAGATGTTGATATAACTCAATATTTAGAGATGGAGAGGGAGAGGGAGATATTTTTATAGTGATGATCAATAGTTCCTCTAGTTTAGTGCAACTTTATTGAAATGTTGACAATGTCTCTTGAAGTTTTTTGATATCCAATTCCTCCACAAGAGGCATTGTCTATCACACAAGTTTGAATTTATGTACAATTAGAATGAGATGTTGGATGTTAGTTCCAAGACATTCTAGTTTATTTACAAATGAACATGACTCTACTAGCATGGTTGTGACATCCATTGGTTGTATGTCTACTAGAGAGTTGAATGATATCATTATTGTATATCTAGTCATTTCCTTACAAGAGTGAATTAAAATAATGTATAAATAGTAAATCAAGAAACAATCATACTGGGTCTAACACTGTTTCTCTTGTTAATTGAAACAATTTTATGAAATGTGAAAATATGTTTATCCATACAATAATTTGAAGCACTCAAAATGATATAATATTAAGGATATAGAAGTAGTAGTATTAATTAAGGATATTAAATTATTATTAATTTTGGCACTAAATTATAAAGAAACCTTTGTTATTTAACATTCAATAAGTGACCAAAAATATTGATCAGATTATATGAGTGAAGGTCTTCATATCTAGAACAAGGCAAAGAAAGGTTCCTAATATTTTATTTGGACAAATAATTTTGGTTGAAAGAGTGACATGGATGATGGAAAGGGCTGAAGAGATGGGTAAAAATAATGACACCATTTCATAAGGGTCATTGTAATTTATTTTCCTTTTAGTTTTGTGTAAGCGATATGACATAAATACCAGGGAGGTAAGGGCCATTGACAAAAGGTTTTTGCTTACATCCAACAAAGTGGATGCACGTGTAACAGGAATTTGATAACAATTATTAAACAAAAGATTTTTTTTACAACCTTATTCTTATAAAGCATATTTCATTGTTCTCCCACTAAAGAATGTCCAACCCACCCCAATGAGTTTAAATGATAGCAAGACAACAATGTAAAATCCTTTTGTATGAATTGGAAAAAATTCACATGATCATTCTACTCTATAAGATTTGGGTTATACATTACATAATATATAGTATAAATTATATATCTTGATTATATTTCAAAGTGTTAGTAAGAATATGATGACTGTATGCAGGCTATTAGATGATGCATTTAGAGTCTACATAGATCGAGTAGAGTTTATTTTAGTACCTCTTAATGGAACATCAAATTTTGGTGTAACTATTGGATGCATGCTTAACAAAACTTTCATAAAAATGAACAAGTGAGATAGATCACCTAGACAACAAGGGTAAACCTTAAAAGCAATAAATTTCTTGTTGTACTTGTAAGTTATATTCATCACGTTAGATTGAGCTGACAATAAATGAAGAAGTCACTCCAAATGACATGATAAAAACTTACACATTATTTGCCATCCTAAGTGTAAGCTTTAACTACTTCACTTTGGGGCTAACAATAGTTTGGTATAAATGAAATGCCCTACTATGAAATACTTGCATATTATTCATATATTGTCTTCTAACAAGAGACACAAATTTCCTGGGATTTAGAGTCTTGTGAGAGTAAATGCAAAACAAGAAACAGGGAACTTTGGACCTTTTTATTTTCTTGAAAACCTAAAAAATATTCTTGGAGCTAAGAATCCATTGTAATTGTTAGAGAAAACAATAATTATTAGCTAAATGTGATTCTCTCCCATTCTTTGTGTTTTATGAGAGCTGATATAAAATTTCAAAAAGGTAACTAACTTGAAAATTTAAGAAAATATAGCTACAAGAATATGGTTATTGTCGAAATCACTATGCGAATTGTTTCATGTTTGTATTTATTTTTTAAAGGAAGCGAAATATAATCATTCACATTAGGATTATACTAGGGGAAAAGAGGAGTTTGGTGTAGTGAGAATCTACGGTTGTTGTGCACCTGACAATAAAGTTTAAAATTAACCCCATTTCACCTGTTTCTATAGTGTCCTATACCTAAACCCATTTAATTTTTGCAATCTATTTACAAATATTTATTAAATAAGATGCTTCACAATATTTTTCGGGCACCTGCATTGACATGCAAAATAAGAGTTCTCACTGCAAAAGTTCATGAACATAAAAAACAAATGATGAAAAAATCTTGAGAGAAAAACACTTGCTGGCATAAACCGGTCGATCGATTTTGAATCTTAATAAAAAATTGTGCCATTGATTTGTCACTGAACAATGTCTGAAAAGTATATGGAGATCATCTGACTAACATATATCTAAAATTCAAAGTATTGATGATGGATTGCTGAGTGTATATGGACATCATCTGACTAATATATTTGACATTCAAAATAATGATGATGGATTGCTGAGTGTGATCTGATCATACAAAAAAATATACAATTGATTTCAGAAATAATATTTTACATATGAAATGTGAAAAACTCATGTCAAATGTATAGAATTGTTTGCTACTCAGTAGAGATGGATTGAAACTGGTATTTCAGAAAAAAATTCCTTAATGGGATTTCAAGAGACAATAACTTAGGTGGTAAGAAAGTGGGGAGTAGGGAATCCAATGAAAGAAAATAAAAAATATTAAAATTCTTAGATCATCCACAAGAACATTACCCTCCACTGGAAAATCTGCACAGAGAAAAGAGGATAAAATTGTCAATTCAAACCAAGTTGCCATCACATACTGGTTAGAAGAGGAATGTGGGAATAAATATAGGGCATTCTTCCAATGCAAGCAGGGCGAAAATTGGGATAAAGATGAATGTGGTGTTGGAATGTGTAATGCAATTAGTAACACCAAATAAGACAAAATATTGTGTGAGGAATAAACCACAAAAGGGAATAAAAAATTTTCTGAGAAAATAAGAGTCTCAATTTCAGATCGCATTCAGAACGAGAAAAATAATATTTTTCAGTTAGTTTAATAAATAAGTCATGAAATACCATGTGACATATCCATATACACCTTGGATCTAAAATTCAATAAGAAAGAACTAAAACCATTTGATCCAAAAGAACAACATTAATTTTAGGAGAAAATTCTTCAAAGATAAGAATCTACTAATTTTAACTAACCTCTTATCAATTGGTATGAGATTTCCAGAAAAGATTGTTTCTTCAATCACCTTTATATATTTTTGAATCTTAAAAAATGACTTTTTCTATGATCTATTATTAATTAAAAAAAAAAAAGAGAGTAAAGAATGGAATTGTGCAGACATAAACTCTTTCAAAAATACAAATAATCTTTACAATATATTCTCATTGCCTAGTAGATGTTGCATTGTTCCAAATTATAAGATAGAAACGATCTGTAAGGCATGAAGATTTGGATCCAACATAAGACTTATAGAATCTGATTATATATAGACAAGTGGGTAGTTTGATCGAACGAGTGTAGTTGAAACAAAAAAAATAATAAAAATTGGCATTCACAGCATACATAAATTATAGCCATACACTTCTGGTAAAGGGCGGAACATATGCCCAAATTTATTGTCATTTTTTATATCTTTTCCCATAAATTCTAGAGGCAAATAAAAACATTTAGTTCAATTATAGCTCTTATTTACAGGAGATCCAATAAATTCAACTTACCAAAATCAAGACATGGTCCAAGCTGCTGAAACCTTCAACAGTAACTAACTCTAAAATATAGAAGAATGTTGAAACCTTCAATAGTAACTAACTCCAAAATATAGAAGAATCACAAATGTATTTTGAACAAAGAAATTTCATTCTAGTACAAATCAAAACTCCTTGCAATATAGTTACAAAACGAACAGATCAATTAAGAATATCAACATTACCTTTTCTTTCTAATTCTCAAACCCAAACATAGATTTTTTTGCTTTCGTTTTGTATCTTCTCAGCAATGGAAGCTCCTAAATGAGCCATCATGTAAACGTATATGAGCTTGATGGCTTGAAGATGCCTCAACATGGTGAGTGAACACATGCAAAACCCTCACACGCCTTGCCATTCGAAGGTTGGCCTCAAAAGACATGAAAATAGTATTATTGTCCCTGAGTTGGGTCATAATTTGGATTGAATCTTGCAGAAAATGGCTCCACAAGCAGAGTTATGCCAATAAATTGAGATCTCTGAGACATCACTTCCCCTGGATAAATAAACATGAATCCAATCAGGTTGCCCTCATAATAAAGCTGTAGGGTGTTGTTATAGTAGTTAAAACTTTCCCTGTTGGGATTCTTGAGTATTAGATAAACTGAGATGGTGAAATTTACAGTACTATTTCCTGGATCTAGAAATTTAGAGACATGGAAATTAGGGACTTGTAGAGCATTAACTGTGATTTTGGGATCCTTGGTAAACCCTCCAATATCCATTGTTAAGTACAGGCATGGAGAGACCGGATTAGTCAAGATTCTGAAGCTTGAACACGATAGTTCAAGCCCAAAGTATCATTGAGAGATGTTGTCTTTGAACAAGAAAAAGGTTACAGTGATCTAGATCAGAACATTGCAAAGAAAGGATATCATTTTAGTCACATGATAGTTAATAGAAACAATGTTGGCACGAACATCAGTGGGAAAGGAGGAACATGGAAATTGTGAAATGTTTTGCAGAGAGAGATTATAGAGACATGAAACTTTGTTTTTCTTTTACAGTAGTAGTTTCAAGTTAGAAAAGAGGAAATAGTCACTTATCTACTACCAAATATGCCTGATAATTTCCTATCAAGTTACTAGTGGTTCTTTGGAGGGTGTAGCTTCCTTTTTTGCAAGAAGATTTCCTCAATAACCCTAGAACTGCATACCAGACTATAAACAAAATTGTGCAATCAGAGGTATGATAGAGTTGTCAAAGGTAGACCTTGACAAAAGAGACCTAATCACCAACATCTTCCCAAGCACTAGTTACAGGTCGGTGGAAATATGGTGTAGGGATATATCTTTCTTCTATAGTGGTTAGCACCTAAATCACTCGTGTCTCTTAGTTAGACGATCCTGGGAAGCTTGCACGTCATTCTAACTATCGATGCACCATTCATCATCAAAATGATGGAGGATGCAACAAGATCTAACACTATGAATTACAATAATATCACATACAAAAACAACCATAGATAAAACCACGGAACCCATGTCATTCTTTGGATAAACAACAATAGAGTTGTTTAGAATGAAATAAAACACAACAAAAAATGATCTCCGACAGTAGAAAAATTCAAAAGAAAAAATCTTCAAAACTAGATTGGCAAGTGACTTACCTCAAGATTCTGCACAAATTGTGTCTTGCTGCCGAAGAGAGAAAATGGGAAAACTTTGCAGGAAACCTAGCAAGGCATAAATCACTTAAAAGTGAGAGAAACTAAAATCAATCTCCCTACAACTGCTTGCCATGCAACAATGGTCGGAGGAGGAACCCGTGAAATACTTCATAGAGGGAACACCTTCGGCATAAAAAATGGCATTTACCAAGAAAAACATTTTAAAATATTGTATGGATGAGATTAAAAGATTTGTATTGCATTTCTTGTAAGGAATTTTTGAGTGTTGATTTCATAATTAGCTTCGCAATTTTCAAATAGGACACACCTTCGGTGTAAATATAAATAAAAACAATAATGGTATAATAATATATTGTTTCTATTAATAAATATTAGTATATTAATTTTATTATTATTTAATATATTTTAACATCCAATGAACGGTATAACTAAAAGCTAAAATATATTATTATAATATGATAATTTTATCATATATTACATATTATATATGTATTACTATAACTATATATATCTATATACTATTTTAAAATATTATACTATAATCATTGCATCCTTATATTAATCATTAATTAGAATACATTACATATATCATAAATTTTATGTTTAACAAATTTTTATTTTTATTTTCCAACCTCTAATTAGATGTTGAAAAAAAATTGTTAAGAAAATAAATCACTAATTGCAAACATGACTTATATATAATGACATGTAAATGAAATGAGTTCATTTATAGTGGGAGGGGCCTTGCCTGAAATTGTGTCATTTTGCAATGCCCCGCCACGCAACCCTAGAGGAAGTTGCATTTAACTACTTAAATAGAATAATTTTTTTTTATAAAAAAGTATAATTAATAAGCAAGTTCGCTAACTAATGCCAACAACCTCTAAGGTTACGAGACAGAGGTTAAATAGAACCTCAACAAAGAACATGATTTAAACCATGTCAATTAATTAATTAATAATTTAATCACATACATTCCAATAAGATAATTACATCATCACAAGAGATAACTTTCAATTCAATTTATCCAAATTAAATAATAAGATTACAACACTCATTCCCCGAATGAGGCAAGATCAATATATAAGATTACAATTATAAATTTTCACCTCGATAACAATTGAGGGGTAAAATAATACAAGATCAACTGAAATGGAATAAAGCAAGAAATGATATGGAAACCAACGAGCTCTCCAACTGAAATTCTCGTCCACATGAACAAGGAGAAAGAACCCAACGGATTAAGGTGCACACCACCCAACCAAGTGGAACCCAAAGGCCCACCCCCCGTGCTAGGAGATAGTTAACAAGGAATCCTAGCCAAGACCATTTACCTCTAGACATAGGCTAAATCACCACTTAACCAAACTGACACATCCAATCACATGTACCACCCAGGCACATCACAAGTACAACCCAAGTACCACATATGTACAACATAAGTACAACAAAATTACAACCCAAGAACATCACGAGTAACACACAAGGACAACTCTACATGGTCACATTGCTTCCAGAAATAAAGTAGGACAAGTATGTTAAGAGAACCATACACATAATACTCGAGTACCAACTATGGTCACTTCAGGTATGTTAAGGAAACCATACCCACAAGATCGAATACCAACTATGGTCACATTAGGTATGTCAAGGAAACCATACCCATAAGATCGAATACCAACTATGGTCACATCAGGTATGTCAAGGAAACCATACCCACAAGATCGAATACCAACTATGGTCACAACAAGTATGTCAAGGAAACCCTACCTACTAGAAACAAGAAACAACTATAGTCCTAGATAGAGTGTCATCACACAGTTCATCATGGGTTATCCTCTGGGCATTCTTCTTAGGCTCTGATCCCCACAAGAAAAGGTTATCCTGGTGACCTTTACTGAATCCCAGCCCCCATACTCACTCATGCGGAATCAAATACCTTTTGTACAGACAAGATAGATGACCTTGCCATTCCAGGCCTTCCCACCCATCCCAAGTCTAAACGAGCTCTTGTGTCTATGAGTGAGGCATAATTATCTTGATTAGTGAGAAGTTAGTCCTAATCTTCTAAGTATTGTTTTAGTTATCACTTGATTAAACCACTTCCGAAGGTTATCCTGGATACCTCTTTGGGCTCTGGCCCCTACGAAAGCCACTCTTCTACTTGACAACACACATACCATCCAAACACCAAGGGTACAAAGTGCAACATACAAGATAACACGTCCACTCCTTTCTCAGGAGGCGACATAAGATAAATCCATCTCCAACACTGGAGGTAACAACAATAACCAACCACTCCTTATAAGGAGGCATAAATCACATAACCCACTCCTTTCACATGAGGCACACGAATATTCCTGTCTGAAGAAATCAGGTAAACATTGACCATACACCATGCACTACCCAAGGGAATTAACACACAGTCGACATCACAAGACGACAACCCCCAACCTCTAGGGTCTTTTGGAAGACTTACAGATTTAAGACATTTTGACCCATTTCCCCAAACATGAACATAGAAGAAATAATCACATAAAGCATATGCGAGGAAATAACTAATTTTTGATATATTAAATCCATTCCTTGAATTAACATTCAGTAATCTATTGCATTTAAATAAACAGATTTACAATACGTCTTTTCAGACATGAGAGAAATTAAAACTCAATATTTAATTCCCCAATAGCTTTTAAATAATCATAAAATAACCTTTTAAAAATAACTTTCTATCCTTACAAAATAAATCTTTTCTCAAAAGATGACTAATCTTGCTATTAAAACATATTACTTTTAGATCCAAGGCATATCGTTTTAAACTAAGTAACTGTTCTTTCTACTTGACATAACCAATTTAAAATACTTAACTCATCTTAATAAACATGTTATTTAAAATCAAAATTACTGTTTTCATCAAAATATATCCTTTTAAAAAGACTTCATTAATTCGACTATAACATGTTAATTTAAAATTCTCCAATTAAATTTAAAAGATCCCAATATTTAAATCCCCTACTCATTCTATATGTATTTAAATAATTAAATCATCATTTAGATATATTTAAGTATTTAAATCATCCTTTAAAGTAATTATTAAACCATGCCATTATTTGAATCGACGGTTTAATATAAATATTTAAATCATCATTTAAACATTTAAAATTTCCCCAATCTCATTTAAAACATTTAAAATTTCCTCCATTACCTTTAAATATACCATTATAAAAAAAACAACCATAAAATATATATATATTTAATATGTAAACTTTAAAATTTTAATATTATAAAATATAATATTAAATATTATTTTTAAATATTTTAATATTATAAATTATAATATATAAAATATAAAATATTTTCTTTCAAAATTTCACAAGGTACACCTTCACTCACACATTCCAAGACATCATAATTCACTTAAAACTTTCAAAATTTTCCAACTTTTTAAATGGCCAATAACCAAAAATTTCTTCAAAACACCATTAAAATAGCTTGAAATTTCTTCAAATTTTAAATTTCAAAAACCAAAAATTCTAGCAATACTTGGTTCTAACTGAAAATTAATAGGGATAATTCTATCCCCGCATTAAAATTCATCATAAAACATGCACAATTTCAATTTTTCTAATTTTATTTTACATTGGAAAACCATAAATTCCCAAAAACTCCATTGATGAAAAGCTTCAAACTTTAAAGTTTCAATTTCAATTTTCTAAAAATACCCTTTGGCTCTAAATATGCCCAATAACACACTTTTAACGTCAATTTCACTTTTCAATGATTTTGAAAAAAAATTGCCATGATGAGGGCACAAATTGACATTGTACAAAAAAATTACAAAATAATTTAAATGAACTAATTTTGCTCAATTTGAAATCTAAATGGGAAGTCCTATGCTCCCTTAAGGGTGAGCATAACCTCTAAATGATAAAACACAATCAAAGGGAGAAGAAAAAATGAACTTACCTCAATTTTGTTGCCACACACAATCACACAAAGCTTCGAAAACACAAAGACAGATGAAGAATCCAGACGCCCGAGCAATCCTCCACCCATTCCTATCCAATCCAAAACAAATCCCAGTCCATCCACAAATGCATCCAATTCCAATTTTTAAAGAAAATGACAAGGAGAGGGTTTTAGAGCAAAAATCCTCCAAAATGAACAACTTTTCTTTTTTCTTAAAAACAAAACAGAAAATATATTAATATCTCTAATTTCAATTTTTTCTGCATTTAAAATTTTCAAAAATGAAATTAAAGCCCTTTTTCAATTTTCAAACTTAATTTCAATTCAAAATATCTATTAATTTCCAAAATGAATAACTTAATTCAAGTCAACACAATTAATTTAATTAATCAATAAAATAAATCTAATCCAAGATTAAATTATTTTATTAATTAAATTAAATAACATTTTTTTTTCACATTATAACCAGATTAATTTAATCAACAACTTAAATACATAAAGCCATTTAATTACCCTTTTCAACTTGTAATTAAATAAAATCTTGACAATTTAAACGGTATTAAAACAATTGAACCAGACTAAAACCGAAGACACACTTATGACTAGGGCGATGACTTGACACGAGAAACCTAGCTACTATCTCCCATCGAATACCGTTGGGCATTGGACATGCTCAAACCTGTGAAACCAAGTGGAGTCGATGTCTTGTACCTGCCAACCTGAAAATCAAGTAACAACAACATATGATATGAATAACATAAAATACACACCGTGAAGAGGAAATCTCAGGATCGAAGGGCGCTCACAAGCGAGTGATGCTATCTCGTCCCCTTCACTAATACAGTCTTACTAACTGAGGAATCTAACATCATTAATTCAATTATCCACTATGCTAATCCAAAGCATGACATAATGATAACATTAGAAGAATACACCATCACACTAAAATATACCATTAACATAACTTTACAGGTAACAATCAAACAACAACTGAGTTCTAAGTCAAAGCACTTAACATCAAATAAGGCATAGCTAACAGAACATTGTTCAATCAAAAGAGCAAAACGGAAAGGTCTTACACATTTGTTTAATCCTTCCTTTCAAAAATGAATAATGATTGTGTTATAATTATATTAGATAGTAATAAAATGTTTAGATATAGTAATGAAAACAGTAAATCACTATATAACAAGATTAATTTAATATATTGAATATTAATACAATATAATGTATAATCTAATATAATATATTGAAAATATATTAAATTATTGAAAATAATATATTACATAATTTCAAATTAAAATATAATATTATAATATTATCATCTAATATATTAAATTACATATTAGATGTTATATATGTTACATATTATATAGTATATATATTATAATATTATAATATGATGTTAAACTTATATAATAGATATTATATATGTTTCATATTATATATAGTATATATATTATAATATTATAATATGCTTTTAAGTAAATATATTACATATTAATTTTATATATTAATATAATATAATATATTAAAAATAATTTAATAATATAATATATTGAAAATAAATTATATATTTGAAATTTTTATTAGATTATTTTTCATGATAATAATTTTTTATTATATTTTAAGATATGACAACTAAATAAATTTATAGAATGAAAATATAATCACTTTTGAAGAGTTCAATTTTTTTTCGAAAATTAGGTAAATATTTTTTTGATTATGGTCTTTGTGTCTTGAAAAATGCTTTGAAAATCGGTCTTATGACTCAAAATTGTGTAGCCAATAAGATTGAAGAAAAGTAATTTTTGAAATTTAAAAAGTTAAAAATCTTACATTTTACTTTAAGAAAATTAAAATATAATGTATCAAAAAAAATAAAAAATTGATTGAATGCAAATAAAACACTAGTTAAAAACTACCCTTAAAAACTAATAAACAATAAATCTCTAAAACTTTTCTTCAATAATATAAATTGACAAATATGACTTATTTAAAGAAATGAAGTATTCCATTTACTTTTAAGATTATTTATATATATTATGAGTCCATATGATAAACACTTAATTGAATCTCCATATTATTTTGATTAAATAATTTTATTTATTTTTTACATCCTATAATATTAAAATAAATTTATATCAAAATTTAAATAAAATTTAACTAAATATTAAATAAACTACAAACAAAATAAAATTACAAACTATAAATTTATTATAAAATTATGCAAAATTATAAATTAAAACATTAACAAAATTATAAATAAAATGAAATTTCATATTGTACTTTTATTATTAAATTCTGCAAAATCTATCATGCATAGTTTGAATTGCCAGGTTCAAATATGAGAGATTCTTAACCCCTTCAGTCACTACTAATTACAAGAAAATTCCACATTATTATTTTGGAGAGCAAGATATTTAGAGTAACTAAGATGTAATAAATAGATTTTTACATATTCATAAAAATAATATATAAATTTATCTAATAAACTTTGATTTTGAGATTTATGATTTATGACTTTTAAGTTTTTATTCTTTAAAAATATGTATATATATTTTTCTAATAGAATACTAGCTTTTTGTTTTCATATTTTTAATTTTTTATTTTCAATTTTAGTTTTTAAAAAGGTATTTATAGATTAATGTTATGAGATTTTTACAACTTATAATGCTTAAGATTTTTTTATTTCTACATTTTGATTGTGTTTGAAATGTTTTCATCAACGTTTTAGATCACACTTAGTGATCCATCATTAGGATGATAGAAATCATAAAGAGATGATAAGGAGATTTTCTCATCACCTTATGCTCTCTATCATCATGATGATGGATCACTAAGAGTGATCCAAAATGTTGATGAAAAAATTCAAACACAATCAAAATCTAGAAATAAAAAAATCTTAAGCATTTCTATAGATTTTAAGATATAATTTTTAGTTTTAGGACTATTGCTTTTCATTTTCAATCTTATTTTTTAGAAATATATCTACATATTTATCTAAATAGATAAATATATCTTTATTGTTTTCTTAATAGATAATAAAATATAAATGAATATTTAATGTTTTGCATATTTTTGTTATTAATTGTATTCTTATAATTTAAATACTAATATTATTAATTAATAAAGCATTTATTAAATCTATTATTAATTAAAAATATATAGAATGTTGCATATAAATCTTATAAGAATATTAGGGTGGGGGCCCTAGCTCGGTTGGCTAAACCTTTCCTGTTGCAAGCCGCCAGTCACATTAAAAAGTTTATCAGGTTGCAGTTTATAGGGGGTCATAATACCCAATTCCTCCACTCTAAAAAATAAATCTTATAAGAATATTAATTAACCTAGATATTAATATATTATATATATATATATTTTAATTTTTAGATATAAAAATAGGATGTTACACTTAAAAATTATTAAATCATATTAGTAAAATAGCATGAATAATAATACAATTTAGTAGTATTCTTATAATTTAAATTTTATAATAATAATATTAATTAATATTAATCTAACTATATATCTACAATATTATATTAATATTTTTTACCTCAGCCTAACCAAAGTCTCATTCACATCAGGGGAGACTAGTGGAGGAATGCAATCAAAGATGAAATTATCTTCCTCAACAACAATAGGGGAATCCTCCTTGAACAAGGAATAATAAAACTGAATAGCTTCCTATGAGATTTCCTTAAAGAAAGATAGTTGTTTCCCTTGAGATGACACCAAAGAAGAGATCAAATTACCATGCCTTCTAGATTTGATAGAATTAATATTGAAGAAAGTCATATTCATGTATCCCTCTTGTAGCCAGTCAATCTTGGCCTTCTATTTCCAAAAAAATATCTTCACTCAATTCCCATTCAACAGACTCTTTCTAAACTTCCTTTTCTTCTTTGAGAGATTCTATAAACATCCCTTGATCTCTATTTTACTGAGTAATGTAAGTCAAATGTTGTTGAGCATTCAATTTTGACTTAAAAATATTTCTAAAACACTATATATTCCATTTCTTCAATTGATATTTCACAAACTGAAGTCTCCTGAAAAAAGAGAACATAGTAGTTCCATAGGCCGATCTACCAATTCTCCACTACTCCCTCATGAGATCCTGCAAAGAGGGCTCATGCAACCACATAAGCTAGAAATTAAAAGATGGGTTCTTAGAGAATCACCTCCCATTGACAACAAATTTAATGGGCCAATGATCAGAACCTTTCCAATCCAAGATATCTCAACTAGTAATCTAATTATTGCTAATCCAGAGGCTGAAGATAAGGAACCTGTCTAGATGCTTAGAGATAAATCCCTCTCAACATATCCTATTGGTTCATTTGAATACCCCATTACCATGCTTGACAACTATCAAGTTTAAAAGAGAAGCGTTCTTTCTAAAAAATATAGAAGAGGGATCAAGCCTATTCACCCCACCCCATTTTTCCTCCAAACTAGTAATATCATTAAAATCTCTAGGTAGAATCCAAGGAAGTAAAGGGTCTAGAGAACACACAATATTATTTTGATCCCAAAGAAAACACTTACCAGGGACCTTCGTAGGGGAATAAACATTGGTAAGAAGAACCACCTCACCAAAACAAAAGCTTGAAGTAGCCGTAGATAAGGAATTTCTACCAACAATCCACTAGATGGGAGAAACCTTGCACGAGTCACAGAGATAAAAAATTCCTCCAGATCTACCATGTGACCCAACACACTAGAAATGCCCCTCCACCACAACCTACAGGCCACATTAAACATAGAATCCATAGAAATCTTAGTTTCCTGAATGAACACAACATCAAGAGAATGAAATTTGATCAAATCCCGATCAACCTTATTTCTATGGGATCTATTCAATCCCCTTGCATTCCATGAAATAACAATCACTTTTGGAGATTAGAAAAATGGGAATCAATGGTCTTCACACACCCTGATTCCACCAAATTTTCCCCATTACTTTAATTTTATCCAGATCCTTTTTTCTCCCCACCTTGGAAGACTTCTTAGAGCTTCCCCTTTTTAGGTTTCTTTGTTGCAACCCCAAGTTAGGTAAAGATTTATTACTCTTACTAGGATCTAGAGGTGTATCTCTAGGCACAAAATCATGAATAGAAACCTACAAACCATCACCGAAACACTTATTAGCAGGCATATACAACTCTCTAGGGCACAACAAAACCTAGTTAGTATCCATCTGAGAATCTAACTGAACAAATCGCACATAACCAAGTCTAGAGAGAGGTGTACCAAGGAACCCATCATGTTGATCTAAGTCCCCCAAGGCCTCAAAGAGGTTGAAGGACACATCCACCTTCCTATCCAAGTCAAAGTTATTTTCAATTTGTAGTGTAGGAAAATGCTCACCCTTTCTTTTCATAGTTGTTTGGGCCCTCTTTTCTTTGTTTATCCCTATTTATGTATTAATTGGTCCTATTTTGCATCCAAAAACCTAATAAACTATATTTTTTTTGTGGCTAATCCCGACAAACATCAAAGGATATACGATATTTTAATGATTCTATTTGAGTGTCCCTAATTTTTGGGTTGGAACTAAGATGTCACCTAGGGCGTATTTGTCCCCCAAAGGTCTTCGGACCATGATTTCAAAGGCACCTTAAATGGGCACCTTTTTGGATTATGTGCCCTAAGTTTTTAGCCTTGGGTCTGAGATGCCACATAGGGCATCTTAGTCCCCCTTAATCCTTTTTTGAGATCTAATTTTAAATTCTCGAAAGATTTATCCTCCTTTAATTAATGAATTCATATGTCGGTTTGGTGTGGTGTAATTTTTGGATATTAAGCATGAATAAGTATAAATACAAGGTTCTTTGAATCATTTTATCGTAAAAAGAAATCTAAGCATTTAAGAATTCAAGAGCAGTTCATCAAATATTTGGAGTTGTCATCAAGATTCAAGCATCATATCAAGGATATTGTTCCATCATGTTTTTAATTGTGATAAAAATTGTGATGTAGGGTTTCTGATTTAAGAAAATGCTTAATGCAAGATCAACATTCTTCAAGCAAGAGTTAAGATCCACATCCATTTCGGCCATTTCAAGCATATTTGCAGATTTCATAACAAGGGTTTAGTGAGTTACAACATAGAATTTTGTTCATTCATCATTTCCCTTCATCATTTATATTCCATTTCAAGATTTAATTACTAACAAGGGGTTTAACCAAGGAAAACCCCCATTTACTAACAATCAACAAGTTTTTCCTTTCTTAAATGCTTGTGATTGTAGATTTAGGTTGAATACTTGAAGATCATTTAGAGTGAAAAGTTGCATTACAAAGTGTTCATCTTCATAGAAACTCACTTAATTGCCAAATTCAGAAGATTCAGGACCTAAGATCTGAGAAGGAATTGTAGACCTTGAGCCTCAAAACCACATTTGTAGATTTCAGAAGTTTAGATCAAGGCTAAAATGTTAGCAAGGGAATCTTAGTAGTCCAATTGGAATTTTTCAAAGATTCTTTCAGATCTGATTTTGACGTCTGAAGATTCTACTTCTGCTCAAAAAATAGCAGCGACACTAATAAGACAGTAAGGGCATCTTAGTCCTCCATAGCATATTTTGATAGCTTTACGTTTCCAGAATCCTTGTCACATTTCCAGACTTCCCAGGTACACATACCCTAACTTTTTGTTGCATAATTTCATCATTTACAACCTTCATTTAGCTTGTATAACTAGGTTTTGTGAGTTGAATGTTAAGTTGTCTTTTCCAAGCTTTTTCTTGGTGGTGAACCCATCAAAGCCTAAAAGAACCCCTCCTACATCTTCCCTATTGAGAATTGACTCACCCTTTGGTTTGATAGTCAATCCAATTTGCGATCCTAGGACATTATTGAATGGAAATTAGAGAATAATGGTGTTCTATGACCTAGGTTATAAAACATCATAATATTCATATTGTTCATTTTGGTGAACCTGACCTTTTCGAACATTCACTTTTCTGATTTGGAGTCCATTAAAATTATAGATCTAGGTTGCATTCATCCTTGCATTAGTGAAAGTGCATAGAGGTTGAATTTTTCTTTCTTCAATCATATTATCTCATTGAAAAACTAAAAATTACATTGTTAATCATACTAATTGCATTTAGAAACATTGAAATTGCATACAAAATTGAAAACATTGCATTCAATCTTGCATCTAATTACTTGTCATTAGTTACTTTTTCTTGCATTCATTTACATAGTTTTTTGTTTCCAAACATTAGGTCCT
The DNA here is from genome assembly GCA_007115665.2 of Sequoiadendron giganteum. NCBI lineage: Eukaryota > Viridiplantae > Streptophyta > Pinopsida > Cupressales > Cupressaceae > Sequoiadendron > Sequoiadendron giganteum. The sequence continues at coordinate 682,181,965 of CM021103.1, read as the reverse complement.
TTAATAGGCAACCTATAAACACTATAAACAATCCAAATTTTGCTATTTTTCTAACAAAAACCTCTCTTAGGACTAAAACACCCTTCCTAGAATTTTAGTCCCTCTGTGGGTTTTTGGCTCAAAACCCTCTATCTATTGTTTGCTATCTATTCTAGTCCTTGCAACCTCAAAATTTCACCAATAGGGCGAAGATGCCCTTACTGATGTCTTAGTCCATGTTGACTTTGACTTTCCAATTTTCAAGATTTGAAATTGCTTTTCTAGTGCTTCTGTTGGCTGCCTTCAATTTTTTGTTTCAATTTGTAGAATTGTTGTTATCTCAATTTATTTCATTTCAAGGGTATTTGTTTCATCTTGCATCATGGATATGTTCTTTGGAAAGCTTTGGATGTCCTTGAAATATTTAGTAGATGTGTCAAGTTGTGCCTTTGGTAATGATCCTAATGACATTGAACACACTCATGCTCAATCAACTCCTAATGGATGTCCTCCTCATTATGTTGACATCATTAGAGAAGATGATGAAAACATGAGTATGTTCCTAAATGATTGTCTTAATAACCTTGAAGCTAATGCATCTATTTATCCATCAATGAAACAAAAAACATGCCCTATAATACCACATCTTGCGATGTTTGGTTACTTACATCCAGAAACCAAAACAAAAAATGAACCTAAATTCCATACAATAGGTGAACCTAGTTCCTCTAAACAAGAAAATACTCATCCATTCTATGATAATAAAGTAACAAACACTTCAATCAATCTGGAAGAAACATATGGAAAAATATTTCCAATCTTGAGTAAACAAAGATGCAATACAACAAGTGACCATGAAATTCATCAACTCCTAGAGAAAATAGCAACTAATGAGAACATAAAAGGGTTAGGATATCAAGATCCCCCTTACAATATACAACCTATTGGAGAATACCTAAGGCTTTGTAGTGATGGCATGATGATCTTAGATTCTCCTCCAGATATGAATGTCGTTCTTACTCAAGAGCAACCACTAATTTATAACAATGAAAAGGATGATAGGATCACCTTAGGTCCTCCTCCTCACCCTTCAACTCATGAAATTGATGACTAGACCTTACAAACTCAACCCATTACCATTCCTACATATTCAAAAAACAATTGAATGAAAGTTGGAACACCTTATAAACACAAGTCGACTTAAATTACTACCTCCTACTAGAAGAAAAATTCATACAAATAACATGAAGTATTGTGCATACCATCAAACTCTCAGACATATTACTAATGAATATCATACTTTAATAAGTATCCTTCAATAATTTGACATCATATAAATAATCCCTTAACATGGGATCCCGAAGCCCCTTGTCATGTTTTTTTCTCTTTGTAGTGACATTGGGAGTAATGTCCTGCAAGAGCTTGATCTATCTTAGCATATTACATTCCTCTTAGTGGTAATACAACATACTACATTCCCTAGGTTATGAAACTTTTATGCTTTGATTGGCCCTCTCTTGGAGACATTAGAAACAATGTCCCCTAAGATTAAGATCTCACATGAACTAATAAAAATCCCTTCGAATATCCCTCTTTCTTGTTGCATTGCATTTTTTTTGTACCTTATTAAATTCATGGAGGTATGGATTTGATATGGTTTTTGGGGGCTCACCTAGTGAACAAATAGCTTCACTAGCCCTTGTGAGAATGCATTTTTTTGTACCTTATTAAAGTCATGGAGGTATGGCTTTGATATGGTCCCCTGCGGCTCACCTAGTGAGCAACTAGCTTCACTAGCCCTTGTGAGTGTGCATTAATTTTTTTTCCTTAACATAGTCATAGGGGTGTGACTTTGATATGGACCTCTTGGGGTTCACCTAGTGGACAACTAGCTTCCCTAGCCCTTGTGAGCATGAATTTTTTTTGTATAGTGGACAATGAATTCCACTTAAAAACCCTTTTCGACAAACAACCTAGACCCGAACCATAATGTGTTGGATGGCCAGTTCAAGCTTGATCCATTGCATTTTTATTTTTCCTTTTTCCTTTTTCTTTGATGGTCTGTGTTTGTGATCTAGTTATGGATTCATATTTCATCCATAAGTGTGTTTCTTTGTTCCTATGTTGGTTTGTCAAAGGATCTTGATCCTAGGGGCTTGACCACCCTCTTGGTTATTGGCATCCTATCTTAATAGTATTCATACATTTAAACGCATCTTGATTGCATAGTTGGCTACTTTAGTGTGAGTTTGAAGCAATTTCATCCTCTCACTAAAGTGGACTAAATGTAGTGTAGGAAAATGCATACCCTTAAATTTTCACACTAGCTTGGGCTTTCCTTTCTTTTCTTATCCCTATTTATGTCTTAATTGGCCCTAGTTTGTATCCACAAGCCTAATAAACTATATCTTTTTGTGGCTAATCCCAACAAACATCAAAGGATAAATGATAATTTAATGATTATCTCTGAGTGTCCCTAATTTTTGGGCTAGGACTAAGATGCCACCTAGGAAATCTTTGTCCCCCAAAGGTCTTGGGACCTTGATTTCAAAGGAACTTTAAATGGGCCTCTTTTTGGAGTCTGTGCCCCAAGTTTTTAGCCTTGGAACTAAAATGCCACCTAGGGCATCTTAGTCTCCCTTAATTTTTTTTGAGATTTAATTCCGAATTCTAGTGAGATTTAGCCTCCTTTAATTAATGGATTCATATTTTGACTTGGTGTGGTGTAATTTTGATATATTAGGAATGAATAAGTATAAATACAAGGTTATTTCAACCATTTTATCCTTACAAGCAATCTAAGCATTCAAGTATTTAAGAATTCAAGAGTAGTTGATCAAATATTTGGAGCCATCATCAAGATTCAAGCATCATATCAAGGATATTGTTGCATCATGTTTATTATTGTGCTAACAATTATGATGTAGGGTTTATGATTCAAGCAAGTTTTTTACGCAAGATCAACATTCTTCAAGCAAGAGTCAAGAGCCACATCCATTACAACCATTTCAAGCATATTTGTAGATTTCATAACAAGGGTTTGGTGAGTTACAACATATAATTTTTTTCGTTCCTCAGTTCCCTTCATCATTTCTATTCCATTTCAAGGTTTAATTACCAACAAGGGGTTTGACCAAGGAAAACCCCCATTTACTAACAATCAAAAAGTTTTTCCTTTCTTGCATGCTTGTGATTGTATATTTAGGTTGAATACTTGAAGATCATTTGGAGTGCAAAGTTGAAAAGTTGCATTACAAAGTTGTCATCTTCATGAAAACTCACCTACAGGCCAAATCTGGAAGATTCAAAACTTGAGATTCAAGAAGAAGGAAGTAAAGACCTTGAGCCTCAAGACCAAATTCAGTGATTTCAAATATTTAGATAGGGACTAAAATCAGAACAAGGGTGTCTTAGTCCTCCAAGTGGTATTTTGTAGCTATTCTTTCAGATTTAATTTCGACATTTAAGGATTATGCATTTGTCCCAAAAAACAATAGAGGGACTAATAAGACAGTAAGGGCATCTTAGTAATCGATATCATATTTTGATAAATTATTTTCATTTCTAGAATCCTTGTCCAATTTCCAGACTTCCCAGGTACACATACCCTAACTTGTTGCATAATTTCATTTACACCCTTCATTTAGCTTGCATAACTAGGTTTTGTGAGTTGAATGTTGAGTTATCTTTTCCAAGCTTTTTCTTGGTGGTGAACCCCTCAAAGCCTAAAATAACCCATCCTACATCTTCCCTATTGAGAATCAACTCACTCTTTGGGTTGATAGTCAATCTAGTTTGGGATCGTAGGACAATATTGAATGACAACTCAAGAATAATGGTATTCTATGACCTAGGTTATAAAAAATTACAATATTCATATTTTTCATAATCCTCTAACTTTTTTATGAGGCTTGACTTGAATAAAACCCTCTTTATTTGAATCTCCTCCAGAAGTAGGAGCTTTCACATTATTCATTTGGGGAGGTGTGTGAGAAGGCATCTTCGTGGGAGCTACATTTACATGTCCTCCAAAAGAAATAATTTTAGGACATTTATTATGGAGGTTCCTATACTCATAACATATCTGGGATTAAAAAGGTAAAGCCTCTTAATCCAATTATTGGATCCAATAAGTGGACCCAACCTAGATCTCCATCAAATATGGAAATGGGCTATTAAGATCAATTTTAGTAAAAATGCGAGAACATGAAATAAATTTTTTATCCATCATCCGATAGGAAGGGCCTATTGGTTTACCCAAAAGTAAGGCAATCATGTGTATGGATATAATTCTTCAAATATTCTAGAGGCAACCATGGGATTCTAACCCAAATCTGAATCTTTGATAGAAGTTCCTCGGCTAGGTTAAACCCAAGATGCTAGGGCTTTATAAATAGCCTCACCTGATTATAGAATTAGGGACCCCTTTGAATGCCTTGATCTAGTTTTATATGCAAGAAAAAAGCTTATGATCAGGATCATGATGGGTCAAAAGTGGCGATATGTAAGTGATATGATGGCCCATGTGGATGACAACTTTTTTTACCCAAAATTGATGAAACAAAAAGGGTTTTTAAAAGAGATTCTCATATTTCCACCAATATAAATTATGCTTTACTTTTAATTTAATAAATAATTATTATTCATTTTCTATTTGAATTATGACTAAAGTCTTGATTGATAGGCTGATTGAAAAAAATCTATAGCTTTTAAACGGTATCACATTTTTTGAATGTGAAATATGTGTCACATTCTATGCTTTGCATACTATAGGATTAAAAAAAAAATGAATTTCATGAAGTTTTGACCAAGTTAAGGTGGTCAAACATATGAGTTTTTATATTTTAAAAAAGATATAATAAAAAATTCATTATTAATTATTTAGTTCTAGAAAAAAATTACAAAAAAATATGCATCACATTGGAACATGAATCCTCTACTTATATCTAAAATATTATAAAAAATGTTATCATTTAAATTATTGTGGCTAGGGTGGTCAAACAGACACCTACTTCTTATTTTTTCCATTAAATTTAAGTACTACTGCATTGAAATTTCATATTTTCACCAAATAGATTTTTTTTAAAAATAAACCTAGTAGTTTAGAAATTACATTCAATTTTCTATAGATTCTATTCTTAGATATTTTTTAGATAATATAGATAACTTATTCAAATTCTTACGTCAAGTTGCCTAACTCTTATTTTCTAAATTTTCGTTGCCACTTAAGGGCCTATTTTTTCCATGATGATCCTACACATACCAAAAACCACCACAAAATAGTTATTAGTTTCCTACATAATCTCCATATTACCCTCTAGAGTCTAGATTTTGTGAGCCCAAGATTCCAAAAAAGGGAGGGAAACTTAGATACCCATTAATTTACAAATCAACACATGGCTTCTTAGATAATTGACATCTTCCTCAACTCAGCCTAGTTGTATGATCAAAACTAGAAGAGAAAGGATCCTCTCTAGACACCCACTACTCTTTGAAACACAAGGCCCACCAATCCACGTAGCACCTCTGTTGTTTAAATATTTTTTGAAAAAATCCACAACATTAGCATGCCCTAAAGTAGAAAGATCAACCCCAAAAACCATTTCTGAAAATGACAAATTATTGAAGATCTCTAGCTCAGCACCCAAAGCCATCAACACCAACCAAGGCAGCCTAAAAGTGAGATGAGCACACTGCCAACCAAACACCACACCCACAATGCAAAACCCACCCAAAAAACCATCCCCATGCACAAAGAACAAAACCAAATAGAAATAAAAAATCCCAAAACCTGCAAGAGACCCCCCCCCCCTCCCCTAGCACCCTAGGCATGAGCAATAAAACACAAAGAGAAACCACGCAAAAGAATGTAGAAAATATCTAGCACTGGCAAGAAAAATCGTTAATAAAGGAATAACCTTATCTTGTGGCGCGGTAGGAGAAGCTTCCCATTGCAGCACTCATGCTCACTCCCTATACATTATATTATATTATATTAGAGAGAATTTTAAAAATAAATCTACTATTAGTTCAAATATAAATTATACTATAATCTAGATGTATATAATATTTATATAATATAATGTTAAATTTAAATCTTATAATAATAAAAATATTAATATATTGTATCTTCATTTGATTTTTAGAAAATAACTTTTAAGAAATATTCATTTTTTTAAGATTCCAAAATAAGCTAGTCTATGGTGTCATACCCCCTTTTTCATGTTTGCATCATGCTTACATTGTATTTTCATTAGGTTTGAATTTCTTTGTTTGCATTGTGTTTATATTATGTTTGCATTGCATCTTCAGTGTATATGTGTTGTGTTTGTCAGTTTGCATTACACCTCATGTGTTTGTGTTCCTTTTCCTTGATATCATTGTTCCATAGGATCTTGAGCTTGGGGGATAGCACATCCCCAAGATTCAATACAATCCTACCTATGCAATGTTTGGATAACATAACCCTTCTTGGGTTATCCTTACTTTAGTGCGAGCATGAGTGTAAGTTCATACTCTCACTAAAGAAGGTGCTAAATTTAGTATCATAAATTGTAGCAATGGATATTTTCACACTAGGTTTAGCTCCCCTTTATGTGAATGGACCTAATTACACTTCTAAATTAACCTTTTTGTGATCAATGTCAAGAAATCAAAATAAAATTTAGAATTAACATTTAATATTTATTTATGAACAACAAAATACCCCAAGATAGGTCTAGACTAGGGAACCACAACCATTGTCCAACCTATATTGGTTCAATTTTAAATATGTCAGTGTTAGTATTGTAATATTTACAAATAGAATTTGTTTGTTAGATAAAGATAAATAATTTTGCAGGAAAACAAATTAATGTATATAAATACAAGTCCTTTTCACTATTTATAATCCTAAGTAAATGCTAGGAAATTCAAATATAAATTGAGTATCCTAGAAAGTAGTAAAGTGAAGAATTAGAAAATTTTACAACACTTTTTTATTAATCGAGATTCATACTTGCAATACATCAAGTTGATATATGAGTTTACACATGTTTTATGTTCATTTTTTAATGATTACTAACACTTGCAAGACCTCCAACTAAGAAACCTATTCTCATTGGATGAGATGAGTATATTCTCTTTAGTCTATGAAGGAAAGTAGATTTGAGTGGTAAGTTGAAGCACTTATCAATTTATTATTCCTTTTATCTATTTTTGCTTTTTTGATAGAGGGTAAGCACTCTTTACATCATCATAATCATTGCGAACATGGAAACACCAAAATGAGGTTTTGCATTCAGAAAGCTCCTCTATGATACAACCTTAAATATCCCCTCTCTTGTGTGTAGGTGAAAGATCTAAATTATATTTGGGAGAAGATTGAAAACCTAATTTCATGATCAAGCATTCAAGCTCCATAATTCAATGAATTAGGGAAAGTAGAATTAATCATCAATAGAAAAAATTTTGGAAGCTAAGTCCAAAAAGGAAGAGCCTATAGATTGGGACCCTCTGAGATCTATTCACTAATTCCAAAGATATGCAATATATGGGCTATACTAGTAGATTCCCTACCCAAGCAACTTGAACCCTAATTTGTATGCTAAGTTCCTCTGTCTATTATTTAATTGTTGCCTAAAGGAATAAGACTTCTAATAGTTAAATAATGTTAATTATTTAATCAATTCATTTGTATCTTTACATTTTCCTCTTTTGATTAATTAAATAAATTATTATTTATTTAATTACATCATTAATGTCCTTATCTTCTATAGTTACATAAATTATAATTATTTAATTATTTCCCATTTTCTACTAGAATTAAATAATTATGTCAATTATTTAATTATTCATTCTAGCCTTTTCTACCATGAATTAATTAAATTTTATATAATTAATGAGTTACCTTTTTCTCTTTCACTTTTTGAATTAAAATTGCTATTTAATCAAAAAGATAACTTGCCTTTTCATCTAAATATTTAAATAATGTTTCCAAATTATTTAAACCTCTACTTTCTTTTCAAACTAAATAACCTTTTTGGAATTATTTAGTCCTCTTAGTCCTATTCTTATCATGTCCCATCTTATTTAATTTCAATTGTCGGTTGAAATTAAAATCATTCAATCTCGATTGTCCACTCAAATATGTCTTTTCTGTAAAAGGCACCTACCTTTGTCATTTTCAAGATCTGGAATCTTAGAAACCCAAAGTTTAGGCTTAAGAGATAATTATCTTCAAAAAAAAATTAGCATATAAATAGGCAATAATTTCAATTATAATTTGAGGGAATTTAATGATGGTTTTGTAGGGCTTTCCTTTATTAAATCTCTTTTTCAAATGTTTGTTTACATAGGTTAATTAAGGGATTAATTAATCACTATTTTCCATGCTTGTAGGATTGTAGGTGTATGCTCTCACCTTGTGCGAACATGGTGATCATAAGCTAGACCCATCATTTTTTTTATGTATTTAATCCATTAGAGGGCCTACCTCTCGACTTGTGATAGTGAATGAACCAAGTGATACTTTTGTTTTGGTCCGCTATATAAATAGTTGTGGTTTTAGCAAAATTCATCAACAATCCACTCGTGTGGATGTTCCATACCAATGAATGTCTCCCTCAATATCCATTAGATGCATAAAAACCCTTATATCTTCCTAAGGGCTAGAAGGCTTCTTTATGAGAGAACCACCACATGTATAGGCACCAATTTATCTTGAAACATTGATTAAGAACCACTTGTTGTAGAATTCTAAAACCCTTTTTTTTGCTTGTTGGTGTAGGAGGTCAAACCTCTGAAGCCACCCTACACTTACTATTCATTATGGAGAAAGAAATCCCTCAGTTCATAAGATCTTTGGATCTTCAAGGTAAGAGATTTTGGTGTGCCTGTGTCGTGTAAGAGGGATCCAATGCCATCAATATCTCTATTTGTCTAGTTTGTTTTAGTATTTAGAGAAATCCAAGTAGGAAGTCAGAAAGGAGTATCTTCTTTCTAGCCTAGGTTTTACATGCTTACAAGTGTTTTGAAAAAAAATCTAGACTAGTGAAAAAGCTTTGGGGCTAATCTAGGCCCCCTTTCAGAATTACTCTGATTTCATATTAGAGTCACCCAAAAAAAAATTCCTACCATGCTTTGTGTGTGTGTTCAAAACAAACAATTTTAATCTCAATCAAACAACACAAAATTCCCTTCAAAACTGTCAAAACTCAAGTTATCCTTTGTTAGCTCTACAACTACAAAAAATAAGAAACTACAATTGATAATTTTTGAACTGTAACTGAATTTCATTCACCACAACTAATGTTATGAACTATAATTGCTTCATTTTTCACCACATCTATTAGTGTAAACCACAATTTCTTGCCTAAAAACCACAACTTTCATTGTAAACCATAATTGCTCTACTAAACTACACATCTGATAAAAAATAATCCACCATAATTGCCTCTCTAAACACCATATTTTCCATCCTGAACACCACAATTGCTAGTTGCTTAAAAATTTAGGGCATTCTAATACAATCTTATTTTTGATCATTTCCTGGCTATAATCTTGACATTAGACCATAGACTTTCCAACTCGGGATCTATCATTTCATCCCATCATATTAACATTACACTTCCATACCTTAGTCATAGACCTAACATATATTTTGTTCTAGAGTGTCTTCATGTCTTCAATTCATGTTGATATGCTTCTTAGTCAAGCTAAATTAAAATTATTCTACAATGGTAAATTTCAACAAGCCATGGAACTTAGAAAACAATTCACTTCTTCTCGAAACAAATCAACCATAACCAATAGTCAAACACCCACATATCCTTCTTGCAAACAAACTATAAGATTTAGTATTCATCAATCTACCCTCACTAGAAAGAGTCATTTGAAACAGTCCATGCCATTAATACACAACAAACATCCACTTATCACCCTTATCATAACCTTGACAAGGGAAACTAAGTTTCCACTAATCTCTTCCAAGCCTCCACATCCTATTCTAGTCCATTATTCACTAATCCTTTCCAAGACACCACATCCTATCCTATTCCACCATTCACTAATCCATTCCAATCCACTCCATCCCAATCCACATTTAGACTTGAAAATATATCTAGTCATGGTCACATCCCATTGCCTACATCTTGGGTTACATTTCAAAAATAAAATCCAAAGCATGATACCATAGATCCTAATTTATGTCAAGGTCTGAGCCCATCTCATGATTCTATCTTCAAGGCCAACCAAGAAGTCCTTCTAGATGCTCATGATATCCTAGCAGTCTAATCTCCAACCAAGATCACATTCCCAATCACGACATCCAAGATACACCTATCTTTGAGCAAGACACTACCTTTAAACAAGACATCCAAAATAATCCACTAATTTGAATTATACCACCCATGACCAAACATTTGAAATCAACCCTATCCAAACTCCAAACACATCCATCTCCCAAAATGAGACACTTTCCTCATTGGGACACATAGATAATCAAACAAATGGAATTGACACTTTGAAACTCAGGAAAAGGATACTATGGATCAAAAGGAACATAAAGAAGCTATCATGGAAAAATTCAAAGCAGAACACATAGAAGCTACCATGGGCATACTAAATGACTAAGAAGAAACAATCCTGATGAATGATAAAGCCAAAATATTCTATCAACTTGGATCATCTAGTTTTGTCAAATCAGGCTTTCTCATAGAAGAGACTATTCCAAGTGATAGTTTCCACAATGATAAGTTTGCATTTTTCTTTCAAAGCCAAAAATACCCCATCACAAATATGATATTTCAAAGCATGCTCTATCAAGGAAGTGGACTAGGTATACATGAGCAAGGCATTCTCAAACTAGTACAATTTTATGAAAATCCTAGATGTCAAGGTCTTGGATATTCTTCAATGAAGAAAACAAATGATGTTAGTGATACCTCCACGACATTAGGGGACACTTTATCCATTGTAAACATCAAAATGGGGTCCATGAGTAGTCCCTGTCATAAGGTTACTGCTAACACTCCTTCCATCCACACCATAAACCATCATTCCAACACGAATAAAACCATTAATTGGAACCAAAAAAAATGAAATTAATACAAATCCAATGTTCATAATCAAATGCCAAAGGCCATTGAATATAAAAATCCAAGTGGAAAAAAAAGTTAAAATAGATCCCAAAGACAAATGAATCAAGTCAAGAAAATAATTCAAATCTAAAGTCAAATCAAAATGTGGATCCACAAGAAAATAGGTCTCCCACATATAATGAATATCCACCTCCTTGAAAATGGTCATAACATAAGGCATATAAAATTCATGGTTCCAAACACTATCCCAATCAAAATTCTAAACCCCTTCATCTACCGTCTTATGTTTGGAAAATAAAAATTGCTACATCCAAATGTCCAAACAATCCTTCCACATCTACCATCATCCATCATAATCCTACATATCATCTACATTCCAAATATTTCACGTCACAAATCTGTCACATCTTGGCAGCAACTCTTTATCATAAAAACTCTCATGGAACTCTATCATGATGTGTGTATATGGATAAGGCTTACCCGAATATCAAAAAGGATCACAATGAAATCCATTAGTTGTATGTAAGCACTATGATTCTGATAAGGAAATTAATTCATAGAGGTCATTATTGGCATACCATGACACCAGCATCTACATCAGTACCATCAATGGATTCAAAACATTTAGTGATCACCTAAAATAGTAAGGCCATCCAAAAATATTAAAAATACCAAAAAAATTGAAAAATAAAAAAAATGTCACCTTGATGAAGACCTGGAAAATAGGCATCTTGGTGACAAAAAGAAAAGAAAATAAAATTGTAAAGAGAAGTTTTTTCCAATAGTGAAAACCATTCTTATGGTGCTTTGTAAGTACCATGATGAAAAACTGGCAAATAGGTGTCATGCGTAAGAGCAATTATCCATGTGGACCATTACGCTTGGGGGGAAGTTGTCTCATCTCCCATGACTTTATCATGACATTTCCATCCATCCTCCCTACCTACTTTGATCTTGATAGGAACTAGGGTACAAACTTAAATCATGCTTTGGGAAAACTCTTGACATGTCTATCTGGTGTTCATACCCTATCCATGAAATACCATGTCATCACCAACATTAGCATTTTCCATATCCATATTTTGGAGAAACCAAATTATTCCTATGCAACATAGTTCTTGGAGATCATATGCTAATTCTAACATCCAATAATTCTCATGACTCCTATCCCTTACAAATATTAGTCCATTATCCATCACACCTATCACATATCTTGGTTTTTCCTTGTCAATGGTCTAAGGATTCTGACTTGCCTATCCAACATCCTCCATCATCCCATTCCTAAAGACACCATTCCAAGTGCAATAACCCTAATCCATACAATCTTTCCATGTGACTTAGCACATCATCCAAAACATTCCTTGTCTTTATTTCTAGCCTTGCTGCAAACCTTGGTCCTTTAGTCACATTATCGTCATCCTCATGTTGTTTTGGGATGTGTCTTTCCCATGCAAACAATGTCATCATCATCATCATCATCACCTTTCAATTGGTTTTCAGCTTGACTAGGAGCAAAATCATGGTTGTCCTTGGATTCTTGTGTGTGCTTTCTCACTCACTTGTACACATCATTCACATGCATTTGTGACAATTTGTATAGCCACCCTTCTTTCATAATAAATCATTCCTCCATTATCTTCATGTCTTCTATCATAACACTTGACATCATATGTCTTTTCACTTTCCATAATGCCTATCACATTCCATCCCCAATAAACTGGTCTTATACCCGACTAGGGGAAAATGCTTGACCTATGTTTTCATTGGATCCTACACTTGTTATTGGAGGTCACTATTCCCAAAAAGACAAAAAAAAATCAATTATTCAAAAAAAAGACAAAAAAAATATAAAACCTCAAAAAGACAAAAAAAATCAAATATTCCCAAAAACCAAAAAAAATAAAACATGTCAAAACACAAAAACATCCAAATAACCTTCAAAAATCACAAAAATCGATTCAGTGTCACTCACGTCAGTCTAAGTCAAGTAAAACTACATTGTGTCTATGAATTCACTTAGGCAAGGCCATCTATCAAGGTGCCATCAAGGCATTAGGCCAGTCCTTCTAGGTTTGTCAAATAAATAATAGAATCATGATGCGGTCCTTTGTCAATAAAATAAGGTCAAGTCATGTCGAACTATGAGGTCTCTTCATGTATAACATAGGAAAGGCTATCAATCGATGAGCCCCAAGGCCACCTAGGTCAGTCCTTTAGGGTTTGTCATGTTAGCCATAATAAGTCAGACATTGTCATCAAATACAAACAATCATTAAAATCTCACACAAGTCATGAAAAAAGGAAAACAAGTAAACAAGTCTTCAAGTCCAATCAATCAAGTTGTCAAATTAGTCAAACATAAAACCAACATCAAGACAATCTAAACTATGTCTTATATAGGATGTGTCTTTCCTAAAACTCGACATAGGCATTTGTTAAACTTTTTCATTTCACCTTATACAAATGGTCACATGATCGAAACCAGACTTAGTTTCTCATACAAAATGTTTCTTCTCCTGAAACTAGGCCTTGTCAAAACAATCAACCCATCACTCATAGTCAAATGTTGGCAATCACTTATTGGAAAACAATTCTTGGAAAATAGTCTAAATGGATTTGGACTTTGTGGATCTACTTTGTCTTATCATTTTGATTTTTCTTTTTATTCATGTTATTAGCTTCCTCAATCATGTCTCATGACCTTTCTTTTCTTTGATTGCTATTGATGGATTGTCTTGACAAAAATACTAGGGCAACTTTTCCTTCAGTATGAGTTAGGACATTCCTTGTTTATGATTTTCTGTTTTGCAAGAGGACGACCTTGCACACCTTGGTCTATGTCATACCATGGTTTTTATTGTCCATTTTTCTTATTTTACCATCCAATGATGATTCATGCAAAGCCTTGCATAGTTAAATATCAATCTCTTATTGCCTCCACTAACTCCATTCTCACCATTCATCTTCTTTCCGAACTATCATTTTTCTCTCACTAACATTTCTCATCATCAATCCTTGCATCCATTTCTTCTATAATATTTACTTATCGGAAAAAAATTTCCCTTCATTTATCTTACATCCATGCCCTTCACCTACCATTTTTGTTATTCCACATCTTCATGATCGTTACCTACTTTCTCCTATAACTTTTATTTGTCATCCTTTACTCCTATCATCCATTTCGGGACCACACTCATTTTCTTTGAACTCATGTGTCCTCTCGAGGGGTCATAGGTCCATCTTATTTAATTGGGGCATATTTTGACTAAATTTCTTTGACACAATGTGATAAACTATGTTGTATGAAAGAGGGGAAAAATGTAGACACTAAAAATTGTCTGAAGCCTTCAAACACCAATTTTCCTTGTTAAGTAGTTTTTTTCCTCACATAATTAAATAATTTTACTATTTAATTATTGTCTAAATTCATAAGACTTCTATTAGTTAAATAATGTTAATTATGGGTATGTGAAGGATCATCTTGGAAAAAATAGGTCCTTAAGTGGCGATGAAAATTCAGAAAATCAGACTTAGGCAACTTGACGTAAAAATTTGAATAAAATATCTATATTATTTCAAAAATATGTAAGAATATAATCTGTAAAAAATTGAATAGAGTTTCTAAACTACTAGGTTTATTTAAAAATTAACAATCTATTTCGTGAAAATTTGAAATTTCAACACAATAGTACTTAAATTCCAAGGAAAAAATAAGAAGTAGGTGTCTATCTAACCACCCTAGCCACAATAAAATGATAATATTTTTTATAAGATTTTAGATATAAGTAGAATAATCATGTCCCGATGTGATGCATATTATTTTGTAATTTTTTTCCAAGTAAATAATTAATTATGAATTTTTTATTACAACTTTAAAAAAAAAAAAAACTCATATGTCTGACCACCTTAACTTGGTCAAAACATCATGAAATTCAATTTTTTTTTTTAATCCTATACTATGTGAAGCCGAGAATGTGACACATATTTTGGATTCAAAAAAAGTGATACCGTTTGAAATCTATAAATGTTTTTCAATCAGCCTATCAATCAGGACTTTAGTCATAATTCAAATAGAAAATGACTAATAAGTATTTATTAAATTCAAAGTAAAGCATAATTTATATTGGTGGAAAGCTAAGAATCTCCTTCAAAAACCCTTTTCATTTCATCAATTTTGGGTAAAAAAAAAGTCGTCAGCCACATGGGCCATCATATCACTTACATATCGCCACTTTTTAGCCCATCATGATCCTGCACATACCCTTATTTAATTAGTTCATTTC
Source organism: Sequoiadendron giganteum (assembly GCA_007115665.2). Taxonomy (NCBI): domain Eukaryota; kingdom Viridiplantae; phylum Streptophyta; class Pinopsida; order Cupressales; family Cupressaceae; genus Sequoiadendron; species Sequoiadendron giganteum. The sequence continues at coordinate 682,166,625 of CM021103.1, read as the reverse complement.
TATCTTTCTATTTTTCTCATTTGATTAATTAAATAATTTTTAATTTATTTAATTAGGTCATTAATGTCCCTATCTTCTATGATTGAATAAATTATATTTATTTAATTATTTTCCATTTTCTACTATAATAAATAATTATATCAATTATTTATTATTCATTCTAGCCTTTTCTACCATAAATTAATTAAATTTTATTTAATTAATGAGTTGCCTTTTTCTCTTCCATTGTTTGAATTAAGATTTTTATTTAATCAAAATGATAACTTTCCTTTGTGTCTAGATATTTAAATAATGTTTCCATTATTTAAATCTCCACTTTCCTTTTCAAACTAAATGCTTTTTTTGAATGATTTAGTCCTCTCATAGTCTTATGCTTATCCTGTCTTGTCTCATTTAATTTCAATCATTGATTGAAATAAAATAATGCAATATCGACCATCCATTCAAATTTGTGTTTTTTTATAAAATGCACCTACTTTTGTTATTTTTAAGATGGAATCTTGAAACCCGGAGTTTAGGCTTAAAAGAGATAATTGTCTTTGAAATTTTCCTAGGATAGACATAGGAAATAATGGCACTTATAATTTGAGGACATGAATTATTTAGAAGCAAAATGAAGGGTAATAAAGGTGAACCATTGGTAACATGAAGATGTTGGTAATATTGTTGTTTTGTTGCTTTAAGTTTTCTTGTTTATATAGTCTTGTAATGTAGAAAAATGTGCCCCTCTACATTTTCACACTTGCTTGGGCCCTCCCTCTTAAAATTGGGCTTCTTATACCTTATTTGGTCCTATTTTGTATCCAAAAGCCTTAATTAATGCATCTTTCTGAGGATAATCTCGACACATAAGTAATGACAAATAAAAATTCAATGATTTTGGATTTTGTGGCCCAAATTTAGTGATCTGGGACTCATACACCACCTTGGGCATATGGGTCCCACCTACATTTTGGGGCCTAGATCTAAATTTCACATAAAACTAATCCTTTCTTGAAAAATGAGTCCCAAGCTTAGCCTAATGGGACTCATATGCCCCAACTTGTAGCGTGATTTTATTCTCCTAGATTTGATGTTAGATTTGAGTGTTGTAATGTTAGGAAATTTGGCATAAATAGGTATAAATACAAGGTTATTTCACCCATTTTTTCCCTAGCAACTCACTTATTCATATATTCTAGAAAATTGATGAAAGCATTCACATAGAAAATTTGTGATCAAGAGCATTTAAGAGTGATTATCAAGAATTTTGGAGCAATATTCAAGATTCAATCATATAAAATTTATCATGTATCATGTTTGTTTTTGAGCTAACATTTGTGATGTAGGTTCTTGTGATTCAAGCAAGCATTCAAGTCCAGATCTACAACATACAATCAAGAGTTAAGATCCACATTCATGCTAGCCATTTCATACATGTTTTTTTCCTTTTTTTCAAGGGTTTCGTGAGTCACAACATTCCATATTTATTCATTATTCACTCCATTCTATTTCATTTCATTTCAAGGTTTGATTACCAAAATAGGTTTTGACCAAGGAAAGCCTCTATCCACTAACAAAACAACATTTTCCCTCTCTTTGATGTGTGATTTTCAGATCTAGGTTGAAGATATGTTGAAGAGCAAGATTGGAGAAAATTTTTCAAGTTGTCAAATTTGTCATCTACATTGCAAGATCATGGAAAGTCACCTACAAGTTACAATTTAGTGTTTCAGACTTAGATATTTAGTAGGAAAGGAAATACAAGACAACAATAGAGGATATTAGAGTTTCAGATCAACCCTGATAGTGGGACTAAATCACCACTTGTGTCTTATGAGTCCCAATATACCTATTTTCAAGCATTTTTGTAGATCATGGTTTAGTAGTTTCAAATTCCAGTTTCGGCCTAAAACCCTTAACTAGGACTAAATTGCCCCTACTGGCATATGAGTTGCAATGTGCTTCAAAAATTAGTATTTCTGGGATTTTAGACCTTCGCTCAAGCCTCTTCATCTTCTAGGTGGACCTTTGTTTATCTCCAATTTTTTATCTGATTTGAGTTCAATTCTAAGTCATTTAGTTAGGTTTTTCACATCATTTACATTTTTGTTCTTTGCAATCCCTATCTTAGTGGTAAACCCACTTATTATCATTAATCACACCCTATGACACCATATTGTAGATCTCTTTCCTTCACTTCTATCCCTTGATTGAGATCTCTAAGGTTTCCTTGAATGAAATAAAGTGCAATGGGTCCTAATTGTTCCATCTCTCGAAAGATAAAAAACCTATTTCTTAGGTTTTATTTTTGTGAAACTAGCCTTTAGAACACCTTATTTATAATTTGGAGTGCATCAAAGTCCTAGATCTAGCTTGCATTTGTTTCGCATTAAGTCCTTCATTAGTTAATTTTCATTTAGGGTTTCTAAAGCTTGTATTAGTGAAAGTTCATATAGGTTGCATTTTTGTAAATTGCATATTGCCTAGACATCATTCAAACCAAAAACCATAAATTTCACTAATAATTTTCTAAAATGTGTGCCAAAACCCTCGTCTAGGACTCATACACCCATTTGGGCATTTTAGTCCCAGTACAGGTTGATTTTCCTAATTTATGGGTATTTTGTGTTGACTATTTATCAACATTTGAATCCCTGAAAAAATCTTGATTTAGACTCATATGCCCCTCTAGGCAATTTAGTCTCGTGTCAGAACCTAAACTACATTTTACAGCATTTAAAACTATGTTTCTATGCTTTTGTTTTCTATTATTACATATTTTTTAGTTTACAAATTTTCTATTTCATTCATTTCATTGCACCTGGCATAATTCAGTTCATTTCGTGCATTTCTTAATTTCAAAATTGTATTTACACATTTTATTCTATGTTATTACATTTCATTTCATCATGGATATGTGCTTTGGTAAGATTTGGATGTCCTTGAAGTTATTAGTGGATGTCTCAAGTTGTGACTTTGGAAATGATCCTAATGAAATTAAACTCACTCATGTTCACTCAACTCCTAATGCAAATCATTTCAAAATTCTCACTATTACATGCTTTAGATTCATTACAAATCATTTTAATATTCAAGGAGCACTTTCTCATCACCAACCTCAGATCATTCTTTTCTTGCACAAAGTGGGGGCAAGAATTAGATAGCCTTGTCCTAGTATCACATTTACCATCATCCCTTTGGCTAGTTTTCTTCCTTCTATATATGATGAACAAGATTGGGATGTCGATGACCTATTAATAGGTTGACTTCCATGTGCCTTACTAGTCTTGTCTTTATTTTATTTTTCATGTTTCTTTTATGTGATTGCATGCATGTAATATAATCCCATCTACTATTATGTTTGATGTATCTCTCTCTTTTTGCATTCCTCTATTTGTACCTACATTCTTCTCTATGTCGTAAACATTTTTTTTTTTCATTTTTCTTGTGACTTCCTTTTGGGGATGACACAAGGCATCGAGAAATTTAGGTCTCTTTCATGTTGACCCAAAATCATTTCCTTTATGTTTTCTTTGTCTTGTATTTTCCTTTTGGGGATGACACAAGGCATCGAGAAATTTAGGTCTCTTTCATGTTGACCCAAAATCTTTTCCTTTATGTTTTCTTTGTCTTGTATTTTCCTTTTGGGGATGACACAAGGCATTGAGACATTTATATGTCTCTTCCATGTTGACCCAAAATATTTTCCTCTATGTTTTTTTGTGTCGTTTTTCCCTTTTGGGGATGATGCAAGGCATCGAGACATTTAGGTCTCTTCCATGTTGACTAGAAAGCTTTTCTTATTTTTCACTCTCTTTGTGTTATTCTTCGTGTTCCATGAGTATTTGGGGAATGACGATAGTTTTGAGCTCTCTAAAAACATTGTAGCAAAGACATATTGACCTTGAATTCATGGATCCCTCATGTGTTTACAGTTTCATTTTTGGGGAAACCCCTCTTCATGATGTGGCTTTATTTAGAAAAATATGACTTAGCATCGAGATTTCCAAATAAGCTCTTATGTCCTCTTTATTGTTAGCATTTAGCATTTTCTACTTTAAAGTAATTGCTCACAACATGGTGTTTAGGAATTTCTTTAAAGTGGGGGTATACATTGGCATTATTTTTTTGTATTTTATGTTTCATTGTGTAGTATTCTTACTTCATGTGATGCATCTTTTAATTTTTGGTGAAATTGTGTGTCATGTCCCTCAAGAGTGTGATCTATCTTAGCATATTATATTCCTCTTGGTGGCTTGTTGCGACACACTGCATCCCCTAAGTTGTGAATGTTCTATTCTTTGATTGGTCATATCTTGGATAAATTAGGCACAATGCTCCCTAATTTAAGACCTTACATGAACTAAGAAAAACTCATTTGAACATACCTTACACTATTTTGCATTTACAATTTTGATTATATGGCTACCTTGCATAATACACTTTGCTTGCCTATGGAGCCATCCTATTTGTTCTTAGTTGTTAAGCATATGAAGCTTTGCTTGCTTCATGAAGCTCAAATTTCATTGTTGTGTGGCACTTTCTCAAAGTTATTGGGAGGTATAAATTTGGTCTAGTTATACATATGGCAGCCAAACTTAGGCGTGACTTTACCATAGCCACTTGCTTGTTTGTGTGAGTGCATACTGGCTACGTGTGTATGTGTCTCTCTAGGGGCTCACCTAGTGGACGAGCTAAGGTCTTGTTGGGTCTCAAAAATTTAGGTTACAAATCCTAAGATGATGCTAAGTTCTATCATCAAACTTGCAATGTTCTTGAACCAATGAATGGAGATAACCTATGCGGTTGATGACTCCCTGCACTTCAGGCTTTGCTAGACCTAGTCGGGTAGACCTTTAGAATGGTGTGGATTAGAGGCATGTGTGATTCAACTGAATTTATGGATCTATCCATAGTGGAAAGTAGTGTGGGATAGATAAAATCTTGTTAACTACTCCTACTAGGTGTGTGCAGGATCATGATGGGCCAAAAAGTAACGATATGTAAGTGATATGATGGCCCATGTGGCTGACGACTTTTGTTTACCAAAAATTAATGAAATGAAATGAGTTTTTAAAGGAGATTCTTATCTTTCCACCAATATAAATTATGATTTAATTTGAATCTAATAAATTATTATTATTCATTTTCTATTTGAATTGTGATTAAAGTCTTGATTGATAGGTTGATTGAAAAACATCTATAGCTTTCAAACAATATCACTTTTTTTGAATCTGAAACATGATTCAAATTCTTTGCTTTATATACTATAGGATTCAAAAAAACAAAATTGAATTTCATGAAGTTTTGACCAAGTTAAGGTGGTCAGACATACGAGTTTTTATATTTTTTAAAAGTTGTAATAAAAAAATCATAATTAATTATTTACTTGGAAACAAATTACAAAAAAATATGCATCACATTGGGAAATGAGTCCTCTACTTATATCTAAAATATTATAAAAAAATATTATCATTTTATTGTGGTTAGGGTGGTCAAAGAGACACATACTTCTTATTTTTTCCCTAAAATTTAAGTACTACTGCATTGAAATTTCAATTTTTCACCAAATAGATTTCTTTTCTTTTAAATAAGACTAGTAGTTTAGAAACTACATTAAATTTTCTACATATTCTATTCTTACATATTTTTGAAATAATATAGATAACTTATTCAAAATTTTAGGTCAAGTTGCCTAACTTTGATTTTCTAAATTTTCATCGCCACTTAAGGGCCTTTTTTTTCCATGATGATCCTGCACATACCCTACTCGTAGTACTAGATTTGAAATGTGAATGTTTGAATAAGATTTTATGGAATTATAAAATGAAATGGGTAAGACTAGTGCCTACTTTTGTTGGTCTAATGGAGTCAAGAGGTGAATGATATGTGACTTAATGGATACAATTCTAATTTCTTGTCACTTGTGACCATTTATACCTCATATAAATGTGCAAGGATGTAACTATCGGACTCTTCTTATCGATCCAAATGATTCTTACCAGGTTCCTAGGATTAATTAATAGGAAATTTTAATCCTTCCTTGAAGGAACCAATTAACTGAATCACACAAAAGCAACAAGTGTGCCCTAACAAATCAAGTACTTCTAATTTGAATAACAAGATAGAACCAAACGGGAAATAGTATGATAATTTTATCGATTATAGGGCTTTTCTTATCGATCCAAATAATACTTCTAGATTACTGTGATTGACTAGAAGGATTTTAATTCTTTTAAAGAAACTAATTAATCATGTCACACAAGAACAACAAATGTGCCTTGATCAATTAAATATATTCTTGATACACTGATTTAAATAATAAGGAAAATATCAAGTTGGAGACAACCAAATAATCGTATATTCTCAACAAACAATTGACACCAAAATTTTGATCACCAAATTAAATCTTGTTGTCCATTAAAAATATTTTGCAATACACATCACGATATTTTGTTTCGGAAACTAAATCACCTATCCCACTACCTAACTCCTAATCCTAATGATTCTCTCCTTTGATTTCATTTGGCATATATACATTATTGTAGGATTATGACCCCTTATATCTACTCGTTGCATCTCTTTAGTATTCTTCTTCAAAAAACTAATATTTAATTAATTGCCTTTGAAAAATTAAATATTTAAATCTTCATTATTTGATTCAAAATAGTTCTTTTGCTGGAAACTTCACATCCACTTTTTCACCCACTAAATATATAATTTAGGTAAAAATAATTACCCACCTTTTAACTACCTTGGTGGAAAATATTTTACTCAGTGGGAAAATATTTTATGCTTTACTCCTTTAAATAATTTATCATCTTCATATTCCCTCGATAAAAAATTGAAGTTTATATTTCTCAAAGTGATATTGTCCTCCACTATAATCACACTTTTTTCAAATTTTTATCCATATTTTGATGATATGCATTCATTTTATCGGGGTGAGCTTACCTTATCAAGAGAATTCAAAATACTTCTATCGAAATCAATTGTCTCACCAATGAAGTATAAGTGGTGTTTGGTATGCTAAAAGTTCCTTCAGTCATCGCCCAGTGTCTTTCTGATGAGTATAAGTCATTCTTCATCATCATCGAGTTGACATGACCCATCGCAAGGAAAATTAGTTACTCTACTGATGCGTTTTGGTCTCCCCAATGTGTTTCCTTTTAGTGCTCTATCTGTTGGGAAGGGTCGCTGAGACTTCCCCAAAATCATTTTCATCAGTATGAATTTCATCATCAGAGAGACCTGCGGGTTTTAGTCTGATCATGCATGTCTCTCCAATATGTTTCCTCCATCGCTTTGTCCATTTGGTTCAATCAGCAATACTCTCCCAAAAAGTTCCTTCATTGGTGTGACCCATAATATTTGTGAGATCCGAGGGATTCCAATGGATAGTAGATGTCTCCCCGATATAACTGTCCATCAATCTTATCAGCAGGAGTATGTGTATCTCTCATCGATGAAGTCTCCGTCGGTGTGACTTTCGAGCTCGACATGACTTGAATTTTTTTCTCTAACTACTTTGTTCATGCCAATGGACTTGCATTGGTGGAACGATAGGCTCTATCCTTCCGATTATGCAGTCTTATTATCTTTGGGGCCATTTAATCATTGTGACCTAGCTCATGTCTCTCAAATATTACAGGAAATGTTCAAATGAAGGATTTGTGACATGTTGATCGGGAAATAAGGAACAATTATCCATTATATGAGAAGTAGCTCTGCTATATTTTGGCTAGGCATGAAATGATAATGGACTTGAATGTGACATGACAAATGGAAATGAAAAATAAAGATAAAGCTTGAGGATGATCTCAAAGGAACATAGATCAATTGCTTTTGTGTTTTGCTCTGTTATGATTAGGGGAATATTTGTATGCTAAAGGCCATATTTATGGGACTATGGAATGGATCTTGTCACACAAATCTCACTGATTTGTATTGATCACAATATTGATGTGAAACAAATTTCTATGGGGACTAGGAGATAAGTAGATAGAGGCTGGTGAAAATGTGATAATTTTTGATTCCTAACAATGGCTTCGATTGGGGATGTATATCCCTTGTGGGTATAGCAAGAATCCAGATCTTCGGAGTAGTAGACCAAGTGTTTTATCCATTGAAAATAATACTCAAACTCTTTCTTGTGATGAACTGATATGGTTTTGCAAAAACCACACCACAGTTGATGGCACAAGGCCACCAAAAAAAAGAGAAAAAGTCTCTTTTTACCTCTATCATACACTCGGTTCTCATCATACTACACTGAAACTAGTTTGGAAATATTTTTAAAATCTGCTTAACTGAATTTGTTTATATCTTCTATTGACTTATTATGCTTAATACTACCCATGCATTTTTAATTATTATGTGTCTGAAAATCGGGTTTTGTAGACATGCAAAATTACCATCATATTTAATCATATTCTCCTTAATTAAATAAATCAAGTTTATTCAATTAATCTCTAAAGTCCCCCATAAAAATTAAATAAATTAATCATTAACACTAACATCATCCCCTTTAGCTAAATAAATCTAAATATTCATTTAACTAGGTCTAAATCATTTTCTATCTCCTTTTGGTTTATTTTAACCCATAAATATAAATCAAATAGGTCAAATCACCTAATCCTCTCTTAAGTTGAATAAATCATGATTAATGTTAATATTAATGCAAGTCACATGCTCTATCTTTTCCCACGTGCACAAATAAATCATTTAATTGATTTATTAAATCTTCTAATTTCCCTCAACTTGGCATAATAGGGAATATTCCTCCAATTTGAATATCCCTCTCAAGTGACTTGTCCCTTCCAACATAGCATTAATTCTCCTCTTACATGTTCCCCACTCAGCATTTAAGTCCCCTTCTTCTCCCTCCAACAAGTCAAATTTCAAATTTGAAAAGGCCACCTAATGTCATTTATTGGCACATTCACCAAAACTTGTACAACCTTAGCCCATTCACATGATGAAAATTGGCTTATTTCTATTGGTTGAGGATTAGTCCCATATTGCTCAACTTTGCCTCTTCTTTCCTCAATCTCACCTATAAATTCAAGGGGTTTTCTCCTTCATTGGCATCCACAATTTTAACAAAGTTACTCTCTCCACATTAAGAGCTAATTTTATTCACTCCATTGTCATTTGCATCTTAAGGCATTTTTATCATTATTGGCTTGTCAAGGGTTGGGAAAGGGCTACTTTCTACACAAAGAGTAGCACCAATCCAATATGGGATAGGTATACATTGTTCTTTTTTTATGCTTTCAATTAGTTTGTTTTATTATTTTGTTTATGACGTATACTGTATTATTTCATAGGAGTATTAGTTTATTTTCTTAGTTTTGAACTCACCATACTAACGAGTGTTGAAGTTTATAGCTAATCTGTAGATTTATGGTGCTCACATGTGATGCTAGGAGGGCACTCCAATCTCTGAAAAGCTTCGTTTATGCTAACATTATTATTGTTGTTAAGAAGAAAAAAAAACAACACAGTTTATTCTAATTTGTTAGAATCTTGAATATGTGATTGTGTTCAATAGTTTACTTTACAAATCATGTATTATGTTCCTTTGTTTCCACAATGTGTATTTTTCTCTGTTTATTTACCAATGTAACTTTCTTGCATTTGCTCCGAGAAAATGCATACAAGATTTTACAGGCAACATTTTCAACAAATCCATTTTCTTTTTATATATGCCTTTCTAATGCCTTTCAAGGAAAATTTCTAATGCCTATTAATGACATTTGTAAGAGAAGGAAACACGTGGGAATCTAGACCTAAGTCTGACAACATGTCAATTTTTTATTTAAAGTTTTCCCATTTCTGCACTACTTTGGTTTTTTATTTTTACGTAGTTAACACAGATAGTTTTGTCCTTTTATAATTGTGCCATTCTCCTTGGCCATTTTCTATTGATCTATTAATACACTTGCCTGTCTGTCATGTCTATCATTTTCTCTAGTTACTACCTCTTTTACAATGTAGCAGAGCAAAGAACAAGAAACAATTTATACTATAATTGTCATAGTGTAACAAGTGCATGTTAAAAAGGTAGCAATAGATACCAAGTTTGGTTAAGCATAACCCGCATTGAGGAGGGTCATAATACCATGCAATGCATAGATGCTAACAGTATTTGCCAGCTGTTATAGAATCAGCCAAGACACCCAAACATAGGCATGCCATGTGCAAAGTCTTAAGAGCCAAAAGGGCACTTTGAAAATAGCCACGTGACCCAAAAAAAGGCATGCCATAGGTTTATTTAAGAACTAGCTGCCAAGATAGAAAAACTTGACTATCCTAAATTTATGGAAAAACCAACTCAGTGGAGATATACTAAATTCTATTGGAAACTTCTCCAAAATCACTTATCAAGAACTAGGGCATTGATCTTCATTTAAATTAATATTCCTTTTCTATGTTTCCCTATTCTGAAGGCATTTAGGCATCCACAATTCATATATACGCGTTAGTAATTTTTTTCAAGCTTTATTCTCCTGCCAATTGTAGTAACTTGAAAGTAGTTAGCTTGTTTTTGAGTGTATTAATCAGTATAAAATCAATTCCTACTTTCCCTCGCATGCATTCCAATAAAAGCCAAAAGTTGATAGGGAAGGAAACAATTTCACATTGTTCAATTTAATAACATGTTCCAGGTGACCTAACTATATGCTTTATGCTCTGCATTGAATTGGTTTGATAATCACTTAGGTAGATATTCATGGCAGACCGAACGATTTTAAAGTTTTCATTAATTTGCATGGTAACAAATAGTTGGCCTATAATGCTTGTGCAAATAAAATCAGTCGTACAAAATTTCCTGTATAGTCAAAGCGATTAATGAAAAATTGCTTGTGCAATCAAACTAACTCTCATTTCTACATATTGCATTGTTAATAAAAATTTGTAAACACTTTTTTGGGTGACTTTAAGAAAGGATCTGCGACAATATCTGGATTTGAGATCTCAACCACATCTATGTTTTTAAACATAAGTAGCAAGTCATTATGTTATGTTGTTGTCTTCAATGTAGCTAGTCAACTATTTCTCCTTTGTTTTTCCTTCAGTGATATCATTACATTGAATAGTGACATAAGTGATCTATACGCTATAAATTTTGTGTTTGACAATGGATGGTACATTTCTAGTTGGAGTTGCGTGCTTCCTTTTTTTTTTTTGCATTTTTAGAGTTGCGTGCATTGCTTCCTTCGGTTTTATATTAGAGTCCATTAAAGATTCTTAAGGTGGTTGGTATGTTTAAAATGGTTTGTGTTGTATAGTTTGAGTGACTTATCTATGCGCCTTCTTTTTATTATTCCTCCACCTTTAAAATTTTGTATGGTATTCTATAAACTTGCTTGATCAGACATTAAGTTCTATGATATTTATTCCATTCGAGTGCATGAAACTAGTCTAATAGGGCATACTATTATTCATTGAATTTTGGTGGTTGGCACTTATTTTGATTTGAAAGGTTAAATTACACCATCTACATAAAGGAATGGTTTTTGTTTACATTTCTTTTTTAAAAGTTTGTGGTGGTGTGTGGCTTTGTATATTGAATATATGAAGTTTTGAAATCAATTGTCCATTTATGAAAGCAGGTACAAATTGAAAATGTATTGACATTTATTATTGAGTTAAAATAATCATAAAGAATTCATGTGCCTTGTCAATTTTATTTAATGTCATTTCTTTAAAAGGTTTCCTCAAATAATTGACATGTTTTATGTATATTTTTGTACTCCTGCAATGCATGCTTAACTCCTATTTGTTTATAGGAAAGGAAGGAGGAGAAACTTTGTTTGCACAAAGAACATGCAACATTGAAGCATCAAAAAAAATATTTGGAGCAGATTTGAGTTGTATCGAACATTAAAATGAAGACTTGAAAAAGTATTTCTTAATGTTTAGTGTTATAATCTGAGGATCTGATACCTGCTTTCGTTCTCTGTTTTAAACCAACTCACTTTTCAATTTGGGTTTAAAATCAATCACTGATTTGATCCTTTCAAAGTTGGATTAAAATTGAACATTAGAAATTTACTAAATTTCAATTTGGATTCTAAAAATTGAACAAATAACTCTCACATTTTATTTTGGGGCTTTAAAACGAACTCATTTTTTTCTTTGAAGATATGAATATGTTTTTTTGTGTCTTCTAATATTTTTTGAAAAGTAATTTCATTTAAAAAGGCGTATGTGCTTCTCTCATGCTTCACGATGATCTTGAGAATCAAAAGTCTTTTTAGTGATATTAAGTTGCATAAAAAATTACCTCCACATTTTATTTTGGGATTAAAATTGAACAAAAAATCTGGTGAGTGTGAGTAAACATATTGCATGTGTTCTCTCTTTGTTTCTAAATGCAGGTTGATCAAACTATGAATATGTTTTCTCATTTTTGTTTATCTTAGAGGGCCTGCCTTGTGGGAAAAAAATACTAACCCAAGGGAACGACCCAACCGATAACACACTAACGACAAGTGTATTTCCAGTCAAGATATAAAAGTGGGTACTAGAACAAAATCTAGTATCACGCGGTTGACTTTGATGAGAAGGGAAATAATGGTCTCTCATCGCATGGGTCAACTCCTATGAACAGAAAGTTTGAATTAAAACCCCTTCTTTAGCAAAGGCCAAAATCTTATCTATTTGTTGGTGTAAAAGGTCATGTCCTTTGAAGCCGCCCCATGTATACATGTGATTCTGTTGTAGAGATGAAAATTATTTCATGGGAGATTCATGGGTACTGATGCTTGGCTGACCCGAGAAGTGTGTGTTGTGGAGGGGAGTCAGTATGGTCAAGCATCGAATCATCTGCACCGAGTATGCACAGCTAGATTTATCCAAGTGGGAACCCAACAAATATTATCTTTTCAGCCTAGGGTTGTGCATGTCATTGGAATCAAAACACTTTTCTTGGATCTAAAACATTGTAAAAGAAATATTCACAAAGAACTTCAAATTTTCAAACCCTTTGGAGAAAACAAATATCCTTTGACAAATCTAAGTGCTCTTGCTTGCCCTAGGGATTCTATCCTTAGAGGTTTTTAAGTACTTGGGTTTAGTCATCATTTTTTTTCACTAAAGTCAACTTAGGGAAATGTAGACATGCAAAATTAACATCATATTTAATAATTTTTCTTCTTAATTAATTAAATAAAATTATTTAATTAATTTCCTAAGGTTCCTCCTTTTAATTAAATAATCCCAAATGTTTAATTAAAAATCTAAATATTCATTTTCTTCTAATTTGATTTAAACAAATCCAAAAATGTAAATCAAATGTCACATTACCTAATCATCAGCTTAATTAGTCAAATCCATGATTAAAACTAAGTCTAACCCATATCCCATCCTCTAGCTTTTCCCACTTGCATAATAAATCATTTATTTTGATTTATTAAAACTCTATTTTCCTCATAAAGCATATTCCCAAGGAATATGCCCTCATTAACTCCATTTGTTTGACTTTTTTTGTCCAAACAAATTTCCCCCCAAATCTCTCAATCATATGCATTTAATGGAATTTTTCAAATTTCAAACTCACCTAATTGCATTTATCTTGCACAAAGACCAAAATATGCTCAAGCTTTCTCCTCTCACATTTTGACAAGTGGCATGAATCTATTGGTTGAGGATTAGTCCCACATTCCTCAACTTTTCCTCTTCTCTCTTCAATCTTACCTATAAATTCAAGGGGTTTTCTCCTTCATTTGCATCTACCATTTGAGCATTCTCACTATAGGAAACTTGAGTTCATCTTGCATCTCTTTGTCTATCATCATCTCAAGGCTTAGCAAGGATTGGGAAAGGGCTCCTTCACATACCCAAGGTGCACAAATCCAATATGGAATAGGTATCTAACATGTTTTTTGTGCTTTCAATTAGTTTAGTTTGTCATTTTTTAAAGCATGATGGATTATTTCATAGAGATGTTGATTATTTGCCTTGTTTTAGAATACTAACCATACTAAAGTGGGTGTGTGTTGAAGGTTTTCTAATAAAATGCAAATTTCACCATCTACATAATGACGCTAGAAGGAGGGCCTAGATTTTCCTCACATTTTTTGTACATTGGGTTACTTGTAACTATTTATTAGCACAACATTTGTGAAGGTTTCTAAAGCCTTTCGAATAAAACTATTTTACGCATATCCAGATTACATTTCTTTAAATAAGTCTTTCAAATAAATAATGTTCATTGTCTATGCTTCTGCATTTAAATATGTTTCTATCTGACCCATTTTGAGCATTTCTCTTACACCTATCAAGTTTATTCTTTGACATATTTCTCTGATATACTCCTATTGTTCCTGGGTATTGATCAGTTAAACACATATAGGCATTTTTTTTTTGTTTTTCTTTTCTTGTTAATACCAAAGCTGAGATTTTCTTTAAACAGACAAAGGAGCATTTTGATTTAAAGCACTTGGATATCTGTAATTTTTCCTTCTCGGTGCTGAGTTTCTTCAACAACTCTTGCACAACAGTACTTAAGTAGTGTGGTCTTTAAATCTTTTTTTCTGACTGGCTTTATTTTTTTGTGCTTCTGGGTTTTTTTTTTCTTTTTGTAGCAATTCACCGAGTTGTCTATCTGGAAATTTCTTATGACTGACGGTATGTGGCCTTTAAATATATGATGCCTTTTAAAATGTCTCTTTAAATCTACTCCCACAGATTCATAGTTCCCCAACGCTATCAGTTCTATCATCTATCAAATAAATTTACGACCCATCCTCTATACATTGGCCGCTTTTTGAATAACACTACAATGATGAGGGAGAGAATATGTTAGGATTCAATAGCCTATTATAGTTGACCTTTCAAATCATGGGAAATGACAGATAAACCATGGTGTATCTAAATCATTTGCAATTGTTTATATGAAATTGTGAACAATCCCAGAGAAGCAAAATTGTTATTTCATAATGCATAATAATAGCTATGTGCCAGAAGTCTGTAGTTGAATATCATTTTTCTAGCATTGCAAGTCGCAATATGATTAATGTGTTGAAGGAAGCAACAAATTATAAAACTTATTTGTATTAAACTAGTGTGATCACATTTTAGCACGATTATAATTTTGGACCATAGTCTATACCGTCAGTCCCAACACTATCTATTTTTCTCTCACCTGATAGTTGTGCATTAATTCAATTGAACTGGCCCATGATGCTTCATTTTAGCTGAAATAAATTTAGCTCGAGTGCATTCATGGCTGGAATGTTGGGTGAGGATTTATTGCCAACTGTGCGCCTTTGTTTCACATGTACCTATTCATGCCATATTTATGTATATTTTCCAATCCCCTACCATTGTAACGGCCACATTGATGACATCGCATTGTGCCTCTCACTCTTCCCCCACCACGGTCTTCCAAAGGTTGCTCGATTTAATGTTTATAGAGTATGCCAGCGAAAAAAAAGTGATATGTCATTCACTACAGCCAGTTGAGGAGAAAGAGTCTGAACCCTCTCCTTCAAGATAGATGGTGACAACATCATAAAACCATCGATCTATGGTCACTTACCCATCTGAGACCTATCACCATCTGTCAGTGCAATGGCTGGTAAGAAAAGAGCTATTGCCTTCCCCTGCCATCACGTCCCTTCAAGAGGGAACTAAAAAATTCACATCCCAACTTCAAAATTCGAGACTCAAGATGCATTTATTTCAACTTGTGATAAGACGCCATCAACAAAAAAGTGTAAATCATTTGAAATATAGGTAGGAGCATTTGTTTCAGTCGTGAGATTAAGTGTAAATGTTTTCCTGAACGTCATTAAAGCCTGTGATGATTAAAGACTTTGTTAGATCCATCTAATATTGGCATATTCTAGGATTTGCATTACTTGAAATAAAATTATCGGCTATTTAAGGATGGATTGTTTTCAAACTAGAGATCGGTGGGGAAATACATAAATGCAACCATTGTTTTTGATCGGCAGAATCTGAAAGTAATAATTCACTTATTCCTAACGGCTTAATACAAGTATGGGAGAAGGCGATATATGTGTATGATTTATATATTCGAATGGTGGTTAGTTAAAAATTTGATGGCTCGGTGCATTTTATAGTGCATTACCTTAACTATTTATAGAAATTCTTGGATTTGAGCTTTTGTTTTGTAGGTGAAGCGGCCATACAATATCGCTATTAATGCAATAGATCATGTTTGAAGCACTATTACAAAGGAATGAGATTTTTGAATCTATAAATATTCGGTGATCTCACATCATCTTTCAGTGTAAAGCTTGCAGACATTAAATGATATTACATAGGCGCGATTTAAAATCAATTCTCACAGGTTGTTGCAGATTTAATGCTTGGAATTTAAAGTTTGTTGATCCAAAAGTTGGAGGGAACTAAATTTGTCAGTACGTGGATGATAAAAGGAAGTATCCAATGTAGTAGGATGGTTAGAATATGGATTTTTCTTTTCACATTTAATATTACTATCAATTTCCCTACCACACAACATTAGTGCAAGTGTTGCTTAGCTATCATTCTCATGGAATCTAACAATGGTTATAGAAACTATGTGTCTAAGTGGCTTTGGTTTTTTAGTGACCTAACTATCTGTCAATTTCTCGAAGTTTCTAAGAGGATATTATGTCACTTTTCTATAACTGACTGTTTGTGATTTGAAATCATTTTGTAGCTTTATTTCTGTAGAAGTAAGAAAGTGTGAATTTTTGTTATTCCAGATAAAATTGTAACTTTCTCTATGTTGGAACTATAAAATTTTGAAAAAATCTCACTAACCATTCATGCTCACTAGTGTCCCAAGGAGTCCTAAAGTTGTCTTCATATAACATACTCACCAAGATCTAGATAAATTTTATCATATAATCACGTAAATTTTGTCTAACCCTGAAAATATTGATATATGGAACATATCGGCATAAGATGATGCAGGTCTCACCGATACCGATGCACATTTCCTCTAGTATATCGGCAAGAAATGGGTTATGTCACGTCGATGAGGACATATGTCGGGAGGACACAGGTTCACAGTTTCTATCGGTAGGACAATGACTATCCGCGTGATGGTGTGAGGTCATATCAAAATTATATTTGTCCCACCGCTCATAGAAAAGGAATACGTATCAGCCAGACTAGAGTCATCAGAGTGAGATTCCAAAAGACAACCCAAGACCTTTACCAATCTCACTGATAAATCAAAGGAAGACTTGTTCGGTGAGACAAATGATGCCAAGAGGAGTTTGGGGAGTCTTACCGACCTCCCATGTTATACCGACAATGTGGTGCATGACAACGTGCATAGAGCTAGAATGTCATGAGACCAATGTGCGTGGTCTCACCGAAAAGAGGATGTATCAGTAAAATAAACCTCAGTAGGGAGATCTAAGGAAGGTCACAGCGAGTGTTATTCTATCGATCGTACAATTGCTTTATCTCAACGATCTGAGTTTTCAAAAGGGAATATCTTGATGAGACGAGGAACCTTCAGGATAAGGCAGAGAACTATTGGCCTGATTCGTTAATTCATGGCGATGGGTTTTCTTTGGTGGGAGTCATGGCGATATTCAAAAAATTGAACTGAAACTATCGGGGAGACTTGTGATGTCGGGGGAGCTGTAGGATGTCTTAGCAGATATGTGAACGTTGAATAGAAGGATCGGCCAAAGATTTAAAATATCTTGCCGATATGCTATGTGATGTGATAGCGATAATTTCGAAGAGCCTGTTTCATTTGTGTCATGGCCAAGACATTAATGGTGCCATGAAAACATATAAGATTTTGCGAATCCAGGTGAATTCAATTAAGGGCATTCTTTCACAGAATTGACAGCAAGGAAAAGGAGAAGAACAACCAGAGGATTGGTGCGTTCGTTCAAATGGGAATTTCAAGTGAAATACTGTAAGTCTTTTATCCCTTGAATATTGTAATTTTTATAGAATGGAAAGCACTGGTCCAGAGAAATCAAAAGGTAGAAAACATGGGGAGAGTAGTCAATCAAAAGGAAAAAAGAAGAAAACAAAAAGTCATTTGGAGGGCACCAAGCGAAAATTTAACCAGGATCTCATAGACCAGCTACCCAGTTCTGGACCTAAAGCCAAACGCTCTGCACAACTTAGGGATGAAGTGGATAAATTAGATGATAAATGTAAGTTCATTGGAGATATTTGGACCCCAATCAAAGTCTATGAACTATTCAGTTTCCATTACTACCGAAGGAATCATTTTGAGCCAATATGTAACCCTTGGAGGCTCAATTTAGGTAAATTGGTTTGCCCTAATGTATTTGTTAATGTTGAATTGGTGAAAATACTAGCCAGTCATTATAATCCAAAACATAGGGTCATATGTGATCTATCTAGGAATCTATTAATACATGTGTTTAAGAATGCAATAAGCGAGGTCTTCAAATTAGAAGGGATGTGCAATGAGAAAATTGTAAGTGAAGAGATCAAGAGTGAATTCATAAGAATGGACACCATTTATAAGGGTTGGAGATTACCCCTACACAAAATTAGGCATGGTGGCAAACCGATTCCAATGGAGGACAATGAGGGACCACCTTTTCATGTGGATCTTTTCCAACCTTATGTGAAGTACACCTATTTTTTAGTGGGACAGGTATTGGGAATGGAGGTTCCAGAGTATATGGAAATTGTGCCTATGGTGATAGTAGCAAATATTCAATATCATAACTCCAGGCCTTGGGATTATGCTTCTTATGTATTTAAAGAACTCAACGTAGGGCTGATGGCAATAAAAAATGGAGCCTCTATCCTACACCTCAGGAATTATTCATTGTTGATGCACTTGGTGCTATACTTTGGACATGAATTAGGGTTGTGGCCCCAGGAGCTGAGAGTTTCACAAGTTGATAAAGAAGGCAGGCCATTGCCTATTCAGTCATGGACTACTATTTGGGATAGCAAGTTTGCTAATTCCAATTTTGTACACTTTGAAGAATACTTTGTAAAAACCTTGTATAAGTTATACAATCATCCGTGTGATTATTCCTTATCTGATTAGATAAAGAGGTTCCTTAGATCTAGATATTTTAATGGACCAATCATCCATAATTGGGGGGATTGGTATTGTCTAGAGAACGTGACCATGATTAGGGTCTATGGATTTAAAGATGCTCCATTTATCTTGCCTAGAACAATTCTGGAAAGAATTGCCTACTTGGAGATTGTTAGATTGATGGATTTTTCTAGTGTCATGAATTTATGCTCTTTTGGAAAACAAGCTTTTATGCCCAATACGTTGTGCTTTGGTGACTATACTATGTTAGCAAAGGAAGGATATAACCTGATTCTTGATAGGTTATTACAATACAATATGAAGAGAGGGCCATTGAGGAAACATTTCGACCCAGAAGGGTATATCCACTTGGCCAAGTAGAAGATAAACGTTGGAGGGTATACCATCATGTGCCCTACCAGTTTGATGATATGATAAGAAATTTGGAAGCAGAAGAAGCAGGGGTGGTAATTGAGCGACACAATCAGGAGTTGTTGGATATGGATATGTTATCCTCTAGTGAAAAGGTATCAAGGGCTGACATATCCCAGGATTCATCTTGTAAGGTATCAAGGATAAGAACTTAGGACTATACCTACTCTGCCAGAGAAATGAATATTGAGGAAAATGTATGTACAAATGTAAGACATGAAGAATATAAAACTTTTATAGTATATGATGAGTTTATAAAAACTTCAAAATTCAAAACATTTATGTATAAGCAAAAAGGTAAGGAAGTAAGAGAACTGGTTGACAACGTGACACCAGGAAATGAAGAGCAATTGTTGAAAAGTTTGAAAGATGATGTAGAGAAAGAGATGACAAATATGACCCCTGAGAAAGGGAGGGAAATTTTGGAAAAGGCTAGTGTCATTATTTTCCCAAGATTAGACCTCAATTCTGCATTAGTTTTTGATAGTTTCTTAAAAGACAACAATACTACACATAAGCTTAGCATAGAAAAGGTAGCAAAAGTATATATAGGATCAAGATATAATCCTGATGAAGAGACATTGATGATTTGGGATTTATACCCACCCCATAAAAGGTCAGTTGTTATTAACACTGAGAAAGCATTTAGACATGTCATGACCTTGAATGCTGGAGAGGCTGATCCAATTGTAGCAACAGAGATTGGAATTAATGTGGAAAAATTGAATAAAGCCCAAATATAGGCATTGATCAGAGAAAAGGAAACGTACAAAACAAACAATGAAAGAATGTTGAGGGAAAATGAGCATCTAAAATACTTAGTGGATGTTGCAAAAGGGCCTAGAAAGATGCTCACTCAGGTTGAAATTTCATAGGTTCAGGACCATTGGGAAGGATCAAGTGCGTATGCTCAAGGGAAAATGGACACACTTATAGCAGTAATCAAAAAGATGTAGGCCATTTTATCCACTTGGTTAAATAAAATTTGGGGAAAACATTCACAGTATTTTGATGCAATGCAATAACATAAAAGAGCGGATGGTAGAATCCAAGAGAAACTTGAGGAAATAAAATAGCAGGATACTCGTGATAATGCAGCAATTGAGGATGCTAATCATGTTATGGACATGCATAGAGGTTTATTTGAGGAGTTACAAGAGGATGCACAAGAATTGATGGAGGTCGCTGAGAATGGATAT
This sequence comes from Sequoiadendron giganteum, assembly GCA_007115665.2. NCBI lineage: Eukaryota > Viridiplantae > Streptophyta > Pinopsida > Cupressales > Cupressaceae > Sequoiadendron > Sequoiadendron giganteum. The sequence goes on along the minus strand of CM021103.1, from coordinate 682,145,988 downwards.
ACTACGTTCTTTGATGATGGAGGTAAGTTGAAATAAATGGCCACATGGAAGAGCGAGAGTGAATTAATACTCCAAGAGATTTTAAAAACAACCACTGCAAAAGATACAACTTTGGATGAAGCGTGTGAGCAAAATGAATGGATGGTAGTGAGGGAGATTGTATTTGCAATGCACTAGGAGATGCGGATACACATGAGTGTCGAGACTACACAGATCATATGTCAAGGGTCCATTTACAGCTTAACAAAGCTTAGTCAATATTAATTTTTTTAGTATTTCATATTTAAGACATTTATGAAGGGACGCATCTTTTCATGCGGCTGATGTATATAAATATCCATTTTTGTAACCAAAAAATAATGAGAATGAAGATTTTAGAAAGTAGATAGTAAGAAATACAATATTTTCATAATATTTCAAAGGACCATGATGCATGTATGAAGTTTTGAAGGATCAATGAAAGAACTCTGATTTTGTGGCACCTTTCTGGTATCAATTATTTGTTAAGTTAATTAAAAATATTATCAAGTTGTCTCCAAGGTTGATATTTCTTTTTTATTTAAATTGACATATCAAGTATATTCTCAGTTTATCAATACACATTTTTTGTATTTGTGTGGTGTGATTGGTTGGTTCTTTCAAGTTAAGATTAAATCCTTCAAGTCATTCACAGTAATTTGGAAGTATCATTTGAATCACTAATAAGAGCTTGGTAATTACATTCTTGCATGTTTATACAAGTTATAAACTAATATCATATGCCAAATAATTAGAATCTCTACCAGATAGAATTCATTCATCTAAGGCTTTCACTTGACTCCGTTTTACCCAACAAGGCACTGGTCTTATTTATCCTTTTAGGTTTCATCCATTCTATTTACATCTCTTAACTAAACATATTAATTTTTCCCTTAACATTGCATATACAATTTATACCAAATTTAGATCATACCTATCCACTATCAAGTGGCCATTTGTGGATATATTAGTCAAGTAGGAAGCATAATTCAAATATGTAGTAGTCATATAGGTACACCCGCCTAGGTTTAGTAGAGCCTTAAGAGTAGAAGGTTCAACCATACTGGTTGGCCTTGTTAGTTGGCCAACAACGTTGTGAGATCTTGGCAACCTCTCGTGGCTCAAAACCTACGTTTTTGAGACCCAACACTCTGATCAAGGCTATAACAAGCATGAATTTCAACACTAACACTATTAAATTTCAAAATTTTAAAAAATTTCTTGATAAGCCCATGCACTCATAATTTTTTTGTTAAACTCAGCTTTTGACATGCCTTTAAAATTTCTCCACACTTTATCATTTACATAGAATCTGATTTTATTTTTAGAGTTACATAAAATCTATTTTTTAGCACTAAGACCATTGCATTTTAGATGAAGACATTGCATGGAAAGTGTAATTGTTTATAAAATGTGTTGTATGCTTCATTTATTCCTTGACATAAATCTCATTCCTTAGATTTTAACTTTGAACTTTTTATAGGTTGACATTGGAATCGAGCGAAAGAAAAGCGAGATTGGAGTTAAAGAGAGAAATTGAGCATTGAAACTTGAGATTCACAAAGCATTTTTAAATGCTTAGAGCTTCCAATTCCTGCTTTAATTTTCTATTTTGAACCAACTCACTTCAAATTTTGGGTCTAAAATTAACCTTTGACTTGACCTCTTCAGCTTGGTTAAAATTGAACTTAGAAACTCACTAGATTTCGTTTGCATTTAAAAATTGAACAAGGAAACTTTCACATCTCATTTTGGTTCTTTAAAATGAATCAAAATATTTGCTTTGTGGACTTAAAACGAACAAGTTTTTTTCATGCTTTGTAATCTTTTTCATAAATTAATATCATTTAAAAGGCGTATGAACTTCTCTTGCTCTTCATGGCGATCTTGAGAATCAGAATTATTTTTGTGATATTATATTGTTTAAATGATTTCCTCCACACTTTGATTTGGGGATCTAAAATTGAATAAACTTGTCTAGTATGAGAAAAAGGCATTGCGAGTGTTCTCTCTTTTTTCACGCAAACAAAGATGATTGAACTATGAATGCACTTAATTTCTATTGTACACCTTTAGAGGGCGTGCCTTCGTGGGAAAAATTACTCACCCAAGGGAACGACCCAACCAGTAACACACTAAGGACAAGTGTATTTCCAGCTGGGATATAAAATTGGGTACTGGAACAAAATCCAGTATCACATGGTTGGCTCCGACGAAAAGGGAAATTATGGTCTCTCGCCGCATGGGTCAACTCCTACAAATGGAAATTATGAATTAAAACCTCTTGTTTAGCAAAGGCCAAAATCCTATCTATTTGTTGGTGCAAAAGGTCATGTCCTTTGAAGCCAGCCCACATATACATGTGATTCTATTGTAGAGATGAAAAGTATGCCATGGGAGATTCATGGGTACTGATGCTTGGCTAACGTGAGAAGAGAGTGCACTATAAGGGGGTGCCTATGTGGTCAAGCATCTAATCATCGACACTGAATATGAGCATCTGGATTTATCCAAGTGGGAACCCAACAAATATTGTTTTTTCAACCTAGGGTTGTGCATGCCATTTGAATCAAAACACTTTGCTTGGATTTAAAACTTTTGAAAACAAACATTCATAAAGATCTTCAAAATTTCAAACCCTTTGGAGGAAATAAATATCCTTTGACAAATCTAAGTGCTCTTTCTTGCCCTAGGGATTCTATCCTTGGAGGTTTCTAAGTACTTGGGTTTAATCATCATTTGTTTCCACTAAAGTCAACTTAGAGAACTATGCTCTTAAAACCTTGATTTTCACATAATGGACCTTGTGGAATAAAAATGAATTGAGACATAGAAATTTAGTTTAAAACTTTAATCAGAGGACTATTTGTGGTAAGAAGAATTCATTAAGCAAAGTAAAATACAATCGATCCCACACATGTGTTCTCTCAAATGATTTCATGCAAGATCAAAATCTGGAAACCTAGGATCAAAAAGATTAGCCCAAAAGCTCGTGAGGAGTGTCTTGAAATTCTTCTCGAAGTTAGAGAAAGATTGGTTTACAAATTTTACAAGAAATATTCAAGAAATAACCCTAACTTGTATGAGTTCTATTATCAACAAAATCTTGAGATTTATGAAAGGTGTTATTTTTTCACATAGGAAGTGTTAAGTGTATTCTTCAAAACCGAGGTCTTGTAGGAAGGAATGTTATCTAGGTCAAGTCTAGGATCATAATCAATCACTCTCATCCACCTCTCAACCATCAAAATCAATCAAAAATCACCTCACCAAGAACTCTTGAAAACTTTGTAAACATCATTTATGCTAAGCTTCTAGGCAAAATCAAATCACTTTGTTTGACTTAACACACAATCAAACTATCATTTTGTGCACGAGTTTACTCTAGGATAACACAACTTCCTAGGGTTTACAAGTTCATTATTACTTTGTTTGGCTTAACACACCTATTCAAATTATCCAATCCATATCACCTCGTTTGGCTTAACACACTTAGTCAAACCATCCTCTTACATACAAGTTTACTCTAGGATAACACAACTTCCAAGAGTTTACAAGTGCATAATCACCTCATTTGACTTAACACACATAGTCAAACTACCATCTTGCATGTGTTTAATCTAGGATAACACAACTTCTTAAAGTTTACAAGTGCATTATCACTTTTGTTTGATTTAACACACTTAGTCAAACTATCAATCCATCAAAATCAATCAAATCAAGTCCTAAAAGTTTAGCATTTTCCTCAAGATTCCTCAAGAGTTTCATCATCTGTATCACCCATCTTTCATTTATCTCGTCCCCATCATAACTTTGATCATTTATTTATCTTAGTTCTTATTTTCTTCTAACCTAAGGTTTAGACCAATCTAAGGGGTTAGAGATTCTTCTCTTACATTCCTAAAAAAATGATCTCTATTTTATGGTTCAAACTCGATCTCAACACAAGAAGGATATGGAGCAGAACAAAGAAATGTCCATTTCAAGTGATCTAAGTCAAACTGAAACAACATTCGACCCGCCGATAACTATTGAACTCCCAATCAATCCTCCTCAAGTACCTCAAAATTCTCAAGAGGAAGGTCATATAGAGGACATCACTAACAATGGTATGACACAAGAAGAACTTCTAGAAATGGTGCAAAACCCTGAGAACCACCAGATTTTCAGTGCCATGCTGAGGTTGTACCCATCCTAATACATGCTAGAGTTAGCAAAAGAAGGGGCTAAACTCCCTTCTGACTTTGATGTAAGCACTATTGTGGAGGGGTATCTCAGTATCATGACCTCACCTATGTCCACACTTCCATTTCAAAAAATCACTTAGGACATCCTCCAAATCATGGCATCTATCTGTTCAACCCCAGTGGGTGTTAACGAGGGAAGCACCATGACTTGTGAACTCCAGTAATATTGCCTTGGGAACAACCGAGGGTTGAATGCAAGCACCACATTGGATCAATCCATCTCGATAAATCTGTTACACCCTTATTTCCCACTCACATTTCATAATCATACCAATTCATCCTCATTTAATGCAACACTAGATTATCCTCTTGACACGTAAACCTCTCTCCCTATCTCACAAGGAGAAGGTGACTTGTTTGGAGTAGAGGGAATCTTGGATCCATCATCATAACTTCTAGGGATTGCACCGCCAATATTTCAAGCACTTGCACCTCTACCGTTCACATGTACATCATCCCTCAAGTTAGGTTTTTCTCCTCTTCCCAACATCAACTAATCGAATCAAAATACCTTATCAAATCCACCAGTTGTGCTATCTATATTGCAACAACAGGTAGCAACCATCCAAACAACTGCATCAGTCAACACATCCACCATTCCTTAAATCATGGTGTCTCATGGACCAAGCACCTCAATCGCACCATCCGTAACTCGAACTCTGACCATTAACATGGCCATTCAGCTCATCACAATGACCGATGTTCTTCCTAATCCACCACCATTGCCACCAAGGAACAATGCGACCAATTCATTTACCATGATGTTGCAAGCTACTCGATAGGTTTACCAACAAAAAGTGCTCCAAAATCAACAAGCCACACAACTAGCCGCTCAACAAGTGCAAGAAAAATTAGTAGCACAACAAGAATAGTAGGATGCACAAGCCCAAGCCTTGTTACCAAAAAAACAAGCCACAAAAGCCGCCCAAGGTACATAGGCAGCTCAATCCACCCAAGCTACCAAAACTATGCAAGCTACACATGTCGCTCAGATTGCACATAAAATCCAACAAGCACATGCTCAGGCACGAGCCCAATTCCAAGCCCAAAAAATGCAAGCGCAAGCATAGTACCAAGCACAATTGCAAGCACAACAAGAAGGGTATCAGAAAGCCTTGGAAGACTACTAATTACAACAACAATATGACCAACAACAAGCATTGTTGGCACAACAACAACACGACCAAAACCAAGCATTGTTGGAATAGAAACAACATGACCAAAAACAAGCATTGTTGGCATAGCAGCAGCAGGATCAACAACAGGCATTGTTGGTGCAACAATGAGCGTAGGCATCACTTGCTTAGGAAATCTTGCAAGAAAATCACACGAATGTCCCACTTTTCAATCCCACACCCCAAAACGTATACACCCCACCTCCTAATCCACAAGGTGATGTGATGACACATATCAAATTGCTCTCACAACAAGTGCTAGATCTTCAATTAGGGAAGATAGTCAGGACACCAAACCACTTGTGCCCCTATCTATTTGACAAAAGCTTGGTAATGGTACCATTTCTGAAGGGATTCAAAATCCACAAATTTGATAAATATCGTGGAATGGGAAACCCTGAAGATCACATTAGGGAGTTTTAGGTACATTGCATGGAAGTCACCTACAATGAAACGTATCTAATGTGGCTATTCCCTCGAAGCTTGGTTGGTGATGCTATGGAATGGTTTGCTTGTCTTCCTACAAGAATCAAAACATTTCAAGAAATTAAAGACGCATTACTCCAAAAATTACGCATTCAACATTTATGTGGATGTTAGTTTGGAAGAACTCTCACCGCTCAAACAAGGGAAGGGGGAATCATTCATTTCCTTTCTCCAATGATGGCGAGCCAAGGCTAATCAAAGCAAGTGGGCCATGCCAAAAGAACAAAAAAATTGTACCATCATTACCAATATAGACAAAACCTTGGCATTCTATATGAAGATACAATGCATCACTACGTACGATGAACTGATCCCCATGGCTCTCAATTTTGAATGGGCTCTTGTTAAAAGAACAGGCATTCCCACTTATCCTAAACATCAGGATAGTCATCCATCCACCAGTTACAATGACAAACCTCATACATGGGCGAAGAACTGAAATGTCACTAACAATGGAGTAGTGGATGTGAAGGTTGTCATCAATCCTCCCAAGAAAAACAATCAAAGGCATCATCATCAACTGCAGAATAGCAACCGAAATAACACACAAAAAAATGTGGTAAACTAGCAACCACCCCAAAATCATATCAATAATCCCAATAATCAAGGAGGAACAAATCTACGAAACAAGTATGCCCCCAAGAAAAAATTCATAGCACTTGGGGAGTCAATTGAATCCATTATGAAAAAAATGGTCAATGAGGGCATCATCAAGGTCCCCACCCAAGATAATTACAGTGAACCCTAGGTGAAGCCACCCTCCTACAATGAAAATTTCCTTTGTGATTATCATAAGCTCAAGGGACACACGACCACCAACTATATGAAATTGAAGAACATCATCCAAGATCTCATTGAGGATAAAATTATAAATGTCGAGCAACCCACTGGAAATCAAGATCTCAAAATGTACATGAATCCGATGCCTAATCACAACCAAGGAAATAATCAAGGAAAAAATCAAGGAAATAACCAAGGGAACAATAAAGGGAAACAAAATTATGCCAGTGCAAACCTTATATATGAAGACATCATCGCATGCATAGATGAAATGGTCACTGCCATTAGCGTCAAAGGAGATAACATTGATTGTGGAGTCACCACACGTGGCTGCAAGCTTCCTATTGCTAGGGCATCACAGCCGTCTAAGATCCTCATCTCAAATTTTAAATTTGTTACCTATGATTATAATGTCATTGACTAGCTAAAAAGCATCCCCACTCAAATCTCTATCATGGAGTTATTGAAAATTTCTGTCACCCACAGGAAAATCCTTGATGAGGTATTAGTTGCTTCCCCTCTCTTTGCTACCATTGAGATGAAACAATTTTAGGCTATGGTTGGTAACATCGTCACCCCAAATCTCCTCACCTTCTATGATCAATACTGTCCCACCCAACCATCTCACAATCGTGCGCTTCACCTTCAAGTGTTGGTTCACAAGAAAAAGGTCAAAAGGGTCTTGGCAGATGGAGGCACGGCCCTCAATATTTGTTCACTTAAACTCATAAAGAACTTGGGATTCTTAGAAGATTCCATCGACAAAAATAAATGCATTACCATCAGAACATATGATGACTATGAAAGAGTGTCTCAAGGCACTATCAAGATCCCAATCCAAGTAGGGCCAGCTACTATCGAAACCACATGTCAGGTCCTTGACCTTGATTTTCCCTACAACATCCTATTGGTATGCCCGTGGATCCATGGGATGAAGGTGGTCGCCTCAACATTTCACCAATGTATAAGGGTATGTGCAAGATCATCATGGAAAAAATAGGCCCTTAAGTGGCAAAAAAATCAGAAAAATCAGAGTTAGGAAACTTGATGTAAAAATTTCAATAAGTTATCTATGTTATTTCAAAAATATGTAGGAATAGAGTCTGTAGAAAATTGAATGTAGTTTCTAAACTACTAGGTTTGTTTAAAAAAAAAAAAATCTATTTGGTGAAAATTTGATATTTCAATGCAGTAGTACTTAAATTTTAGGGAAAAAAAAAGAAGTAGGTGTTTGTTTGACACCCTAACCACAATAAAATGATAATATTTTTTTATAATATTTTAGATATAAATAGAGGACTCATGTCCCGATGTGATGCATATTTTTTTATAATTTTTTTTCAAGAAAATAATTAATTATGATTTTTTTATGACAACTTTTTAAAAATATAAAAACTCGTATGTCTAACCACCTTAACTTGGTCAAAACTTCATGAAATTCATTTTTTAATTTTTTTAATCCTATATTATGCAAAACATAGAATGTGACGCATGTTTTGGATTCAAAAAATGTGTTATCGTTTGAAAGCTAGAGATGTTTTTCAATCAGCCTATCAATCAGGACTTTAGTCGTAATTTAAATAGAAAATGAATAATAATTACTTATTAAATTCAAAGTAAAGCATAATTTATATTGGTGGAAAGCTGAGAATCTCCTTTAAAAACCCTTTTCATTTCATCAATTTTGGGTAAAAAATAAGTCGGCACCCACATACCCATCATATTGCCACCTTTTGGCCCATCGTGATCCTGCACATACCCATAAAATTTTCATACCAAAATGAGGAGCTCACAATACATGATGATCTTGAGCCGTTTCTTCTACTGCAATAATTTTGAAGCCAATTTCTAAAAAGTCCCCTAGGTCCCAAAAGATGATGAAGGTCCCTCCACTTCATACATAGACCCATCCAACCTCTCCTCGACTTCTGCTACGGAGACACCCTCCATCCCTAATATATCTGGTATCAAGCTCATGATCCAAGACAATGGGTGTGGAGATTATAGGAATGAAGAAGAATTCTTTTTTTGTAGGAGAGTTACCTCAATCTCCTAGGTCACATGGGAAAACCCAACCAATTGAAACACCTATCCACACTTTTAGGATAGAGCCTTCTAGATTATTTTGTTGGGGAGATCTAAGTTAGGAAAATGTGGATGAAAGAGACATTTCAAGCTCACTATACCAAGATGAAAGGCCCGCACCCACCCTACCCATGGATGAAGCTAGAAAAGGACTACAAATGATGCTTGGTATGGGCTACAATAGAAATGAAATCCTTGGGAGGAACATCGATGGGCGACTAGAGCCCATAAGTGTAGAAAGATGAATGAGAAATCTTGTCCTTGGATGTACCCCTCCAAGTATAACCATACATGGTAGAGGTACCCCTAGTAGAGCAGTTAGGTCTCACCCTCAATTATTAGCAACCATTCTTCAACTACCTGTATCAATAGGTATGCCATTGGATAATTTCACCTTTGACATAACTGTCGTCTGTAGTAGTAGTGATGACGAGGATACCATAACCGGCTTACCCACACTTTTTGAAGATTCCTCCTTACTCATGATTAGTACCTCATCCACTGAGTCAGACCACCAAACTCACAAAATAAACCTAGTTTACCCCCAGCTCATCAACTACGACCAACAAGGACCACTAGTTCTAGACACATTCAAAATGATGAGGCACTATTAGAATTCATGGGACTAAGGGATACGTTACCATGTAGAGATCATAAAGCTAGATTCAAAATCATATTGGACACACATTCCTATTATGGGTAGACGATTGAGTCCTTCAATCACAAAAGTGAACAATTGAGAAAAATCTCAAGGTCATTGAGTTAAAACCACTTTGTGGAACTCTCTAACCATAGAATAGTAAAAATAAATGACACATCCAACGGTGAAAATATCTCTAAGGCACCAAAGGATGAAGGATTCAATCTCCCCCCTACTGTGCTTCATCAAGAGAAATGAACAATCTTAGGCGAACAGTGCAATCCTGTCAATTTGGGAACAGAAGCAACACCACACATCACCTTTTATATTGAATCATTTCTCCTAGACGAACAAGAACTCTTAGTAGCATTCCTAAGAGAAAGAAAGATGAACTTCACATGCACTTATGGTGACATGCTGGTTCTTGATTCGAAAGTTGTGGTTCATCATTTGGTTGTCTATCCAGGAGCAAAGCCAGTAAGACAAAAGTTGAGAAAGATGCACCCTCAAATAGCCTTGCTAGTCAAGGTGAAATTACAAAAACTCCTGGATTCTGGATTTATACACCCAATTGATTATCCAGAATGGGTGTCAAATCTTGTGCGAGTATCAAAACTGAATGTGGGCATATATATCTGCATCGATTTTAGATACCTAAACAAAGCATGTCCTAAGGATGACTTTCCACTACCCAACATTGATATGATAGTGGACATGATGACCAGATAGGAGATGCTATCACTGATGGATGGCTTCTCAGGGTACAACCAGATTATGATAGAAGAGGAAGACCATCATAAGAAAATGATTACATTTCCATGGGGCACCTACTACTGGAACATGATGCCATTTGGGCTAAAGAACATGGGAGCGACATATCAAAGGGCCATGAAACTAATTTTTCATGACATGATTCACAAAACTTTGGAAGATTATGTGGATGATAAATTGGCCAAGTCATGGAAAAGACAGGATCACATAGCAACTCTAACTGCCATCTTTGATAGATTAGAGAAATACAAAGTTAGACTTAACCGCAAGAAATGTGTCTTTGGGGTGCAATCAGGAAAACTCCTAGGATATATATTTTAGAGTAATAAGTTATTACACTTAATTAATTATATCATACTGGTTAATTAATTAAGTCACTTATTCCTTTAGTTGCTTAAGTTGAACTTAGGCACATTAATAATTGATTAATTATTAAGTGTGCACACTAGGGTTTCATTTAGGGTTTCTTAATCTCCTTCATAAGGATTGATCTCTTTGTAATATTCGATTCTCAATAATGTATTTTTACTTTGAGGTTTACAGAACATCTTCTTTGGTTCTGCATGTCTTTTGCATGTGACAGGTGATTACATGCAAGTGATCTTGGTTTCTAACATGGTATTAGAGCCCCTTCTCAAATTCTGAATATTATCAATTTGCACATTTCATGCAAAGCTCTTCTTTTTTTATGTTTTCTCTTTTGTGGAAGGTGTTTAGGTTTGCATGTCTGATCTAGGCTTTCTAACATGGTATCAGAGCTCTAGACCTGTAGCTTCCTATTCGTGATCTAAAGATATGGCCTTTTAGTGTGTTTCAAGTGCAAGGGTTTCCATAGGCATCTTTTTGCAATATCTGGGGGTAGCCAATTTTTCGGGACACTTTGGGCTCAAACAGACGTCGCCATCACATTCACAGTGCCCCAAAACCCTATAAATGCTTGAAAAAATGTCAATTTTGGAGTAGTTGGTTTCTAAGGCACGCATCTTGAGGCACCAAAAAAACCTGTGTTTTTTCGTGTTTTGTGCCACCGCCTTTAGTGCAGAAGGGGTCCGCCGCCAAGCAGCCACCAGGTGGCCACCCAACAACCACCGCCGCTGATGGCTCCCCCTACCTCTGCCACCCTATGCTCAACCCCCACGGGCTTTGAAGTCTCCAGGCCGAGGTCATATGGGGACCGGGAGCTCCGCGCTCAGCCCCCGGCCAACTCCAACTCCCAGCCCCTAGTCATATCAGTGACCAAGGGCTCTACAGAAACGTTTTTTGCAAGGGTAATTTTTTTTGCAGCGATGGCCTTGAGGGTGTCAATTTTTTTCTAGTGAAGTGTTGACGTCGGCATGACGTCTACGACCATACGGCCTCTTTGCCCCTCCTAACCCCAGTTTTCCCTAAAGGATCAATTTTTTTTCGCTTTGGCATAACTTGGGCATACGGTATCGAAATCGGGCAAACGAGATATCACCAGAAAGCTGGTTCCAAGCACTATCCTATGCTGTATTTTATTGTATAGTATTTTCCTATTTTACTGCATTTATTTCTGTTTGAAGTAGGATTTTAATTTTATGCTTCCGAGCTCATAATTTTTTGCCACAATCTCCGATTTTCGCTATCTTTACGGTGTTGGAAAGGTACTGAGGAGATTTATGTTTCTATCCATTTTTCTGTATCTATCCCAGGTTTATTGTTAATCCATATTTGTCCCGATGGGTGTTTTGGCAGTTGGGAGAGTGCACCTTGCATCTTTGCACTTCATTTTTAGTAATACATCATTCAATAATCGACTGCTACTTCATAGATTCCAGGGTTGTTCCTGTTTGGAGTTTTCGAGTGTTCCATAGCATCGGGTCTACTATTGCATCATTATGATTCTGATATGGTTTTTTCTAGACATAAGTATCTTTCCTTGCTTGCCAGATTGCAGTTTCAGTGTTACTCTATAGTGTTCTTCTAGTGCTTCTTTGTAGCATGTAATCTCATTGTAGGGGGGTTTTTCCCATTGGGTTTTCCTTCTCTACCTCTTTCTTGCATTTGTAAATGGGTACCTGATCAGGCCTAGTTGTCGGGACCCATATTTTTTTGCATGCATCTTCTTCTAGTGTTTTATCTTCTTCCTAAGTTCATCTTAAGGGGGGGTTTTAGAGTAATAAGTTATTACACTTAATTAATTATATCATACTGGTTAATTAATTAAGCCACTTATTCCTTTAGTTGCTTAAGCTAAACTTAGGCACATTAGTAATTGATTAATTATTAAGTGTGCACACTAGGGTTTCATTTAGGGTTTCTTAATCTCCTTCATAAGGATTGATCTCTTTGTAATAATCGATTCTCAATAATGCATTTTTACTTTGAGGTTTACAGAACATCTTCTTTGGTTTTGCATGTCTTTTGCATGTGACAGGTGATTGCATGCAGGTGATATTGGTTTCTAACAATATAATATCAATGAGAGGATTAGAAGTGATTCCTGCCAAAGTCAAGGTGATCCTCAATATGGAAGAACCCAGGACACTCAAAAAATTGAGAGGCCTACAAGGCAGGCTCCAATCCATCTGCAGATTCATAGCACAAATAGCAAATAAATAAATCCCATACTCTCATCTACTCCATAAGGGAGTAACATACAAGTAGGATGACAAGTGTGATAAGGTGTTTAGTAAAATCAAATAATATCTACTCACGCCACTAGTTTTGATGCTGCCAATCCTAGGAAAGCCATTAATCCTATATATTTCACTAACCATGGCAGCTCTCGGTGCTCTATTAGCTCAACACGATGAAAACATAAGAGAAAGAGCAATATACTACATTAGTAGGACAATGGAAGGGCATGATCTCAACTACACACCAATAAAAAAAGCTTTCCTGGCAATTGTGTTTGCGGCCCAAAATTTCAGACATTACATGCTAGCTCATCAAATCAAGCTGATTACAAAGATAGATCCACTAAAATACCTACTCTCTAAGGCCACTCTCACAGGACAAACAACCAAGTGGGTCATGATAAATTGACAAAATGTGATATTTAATATGTAGAGCACAAGGCCATCAAAGGGCAGACAGTTGCAAACCAACTGGCAGAGGCTCCAATCTATTTAGAGAATCCACTCATATCAAATTTTTCAAACAAATCCATCTTTAATCTCAGCATAGATGATCACTAGAAACTCTACTTCAACAGCTCATACACACAACATGGATAAGGAGACGGTGTTTTTTCATCACCCCATAGGGGATTGTATACCTAGATCCTACAAATTGGCATTCCCCTGCACTAACAACATTGTAGAGTACGAAGCATTAACCATAGGTCTCAAGATTACAACACAGTGGTGGGTCAGGACACTAAGGGTTTATGGGAATTCACATCTTATTATCAACCAAGTCAATGGCGAGTACCAAACTAAGGATTATAAGTTGACACCATATAAGAAGTTAATAGAGAGCCTCAAAGAATAATTCATTGATATCACCTTTGAGAAAATACCAAGGGCTAACATCAGAGTAGTTAATGCATGGCAACAATTGGATCCTTACTAGATATCCCTCGTAATGTCCCAAAACATGAATTATTGGTAGAGAAATGGCTCGTACCCACATTTGAGGTACTAGATTCATAATATGTGTGTAAACTCGTTGGTCCCGATGATACCTGGTATCATGAAATTTACCCCTACTTAAGAATAGGAGTCCTCCCAGCTGACATAACCCCAAACCTCAAATGAGCCTTCTTCAAAAATTCTATTCGCTTTGTCATCCTAGGAGAAATCCTTTATTGTAGGAGTATTGAATGAACCTTGTTGCGTTGCTTAAATCTTGAGGAAGCCCTGACTACTCTGAATGAGGTACACAATGGAATTTATGGTTCACACTCGAGTGGTATGACCTTGGCTAAGAAGTGGTTGAGAATTAGATACTACTGACCAAAAATGGAAAGAGAGGCACACGAATTTGTCATAAAGTATTTATAGTGCCAACAACATGGAGACCTTATTCATGCACCAGCTCAAGAGCTTCATCCTATTGTTACACCTTGGCCCTTTTCGCAGTGGTGTCTCGATCTCATTAGAAAAATCACACCCACCTCATCCAACGACCACAAATTCATCATCACCACCATGAAGTACTTTACAAAGTGGGTCGAAGCGATTCCAATGACCTACATAATGGGAAAGAAGATATCAAAGTTCATCTTGAACTATCTCATTTGCCGATATGGTGTCCCCAATCCATTATCTCTGATAATGGGACACCTTTCACGAATCAGGATGTGCGTGACCTTTTCCACAAATTCAATATCCAACATCGCTTTTCCACTCCATATTACCCGCAAGGCAATGGCCAAGTAGAAACCACTAATAAAACTATCTTAAAAATCCTTAAGAAAATAGTCAATGAATCTGGTCATGAGTGACATCTATAGCTAAATCCCGCCTTATGGACCTACCACACCAACATTTGCATTCCAACAGGTGCCACCCCATTCTCCCTAGTCTACGGATCCAAAGCCATCCTCCCAATTGAGATCAAGCTCCCATCATTAAGGATATCATTGCAGAAACTCATTATAGATGACGAATATCAGGTTTCAAGGTCAAATGAGCTGGAGTTATTAGATGAACAGTACATGGATGCCCTCAACCATCTACAAGTCTATCAAAACCGGCTAAAGCACAACTACAACAAGAAGATCAGGAGGCGGACCTTCCAAGTCAATAAACTTGTGTTGAAGGAGAACGAGAAGAACGTGTTGAATCTAGAAAACAAAGAATAATTTGAGCCCAACTAGTTGGGACCTTTCATCATCACAACAAGCTATTAATAAGGGGCATATCAGCTATCAACACTAGAAGGTGAGCCCTTGCAAGAGCCCATGAACAACTATCATCTCAAAAAAAATTATGCCTAAAATCTTACAAGGTATAAAACCAAAAAATAAAAATAAAAAAATCAGAAAAATGTCCTAAAAAAATGGTCACCCTAATGAAAACCTGGTAAACAGGCATCTTGGTGATAGAAAAAAAATACAAAAAAGCAAAAAATTCTAAAAAATAAAAAAAATGATTGAAAACAGTAAAGAAAAAAAATTATCCTCTAGTGAAAACCACTTCCGCGGCGCTTTGGACAAGTACCTTGGTGAAAACCTGGCAAACAAGCACTAAGCATAAATAAAGAACTCTCCATGCACCAGAATCTTCGTGGCCTATTCCCCGCACTCACTTATCCATTACATTCCATCTATCCTTCCATCATCCATTCACAACCGTACCAGAGCTTAATCTTGTGCTCATATCATGTTCCACCATAGTACTACTTGGCATATTCTCAAGGTTAATTTGTCTTGCCTTTATCGAAGTAGTCTATCACATCACACTGGGGTCATGTTCCTATAACTGCATCGGATTGGATTCATGTATATTCTTGTGATCTTCCTACAAATCCATCAAAATCCAAAAACATCACAAAATCCATCAATATTCAAAAACATTCAGAAAATAAAAAATCGAAAACATCCAAATCATTCAAAATCCAAAACATATCAAAATCCAAAAAATCCAAAATTAGAGTCATCAACCGAACTACGTCATCTCTGAGCTTGAACGTAGGCAAGGTTGATCGATGATCATCCCCCAAGACATTTTAGGTCAGTCCTTTAGGCATCTTTCGGAATGGCAATCTGTTTGCCCATCCATCTTCTCATTAATCAAGTCTTTCGTCAATCGAACTACATGGTCTTTGCATGTATAACGTAGGAAAGAATAATCTATGGATCAACTCCCAAGACCCCTAGGATAGGTCTTTAAGTTAGTCTCTTGGTAAAAGTCTCAAAAATACCAAAAAAAATTGTAAAACATCTCAAAATTCAAAAAATAGCCTCAACACATTTTCAAAACATCAAAAAAATCCAAATATTTGAAAAAAACCCAAAATAGTGCACCCATCTCATCTCGCTTTCACTCAAAATAAAAGTCACTCATAATAAATCAGCATCACCGTCATCCTTTGGTAAGGCAATCAGAAGCAAGTCTAGCATGTCTAAGAGTGAGAACCTAATCATCAAAAGTTTCAAGTCTAGATCTGTAAGTTAGCAAGTTGGTCAACTAAGAGTATCAATAGCTAATCATCTAATCAATCTCATCAAAAACCTGATCACAACATGTCCTAGGAATGCGACCTTCCTGCGATGGATATCAACATCAGGTATCACCTTAGTTTAGCCTTGGCTAGTGGTACAAAGAACATTAGCTTGTTTGTTTACTTTATCTTGGTCTTTTGGACTTATCTTATTTTGCGTTCATTCCAAGGACCTCTCGATGATGTCTAAACATAAAGATTTAGAGAGAAAGGAATGGGGCAATGATCATTATCTTGTTATCTATGCTTCTTGTTGGATATTCCCATAAAATAACTTCGTCATGTGTGCTTTTTTTGTTTGTAGGGAGGATGTTTTAGGCATCTTGCTGACCACATAAGAAGGCTTGCCTTTTTATGTTTTGGTCCGAGATGTATAGAATGTCTAAACTACACTCTGAATAAGGTTTCATTTGCCAAGTATGAACAAGAGTATTCCTATCTAATTGTCGAGTCAAAGTCCATCACACTAGGTGCAACGCCATCCTAGTTCTTAATACCTTGATGCATCGCACCTATGTGTGTTATCAAACATAAAGAAGGGTATGCTATTTATTTCTCCCATCCTTGGATAAGCAATACATCATCATCATTCATCATCATATCCAATAAAGTCTTGATGACTAATGGACTTGTTCGACTTCTGCATTTTCTTAGATTTAGGGGTTGATCCCTCTCATTCTTCTATCCTCTTTCATGCTAACAATGCATCTATCTTGCATCTGCACTCTCATCCTACATAATCATGTCATATCATCATAGGACAACATAATCCATCTCATCCATCTCACATACATTGTATAATCATATAATATGTTTAAGATAATATAGATTTGTTATTTGAAGCATCTTCCAAACATCTCATTTGCATCATCATCATCTAAGTTGTTTAGGATAATATAGATTCTTTATTCTAAGCATATTAAAACAATATCATTTACATCATCATTATCATATAGATTAGTTAGTCATAGCCATCCATACATCCATTTTGAACCTCTTTATCGTGAGATCGGCCTCAAATTGAATCTTTTTGCTTGATCTCTCGAGGGAGCAATGTACTAATGTACTTATTTCTATTGGGGCATCCGAAAAAACTAGATTCTTTTTTTAATTTTGATGTCGGCGACATCATTATTTGAACCAATCCAATAATTACATTGCTTCACAGAGGGGAAAAATGTAGACATGCAAAATTAACATCATATTTAATTTTTTTTTCTTCTTAATTAATTAAATCAAATTATTTAATTAATCTCCTAAGGTTCCTCCATTTAATTAAATAAACCCAAATGTTTAATTAAAACTCTAAATATTCATTTTCTTCTATTTTGATTTAAACAAATCCAAAAATTTAAATCAAATGTCACATCACCTAATCATCAACTTAATTAGTCAAATCCATGATTAAAACTAAGCCTAACCCATGTCCCATCTTCTAGCTTTTCCCACTTGCACAATAAATCATTTATTTTGATTTATTAAAACTCCATTTTCCACACAAAGCATATTCCCAAGCAATATTCCCTCATTAACTCCAGTTTTTTGAATTTTTTTTGTCCAAAAAAATTCCCCCCCAAATCTCTCAACCATATGCATTTAATGATATTTTTCAAATTTCAAACTCACCTAATTGCATTTGTCTTGCACAAAGACCAAAATGTGCTCAAGATTTCTCCTCACATTTTGACAAGTGGCATGAATATATTGGTTGAGGATTAGTCTCACATTCCTCAACTTTTCCTCTTCTCTCTTCAATCTTACCTAAAAATTCAAGGGATTTTCTCCTTCATTTGCATCTACCATTTGAGAATTCTCACTACAGGAAACTTGAGCTCATATTGCATCTCTTTGTCTATCATCATCTCAAGGCTTAGCAAGGATTGGGAAAGGTCTCCTTCACATACCCAAGGTGCACCAATCCAATATGGAATAGGTATCTAACATGCTTTTTGTGCTTTCAATTAGTTTAGTTTGTCATTTTTTAAAGCATGATGGATTATTTCATAGAGATGTTGATTATTTGCCTTGTTTTAAAATACTAACCATACTAAAGTGGGTGTGTGTTGAATTTTTTCTAACAAAATGTAGATTTCACCATCTACAGAAACTGTGCTCTTGAAACCTTGATTTTCACATAATGGACCTTGTGGAATGAAAAGGAATTGAGACATAGGAATTTAGTTTGAAACTTTAATCAAAGAACTGTTTGTGGTAAAAATAATTCATTAAGAAAAGATAAAGACAATTAACTCAGCACATGTGTTCCCTCAAATTATTTCCCGCAAGATCAAAATCTAGAAACCCAGGTTCAGAAAGATTAGCCCAAAAGCTCGTGAGGAGCATCTTCAAATTATTCTTGAAGTTAGAGAAAGACTGGTTTACAACTTTTACAAGAAAGCTTCAAGAAACAACCCTAACTTGTATGAGTTGTATTATCAACAAAATCCTGAGCTTTTTGAAAGGTTTGCTTTTCTCACATAGGAAGTCAAGCATGTTCTTCAAAACTGAGGTTTTGTAAGAAGGAGTTTTATCTAGGTCAAGTCTATGATCAAAATCAATCAATCTCATCCACCTCTCAACCATCAAAATTAGTCAAAAATCACCTCACCAACCAACTATTGGAAACTTTGTAAACATCACTTATGCTAAACTTCTAGGCAAAATCAAATCACTTTGCTTGACTTAACACACTTAGTCAAACTATCATCTTGTGCATGAGTTTACTATAGGATAACACAAATTCCTTGGGTTTAGAAGTTCATTATCATCTTGTTTGGCTTAACACACTTAGTCAAATTTTCCAATCCATTATCATCTTGTTTGACTTAACACACTTAGTCAAACCATCATCTTATGTACAAGTTTACTCTAGGATAACACAACTTCCTAAAGTTTACAAGTGCATTATCACTTTTGTTTGACTTAACACACTTAGTCAAACTATCAATCCATCACAATCAATCAAATCAATTCCTAAATTTTATCATCTCCCTCAAGGTTCCTTAAGAGTTTCATTCATCCCCATCATTCGTATTTCTTTTATCTCATCCTCATCATCACTTTGATCCTTAATTTATCCTAGTTCTTTTCTTCTTTGATCCTAAGGTTTAGACTAGTCTAAGGGGTTAGAGGTTCATCTCTTACATTCTTGAAAATTAATCTCTATTTTATGGTTCAAACTCGATCTCAACACAAGAAGAATATGGAGAAAAACAAAGAAACATCCATTTCGAGCGATCTAAGTCAAACCGAAACAACATTCGACTCGACAATAACTATTGACCTCCCAATCAATCCTCCTCAAGTAACTTAAAATTCTCAAGAGGAAGGTCATATAGAGGACATCACTGACAATGGGATGACACAATCAAAACTTGTAGAAATGGTGCAAAACCCTGAGAACCACCGAATTGTCAGTGTCATGCTAAGGTTGTACCCATCCCAATACATGTTAGAGTTAGCAAAAGAAGGTGTTAAACTCCCTTCTAAATTTCACGTAAGCACCATTATGGAGAGGTCTCTTGGTATCATGCCCTCACTTGCATCCACACTTCCACTTCAAAACATTACTAAGGACATTCCCCAAATCATATCTATCGCTTCAACCCCATCAGTTGTTAACAAGGGAAGTGCCATGTTTCGCGAACTCCAAAAACATCACCTCGTGAACAATCGAGAGTTGAATGCAAGAACCACATCAGATCAATCCATCTCGATAAATTCATTACAACCTTACGTCCTGCTCACATTTCATAATCATACCAATTCATCCTCATTTCATGCAACACCAGATTATCCTTTGGACACACAAACCTCTCTCCCTGTCTCACAAGGAAAAGGTGACTTGTTGGGAGTAAGAGGAATCTGGGATCCATCATCATCACTTCTAGGGATTGCACCACTTGTCTTTCCACCATTCAACCATTACCACTCACATCTACATCATCCCTCAGGTTGGGTCCTCCTCCTCTTCCCACTGTGCCATATGTATCGCAACAATAGATGACAACCATCCAAGAAACCGTAGTGATCAACACATACACCATTCCTGAAAGCATGGTTTTTCAGGGACCAAGCACCTTAATCACACCATCCATAGCTCAAACCCTGATCATTAACACGATCTTTTCAATCATCACAATAGTTAGCAATATTCCTAGTCCACTGCCATTACCACTAAGACACAACACAACCAATTCATTCACCATGACATTGCAAGCTACTCAACAAGTTGCTAAACAAAAAGCACTCCAAAATCAGCAGGCCACACAACAAGCACAATAGGTTGCACAAGCCCAAGTGTTGTTACAACAAAAAAAAGCCACATAAGCTGCCCAAGCTACACAAGCATCTCAAGCAACCCAAGCTACACAAGTAGCTCAAGCCGCACAAGCTACACAAGCTGCACATACCACTCAGATTGCACATGCAATCCAACAAGCACACGCTCAAGCAAGCACAAGCACAAGCATAGTACCAAGCACAATTACAAGTGCAACAAGAAGCATATCAGCAGGCCTTGCAAGACTATCAATTACAACATCAATACAACCAACAACAAGCGTTGTTGGCACAACAACAACATGACCAACAAAAAGCATTGTTGGCACAACAACAACATGACCAACAACAAGCGTTGTTTGCTCAACAACAAACACAAGCATCGCTTGCTCAACAAAGATTTCAACAAAATCACACCAATGTCCCATCTGTCAATCCCACACCCCGAAACGTATTCACTCCACCTCCTGATCCGCAAGGTGACGTGATGGCACAAATCAAATTTCTCTCGCAACAAGTGCTAGATTTTAAATCCGAAAAGATAATCAGGGCATTTAAAAACTTGTGCCCCTATCTGTTTGATAGAAGCTTGGCAATGGTACCATTCCCAAAGGTATTCAAAATCCAAAAATTTGATAAATATCGCAGAATGGGAAACCATGAGGATCACATCAGGGAGTTTCAGGTACATTGCATGGAAGTCTCATAGAATGACACTTATCTAATGCAGTTGTTCCCTTGAAGCCTAGCTGGTGACGCTATGGAATCATTTTCTCATCTGCCTATGAGAATCAAAACATTTTAGGAAATTAAAGATGCATTCCTCCAAAATTACGCATTCAACATTTTTGTGGATGTCAGTTTGGAAGAAATTTGGGCACTCAAATAGGGTAAGGGGGAACCATTCACCACCTTTCTCCAATGATGGTGAGCCAAGGCCAATCAAAGTAAGTGGGCCATGCCAAGCTAATAACAAGTTTGTACCATCATTGCCAATACAGAAGAAACCTTGGCATTATATTTGAAGATGCAATGCATTACTACATACGATCAACTGATCCCCAAGGCACTCAATATTGAATGAGCTCTTGTCACACAAGGGGGCACTCCTACTTATCCTAAACATCAAGACAACCGTGAATCCACCAGCTACAATGATAAACCTCGCACATGGGAAAAGAACCAAAATGTCACCAAGGATGGAGTATTGGATGCCAAGGTTGTCATCAACGCTCCCAAGAAAAATAATCAAATGCATCATCATCAACCGAATAACAACAACCGAAATAAAAAGAAAAAAAATGTGGTAAACCAACAAACACCCCAAAATCAGATCAATAACCTCAATAATCAAGGAGGACCACCTTCACAAAACAAGTATCCCCCCAAGTAAAAATTCACAACCCTTGGGGAGTCAATTGAATCCATCATGAAAAAGTTGGTTAATGAAGGAATCATCAAGATCCCCACCCATGATGATTACAGTGAACCCCAGGTGAAGCCACCCTAGTACAATGAAAAATCTCCTATGTGATTATCATAAACTCAAGGGATACACGACCGCCAACTACATGAAATTGAAGAACATCATCCAAGATATCATTAAGGATAAAATCATAACTGTTGAGCAACCTGCTAGAAATCAACATCTCAAAATATACACGAGCCTGATGCCTAATCACAATCAGGGAAATAATCAAGGAAAAAGTCAAGGAAATAACCAAGGGAACAGTAAATGGAAACAAAAGTATGCCAGTGCAAACCTTATATATGAAGAAATCATCACATGCATAGATGAAATGGTCACTATCATTAGCATGAAAGGAGCCAATGTTGATTGTGGAGTCACCACATGTGGTGGCAAGGTTACTATTACATGGGAATCACATCCATCTAAGACCCCCATCTCAAATCCGAAATCCATTCGCTATGATTGTAATGTCATTGACCAACTACAAAGAACCCTCGCTCAGATCTCTATCATGGAGTTACTAAAAATTTTTGCTGCCCACAGGAAATCCTTGATGAAGCATTAATTACATCCACTATCTCTGCTAAACTTGATACTAAAAAATTCCAGGATATGGTCAGTAACATCATCACTCCAAATCTCCTCACCTTTTCCGATCAAGACTTCCTCACCCAACGATCTCACAACCGTGCACTTCACCTTCAAGTACTGGTTCACAAGAAAAAGGTCAAAAGGGTCTTGGTGCATGGAGGTGCGGGCCTAAACATTTGTTTGCTTAAACTTATAAAGAACTTGAGAATCTCAAAAGATTCCATCGACAAAAAAAAAGGAATTACCTTTAGAGCATATGATGACCAGGAAAGAGTGTCTCATGGCACTATCAAGATCCCAATCCAAGTGGGGCTAGCCACTATAGAAACCACATGTCAGGTCCTCAACCTTGATTTACCCTACAACATCCTCCTAGGATGCCCATGGATCCATGGAATGAAGGCGGTCGCCTCAACATTTCACCAATGTGTAAAATTTTCATACCAAAATGAGGAGGTCACAATACATGGTGATCCTAAGCCACTCACCTATTGCAAAAACTTGGAAGCCAAGTTCTATAAGGTTCCCCAAGTACCAAAGAATGATGAAGGTCCCTCCACTTCATACATAGACCCATCCAACCTTGCCTCCACTTCTATTATAGAGACACCTTCCATCCTCAACATATCCAACATCAAGCTCATGATCCAAGACAATGGGTGTGGATATTACAAAATGAAGAAGAATTATTTTTTTGTAGGAGAGTTACCTCAATCTCCTAGGTCACATTAGCAACCCTAGCCAGTTGAAACACCTGTCCACACTTTTGGGGTAGACCCTTCTAGATTCTGTTGTTGGGGTATCTAAGTTAGGAAAATATGGATGAAAGAGACATTTCAAGCTCACTATACCAAGATGAAAGGCTTACACCCACCCTACCCATGGATGAAGCTAGCAGAGGACTGCAAATGATGCTTGGTATGGGCTACAGCAGAAATGAAAGCCTTGGAAGGAACATCGATGGAAGACTGGAACCCATCATTTTGGAGAGACAAATGAACAATCTTGGCCTTGGATGTACCCCTTCGAGTATAATCATGTGTGGTAGAGGTACCCCTAGTAGAGCAGTCAAGTCTCCCCCTTAGTTATTGGTAGCCGCTCTTCAATTACCCATATCCAGAATTCTACCCCTAGATAATTTCACCCTCGACATAACTAGTGTCTATAGTAGTAGTGATGACAAGGATAACATAACCAGCTTACCCACACTTAAAGAAGACTCCTCCTTACTCATGATTAGTACCTCATCCATTGAGTCAGATCACCAAACTCACAAAATTAACCTAGTTTACCCCCAACTCATCGAATACGACCAACGAGGACCACCGGTTCTAGACATATTCAAAAATGATGAGGTGCTCTAAGAATTCATGGGACTATGGGATAAAGTATCATGCAAAGATCATAAAGGTGGATTCAACATCACATTGGACACATAGGCCTATTAGAGGGAGACGATTGAGTCTTTCCATCGCAAAAGAAAAAGAATGAGAATAACCTCAAGGTGATTGAGTGAAAACCACACTGTGGCACTCTCTAACCATAAAATAGTAAAAATAAAGTATGCATCCAACGGTCAAAACCTCTCTGAGATGCTGGAGGATGAAGGATTCAATATTCCCCTCAGTGCACTTCATCAAGAGAAATCAACAGTCCTAGCAAAACAGTGCAATCCTGTACACTAGGCACAGAAGAGATACCACACATCACCTTCTATGCTGAGTCACTTCTATCAGAATAACAAGAACTCTTAGCATAATTCCTAAGATAAAGCAAGGTGAACCTTGCATGGACCTACGCTGACATGCCAGGTTTCGATCCAGATCTCGTGGTTCACCATTTAGCTATCTACCAAGGGGCAAAGCTAGTAAGACAAAATTTTAGAAAGATGCACCCTCAGATAGCCTTGCTAGTCAAAGTGGAATTAAAAACTCTCTTGGATGTCATTTTTATACCCCCAATTGATTACCCAAAATGGGTGTCAAATCTTGTGCCAGTTTCAAAGCCAAATGGGGCAATCCGTATCTGCACTAATTTTAGAGGCCTAAACAAAGCATGTCCTAAGGATGAATTTCCACTACCCAACATTGATATGATAGTGGACATGATGGACGGACATGAGATGCTATCACTGATGGATGGCTTTTCAGGGTGCAACCAGATTATTATAGCACAGGAAGACCAGCATAAGAAAGCGTTTGCATGTCCATGGGGCACCTACTACTGTAACATGATGCCATTTGGGCTAAAGAATGTGAGAGCAACATATCAAAGGGCCATGACACTAATTTTTCATGACATGATTCAAAAAATTGTGGAAGATTATGTGGATGATATTTTGGCCAAGTCAAGGAAAAGATAGGATCATATAGCAGCTCTAAGTGCCATCTTTGACAGATTGGAGAAATACAAGGTTAGACTTAACCCCAAGAAATGCGTCTTTGGGGTGCAATCGGGAAAAATACTGGGATATATAGTATCAATGAGAGGAATAGAAGTGGATCCCACCAAAGTTAAGGTGATCCTCGACATTGAAGCACCTAGGACACTAAAACAACTCAGAGGTCTACAAGGTAGGCTCCAGTCCATCTGCATATTCATAGCACAGCTGGCGGATAAACAGATCCCATACTCTCATCTACTCCACAAGGGAGTAGCATACAAGTGGGATGACAAGTGTGAACAGGTGTTTATTAAAATCAAAGAATATCTACTTACGCCACCAATGTTAATTCCACCTACTCGAGGAAAACCACTGATTCTATACATTTTAGCAACCATGGCAGCTCTTGGTGCTTTTTTTGCTCAACACGATGAAAATGGAAGAGAGAGAGCAATATACTACATTAGCAGGACAATGGTAGTGCATGAGCTCAAATACACACCAATATAAAAAGCTTTCCTAACAATTGTGTTTGCAGCCCAAAAGTTCAGACACTATATGTTGTCTCATCAGATCAAACTGATTGTAAAGATAGATCCACTAAAGTATCTGCTCTCTAAGGCCACTCTCACAGGATGAACAACCAAGTGGGTCGTGATATTGATAGAACATGATATAGAATATGTAGAGTGTAAGGCCATCAAAGGAAAAGCGATTGCAGACCAACTGACAGAAGCTCCAATTTATGTCAACAACCCACTTATCTCATAATTTTCGGATGAGTCAATTTTCAACATAAGTATAGAAAATCATTGGCAGATGTATTTCGATGAGTCATACACACAAGATGGGTCAGGTGCTGGAATATTTTTCATCACTCCCTAGGGAGAGTGCATACCCAAATCCTACAAACTATCTTTTTCGTGCATAGACAACATAGCAGAGTATGAAGCTCTCATCATAAGATTAAGGATTGCAGTATGGCTCTCAAAGTCTATGGAGATTCACAACTCATCATCAACCAAGTCAATGGTGAGTACCAAACAAAGGATGACAAGCTAACTCCATACAAAAAATTAGTGGAGAGCCTTAAAGAATTCTTCATTGAAGTCACCTTTGAAAAAATACCTAGAGCAAAAAACATAGCAACAAATGCTATGTCCACAATTGGATCGCTCTTGGAAATCCCAAACAATGTTCCAAAACAAGATTTTCTGGTAGAGCAGCTTCTTGTATTGGCATTCAAGGTACCAAAGTTTGAATTCATGTGAAAAATTGTTGGTCCCGGTGATCCTTGGTATCATGACATCTACACCTACTTGAGAATAGGAGTCCTCCCAGTTTACATAACCCCAAACCTTAAATGAGTCTTTGTCAAAAGGTCCTTACGTTTTGTCATCCTAGGAGAAACCCTCTATCATAGGAGCATTCAAGGAACCCTTTTACATTGCTTAAATTTAGAGAAAGCCCCAACTACTCTGATTGAGGTCCATAATGGCATTTGCGGTTCACACTCAAGTGGTATAACTTTGGCTAAGAAACTGTTGAGGAACGGGTACTATTAGCCAACAATGGAAAGAGAGGCACATGACTTTTTCAGAAAGTGTTTACAGTACCAACAATATTGAGAGCTTATTCATGCACCATTTGAAGAGCTTCATCATATTGTTACACCTTGGCCCTTTTCACAGTGGGGGCTCGATCTCATTTGAAAAATCACACCCACCTCATCCAATGGTCACAAATTCATCATCATTTCCACAGAGTACTTTACAAAGTGGGTCGAAGCCATCCCAATGACTGACATAACTGGAAAGCAGATATCAAAGTTCATCCTGAACTATCTCATTTATTGATACGGTGTCCCCCAAGCTATCATCTTTGATAATGGGACACCTTTCAAGAATCAAGATGTGCGTGACCTTTGCCACAAATTCAATATCCAACATCACTTTTCCACAACGTGCTATCCCTAAGGCAATGGCCAAAGAGAAGCCACTAATAAAATTATCTTGAAAATCCTTAAGAAAATAGTCAATGACTTTGGTCATGATTGGCATCTACATCTAAATCCTACCTTATGGGCCTATCGCACCAACATTTGCACACCAATAGACACCACCCCATTCTCCTTGGTCTACGGATCAAAAGCCATCCTCCCAATCGAGATCAATCTCCCATAATTAAGGATATCATTGCAAAACCTCATTACAGATGAGGAATATTGAGTTTCAAGGTTAAATGAGATGGATTTATTAGATGAAGAGTGCATGGATGCCCTAAACCATCTATAGGTGTATCAGAACTAGCTAAAGTGCAGCTACAACAAGAAGATCAGGAGACGCACCTTCCAACTTGGCGAACTTGTGCTAAAATAGAACCAGAATAATGTACCAAACCCAGAAAGAAATGGAAAATTTCAACCCAGCTGGCTGGGACCCTTCATCATCACAACAAGCTATAAATTAGGGGCATACAAGTTGTCAACACCAGAAGGCGAGCCTTTGTAGGAGCCCTTGAACAACTCCCATCTCAAAAAATATTTATACCTAAAACCTTGCAAGGTATAAAACCAAAAAATACAAAATAAATAAATAAATGTCCTGAAAAAATGGTCACCCTGATGAAAACTTGGCAAACAGGCATCGTGGTGACAACAAAAAAATCAAAAAACATAAAAAATCTAAAAAAATTAGAAAAAGGATTGAAAACAGTAAAGAAAAAAATCATCCTCTAGTGAACACCACTTTTGTGGCACTTTGGACAAGTACCTTGGTGAAAACCTGGCAAACAGACATCAAGTGTAAATAAAGCACTCTCCATCCACCAAGATCTTCACAACTTATTTCATGCACTCACTTATCCATTACATTCCATCTATCCTTCCACCATCTGTTTACATTTGTACCATAGCTTGATCTTGTGCTCGTATCATGTTCCGCCATAGTACTACTTGGCATATTCCTTAGGTTAGTTTGTCCTGCCTTTATCAAAGTAGTCTATCACATCACGCTGGGGGTATGTTCTTGTACCTCCATCAAATCAGATTCATGTATATTATTGTGATCTTCCTTAAACATCAAAAATCCAAAAACATTCAGAAAATCAATCAAAAATTCAAAAACATTCAAAAAATCAAAAATCCAAAAAAAATCCAAATCATTAAAAATCCAAAACATGTCAAAAATCTGAAAAAAAAAAAATAGAGTCATTTGGTTAAGTTACATCATCTCTGAGCTTGAATATAGGGAAGGTTGATCTTTTATCATCCCCCGAGATAGTTTAGGTCAGTCTTTTAAGCGTCTGCCCCAATGGCAATTTCTTTTCCCATTTATCTCATCATTAAGTCAGGTTTGTCACTAGTTGAACTACGTGGTCTCTACGTATATAATGTAGGCAAGGCTAATCTATGGATCAGCTCCCGAGACCCCTAGGATGTTGAGAAATTATGTCTCAACTTCTAGCTTGAAGTCCTCGTTTTCATGCCTTGGTGATTTTGTGTTGTTTGCAAAGTTCTGGAGGAGGCGGAGCCAGGATGGAACTTGGCATTGTTTTGTTTGCCTAAGTTCCGAGTCTCTGGCGGAGGCGAAGCCAGGATGGAACTCAACATTGTTCTGTTTACCTAAGTTCCGAGTCTCTAGCGGAGGCGAAATCGGGATGGAACATGGCATTGTTCTATTTGCCTAAGTTCCGGGTTTCGGTTCTCGTTCCTACTCCGACTTCTCTTCCTACAATCTATTTCTTCTCGCTTCACTTCGCAGGTTCTGGTGGAGGTGGAACCAATTTTGCAAGTTGGCAATGTCCGTTTGCCATGTTCCTATTTCAGTTTCTATTCCAACTCCAGGTCCGACTCTTGCTTTTGCGATCTAGTTCTTCTAGATGTTTGGATTCCACTCGGGGTGTTTTCCTCAGACATGTCCTGGTTCTAGATTGTTGTTTCTTGTAGTTGGCGGAGGTGGAACTGGAACCAGATTGGTTCCTGATCTTGGACATTTGGTAAAGTCCTATTTTTGTTCCTGTTTCATCTCCGACTCCGACTCCGGTCTTTTGTGTTCCCATCTTGGTTTGACCCTGGGTTGACTTACCCCAGTCATAATTGTTTCCGATGTGTTCCCCTTTGCCGTGGGAGGACGCGGAACCGAAATGGTTCCTAAACCTATAATTTCAGTAGGGTCATGTTTTGACTCCATTTCTGACTTCGACTCCGACAGTGTGTATTTGCGATGGATTCCTGTTTCGACTCCTGTTCTGACTTCGGCTCTGGCAGTGTTAGAAATGACTTGAACTCTTGGTCGCGCCCGATGTCTATTTGACCATTTTGGTTGCTCTGTCAGCTATGATTGCTGATGGGTCTTGGATGCGTGGCACCTGGTTGAATAGTGATTGGATGGATACCAAGATAGTTATTGTGGCAATTGCATTTGTCAACGAAGGGTGGCGAGCTCAACCATTTTGAGTAATGGCTTTGAATGCATGGACGGCTCGTTGCAGGGAGATCTGTCAGATCCGACCAGATGCATGATTTAAGGATGGACTTCATTGCTCTTTTGGATCGATTACATTTTGGATGAGAGATGTATTATTCCTCATAAGTTAGACAAGTTGAGTTGAGTCATAAAGTTGTAGAGCAATTTTGGAGTCACGAGCTGAAGAACAGAAGGACGTGAGTTCTTGAAAAGGGTTTTGAACTATATGTTGTGAAAACATTGTAACAGTGAATCTGAAACTCTCTGGGTGATTGTGAGCTGAACAAAGAAGTCTGGATATTGTATGTAATCGATTCATTACTATAATACAATTGATTTGACTTTGTGTGGTGAGTTTTTTACCTGAAAAGGTTTTCCCACGTAAATACTGTGTCATCTTTGTTCTGCTTATCTTTCTAGTTTCTCGTTGCCATGGTTGTATGCATCTCTATAAGTTTTAGAAATTGTTAGTTTTTTGTTTTTGCTTCTCTCCCCTATAGTAAAGGTGTTAAGGGAATGTATTCCACACTTTGGGGTCAGTAGATCCGCATTCTTTTCCCTTCAAAGTGGTACCAGAGCTTGGTCAGTTCATGCTATCCTTGCTAGGGAAAATTAGTTTTTTGCACTAATACTATTTCAGTGGGAGTCTTGTATTGTTAAACTTGTTTTTGTTGTGAGATGGTGAGTACATCTGGTTCGATAGATATTGAGAAGTTTAATGGCAGCAACTTTGAGTTATGGAAACTCAAGATAGAAGACTTGCTTGTGGATAGAGACCTCTCGATTGCAGTGTCTGGAACTAAGCCACAAACTACGACCCAAGAAGCTTGGGATCTTGCTGATAGAAAAACAAGAGGATTGATAAGACTGAGTCTAGCCGATTCTGTGCTCTTGAATGTTCATGAGGAGACGTCTGCGGCTACTTTGTGGAAGAAACTTGGTGATATTTACCAAGGAAAATCTTTGGTAAACAAGTTATTCCTGAGAAAGAAGTTGTACTCCTTGAAGATGGATGAAGGTGCATTTGTTGTAGATCATCTAAACTCATTTAATATGAGTGTTACTCAGCTGGCATCTGTAGGTGTAAAGATTGAGGAGGAGGATCGTTGCATGCTCCTTTTGTGTTCATTACCTAACATTTGGGATCATCTTGTGATGGCTATTGGAAGCACAACCACTGCTTTCAAGATTGATGATGTGGTTTCTTCACTTTTGTTTGAAGAAATGCGAAGGAAATCTTCTGAGATGGCCAAAGATGCTCTTTTTGTTCGAGGTAGAACAAAGGAGAAAGGCAAGAAGAAAGACAACAAGTCGAAATCCAAGTCTAAAGGGAGATCAAAGTGTCCTGGTAAAAATTTCAAGGTAAAGTGCTGGAACTGTGGGCAACCTGGTCATATCAGGAGGACTGCAAGGAGAAGAAGAAGAAGAATTCTTTTGATAATGAATCTTCTCAAAGTGATGCAAATGCCTTCATTGCAGCAGCCTTGACAACTCAGGCATCAGATGATGTCTAGTTGGTTGATTCAGGTGCCTCTTTTCACATGACATCCAATAGAGATTGGTTCTCAAAGTATGAGAAGTATGATGGTGGAAAGGTATACTTGGTAAGTGATTCAACGCTGGAGATTATTGGTAGAGGAAGGGTCAAAATTCAGTTTCCTGACGGGAGAGTCAAAGGAATTGGTGGTGTTCTTCACATCCCAGGTTTGGCTCAAAATCTTCTTTCTGTTAGTAAGTTAAATGATGCTGGTGTAGAAGTTTCTTTTTCTAGTAAGGGGTGTAAAATGGCTAGAGATGCAATGGCGTCAACTAAGGGTGTTCATACTGGCACTCTGTATAAGCTAGATGCACGACCTGTTCTTTGTAACAGTGCCTCTGTAAAGTCATGTAATTTTGCACCTATAGAGAAAGATGAAGACTCTTCACTATCTACAAATGCTTTGGAGGTAAAACTCCCAGCAGAGAAGACTATGTTATGGCATCATAGACTTGGTCACATTGGTGAGAAAGGTTTAAAAATCTTGAAGAACAAAAACCTTGTAGAAGGGCTTGATGATTGTAACCTTGAGTTCGATTTCTATGAACATTGTATCTATGGAAAGCAACATCGTGTTTCTTTCTCCTCTAGTCCTCACAAATCTTCTGGTATACTAGATTATGTTCATTCTGATGTGTTTGGTCCAGTTGATGTTCCTTCATTATTGAAGTCTAGATATTATGTTTCTTTTATTGATGATTGTTCGAGAAGGGCATTTGTATACTTTCTTAAAAGTAAATAAGAAGTGTTCAGTCGGTTTAAAGAGTTCAAATCTTTGGTTGAAAATTAGACTGGAAGGAAAATAAAGTGTTTAAGGACAGACAATGGAGGTGAGTTTTGTTCTATATATTTTGAAAGGTATTGCACTAATCATGGAATTAAAAGGCATAAGACAACCCCCTACACTCCACAGCAAAATGGAGTTACTGAAAGGTTGAACAGGACACTAATGGAAAAGGCAAAGAGTATGCTGAGTGGTGCTGGTCTGGAGTAGAAGTTCTAGGCTGAGGCTATTGCTACAACATGTTATTTGATTAATAGATCTCCTTGTTTAGCTCTTGTTGACATGACACCTTTGGAAGCATGGTTAGGTAAGAAACCCTCATTAAGGCATGTTTGGGTCTTTGGCTGTGAGGCATATGTTCATGTGCCAAATGAAAAGAGATCAAAGTTGGGTAACAAGGCTATGAAATGTATTCTCATTGGCTATGGAGTTGGTGTGAAAGGATACAAACTTTGAAACCCTATTACTGAGAAGGTTTTGTATAGCAGAAGCGTGATATTTCGTGAGTTGAAACCTCTAGTAAGTGATCAACAGCCTAAGACAAATCAGAGTGATAAGAAGAAGGATGCAGTTGAGATTCCCCAAACTCCAGAAAGGGAAGAGTTGCATAGTGTACCTGAGATTGAGGAGAGTTCAACCAGCTCTGGAAGTTCTGATGATGAAGAACAACCTCAACCTCCAAGGAGATCTACACGAGAAAGAAGGCAACCAGAAAGGTATGGTTTCTCTATGTCAGATTCAAATTGTGCTTATTCCTTAATTACCATCACTGATGAGCCTAGGACTATGAAAGAAGCAATCAACATGGCCAATTCAAAGTCTTGGCTAGAAGCCATGAATGAGGAGTTGGATTCCTTGAAAAAGAATGATACCTGGAAGTTGGTACCACTGCCTAAAGGGCGAAAGCCTATTGGCTACAAGTGGATATTCAAAAGGAAGACAGGCCTTGATGGCAGTGTGGAGAAGTATAAGGCATGACTGGTTACAAAGGGTTTTTCCCAAGTTGAGGGAATTGATTATGGAGAGATCTTTTCCCTTGTAGCAAAGCTGACATCCATCAAATTTTTGTTGTCATTGGTAGCTGTGTATGACTTTGAAATTGAGCAGATGGATGTGAAGACAACATTTCTCCATGGTGATGTGGAAGAAGAAATCTACATGTCCTAGCTTGAGCATTTTGTTGAAAGAGGTAAACAAAATCTGGTTTGCAAGTTAAATAAATCTCTCTATGGTCTACAGCGATCTTCTAGAATGTGGTACCAGAAATTTGACACATTTGTGTTGTCAATTGTGTTTGTTAGATCAAAATCTAATCATTGCATTTATTATAAATGTGAGAATGATTGTGTGCTTGTTATTACCTTGTATGTGGATGACATGTTATTCATTGGTAATAGCAAAGCTATGATTTCTGACCTTAAAAATTAGTTGTCTGCTAAGTTTGAAATGAAAGATCTTGGAGCAGCAAGGTACACTCTTGGAATGGAGATAACCAAGGATAGAACAAGCAGAAAGCTTTGGCTCAGTCAGAGTAAGTATGTGAAAACCGTTCTAGAGAGGTTTAGCATGACTAATTGCAAGTAGCTTGTTCCAATCATGCAAGGATTGAAATTATCTACTGAAGACTGTCCAAAGTCTGCTACTGAGATGGAGGACATGACCAGTGTGCCTTATACAAGTGCAGTAGGCAGTTTGATGTATGCTATGGTTTGCACAAGACCAGACATTGCCCAAGCAGTGGAAGTTCTAAGCCATTTCATGGCAAATCCAGGGAGATCACATTGGGATGCTATAAAGAGAGTGTTCAGGTATTTAAAGGGTACTTCAGATTATGCTTTGTGTTACCATGGCAGTATGGTTGCATCACAAAGGACTCTTAGCATTCAGGGATATGTTGATTCTGATTGGGTAGGGGACATTGACAGCAAAAGATCCACCAATGGATACACTTTCATGCTTAATGGCGGAGAAATCAATTGGATGAGCAAGCGACAAGCTGTAGTTGCTTTATCCACGACAGAGGCAGAGTACATGGAAGCAACTCATGCTTGCAAGGAGGTAGTGTGGCTGAGGCATTTGTGTTCAGACATTGGATTTAATGCTGAGCATATTTCAATCTGCTGTGACAGTGAAAGTGCCATTTGTTTGGAAAAGAATCTGACCTTTCATGCCAGGACCAAGTACATAGATGTGCAATATCACTTCGTGAGGGATATGGTTGAAGATGACAAGGTCAGTATGGATAAGGTTGACACCTTGAAGAATGTTGCAGATGCCTTGACAAAGCCAGTTAGCACAGACAAGTTTAGATGGTGCATAGAATTGATAGGCCTTGGGGCCTATGATAGACAGTAAGGTTTGATGTTTTAAGGAAGCTAAAAGTGTTCACCAAGTGGGAGATTGTTGAGAAATTATGTTTCAACTTCCAGCTTGAAGTCCTCGTTTTCATGCCTTGGTGATTTTGTGTTGTTTGCAATGTTCTGGCAGAGGCGGAGCCAGGATGGAACTTGGCATTGTTTTGTTTGCCTAAGTTCCGAGTCTCTGGCGGAGGCAGAGCCAGGATGGAACTTGGCATTGTTCTATTTTCCTAAGTTCTGAGTCTCTGGTGGAGGCGGAACCGGGATGAAACTTGGCATTGTTCTATTTGCCTAAGTTTCAGGTTTCGGTTCTCATTCCTACTCCGACTCCGCTTCCTACCGTCTGTTTCTTCTCACTTCACTTCACAGGTTTTGGCGGAGGCGGAACCAGTTTTAGAAGTTGGCAATGTTCGTTTGCCATGTTCTTGTTTTAGTTTTTGTTCTGACTCCAGGTCTGACTCCTGCTTTTGCGATCTAGTTCTTCTGGATGTTTGGATTCCACTTGAGGTGTTTTCCTCCACCTTGTCCTGGTTCTGGATTGTTGTTTCTTGCAGTTGGCAGAGGCGGAACCGGAAGCGGATTGGTTCCTGATCTTGGACTTTTGGTAAAGTCCTATTTTTGTTCTTGTTTCGTCTCTGACTCTGACTCTGTTCTTTTGTGTTCCCGTCTTGGTTTGACCCCGGGTTGACTTACCCTAGTCAAAACTGTTTCCGATGTGTTCCCCTTTGCCATGGGCGGACACGGAACCGAAATGGTTCCTGAACCTGTAATTTCGGTAGGGTCATGTTTTGACTCCATTTCTGACTCCGACTCCGGTAGTGTGTATTTTTGGTGGAGTCTTGTTTCAACTCCTGTTCCAACTCTGACTCCAACAGTGTTAGAAATGACTTGAAGTCTTGGTTGCGCCCGATGTCTGCTTGATCGTTTTGGTTGCTCTGTCAGCTACGATTGCTGATGGGTCTTGGACATGTGGCACCTGGTTGAATAGTGATTGTATGGATACCAAGATAGTTATTGTGGCAGTTGCATTTGTCAACGAAGGGTGGCAAGCTCAACCGTTTTGAGTAATGGCTTTGAATGCATGAACGGCTCGTTGCAGGGAGATCTGTCAGATCCGACTAGATGCCTGATTTGAGGATGGACTTCATTGCTCTTCTAGGTCTATTACATTTTGGATGAGAGATGTATTATTCCTCATAAGTTAGACAAGTTGAGTTGAGTCGTAAATTTGTAAAGAAAGTTTGTAGTCGCGAGCTGAAGAACAGAAGGACGTGAGTTCTTGAAGAGGGTTTTGAACTGTATGTTGTGAAAACATTGTAACAGTGAATCTAAAACTCTCTGGGTGATTGTGAGCTGAACAAAGAAGTCTGGATATTGTATGTGATCAATTCATTACTATAATACAATTGATTTGACTTTGTGTGATGGGTTTTTTACCTGAAAGGGTTTTCCCATGTAAATACTATGTCATCTTTGTTCTTCTTATCATTTTGGTTTCTCATTTCCATGGTTGTATGCATCTCTATAAGTTTTAGAAACTGTTAGTTTTTCATTTTTGCTTCTCTCCCTTGTAGTAAAGGTGTTAAGGGAATGTATTCCACACTGTTGGGTCAGTAGATCTGCATTCTTTTCCCTTCATTGGATAGGTCTTTAAGTTAGTCTCTTCATCATAAATCTCAAAAATCAAAAAATCAAAAAATCAAACAACCTCAAAACATTTCAAAAACAACAAAAAAAATTCAAATATTTGAAAAAACCCAAAATGGTGCATTTGTCTCATCTCGGTTTCACCCACAATAATCACTGCTCATAATAAAGACTCGTCACTTTCATCCTTTGGTAAGTCATTTGGAAGCAAATCTAGCAGGTCCAAAAATGTGAACCTAATCGTCAAAGTCTCAAGCCTAGGTCAGTAAGCAAGCAAGTTGATCAACTCAGAGTATCAATAGCTTATCATCCAATCAATCTTATGAAAACCCTGATCACAAAATGTCCTAGGAATGCAACCTTCCTGTGATGGACATCAGCATCAAGTATCACCTTAGTTTAGCTTTGGCTAGTGGTACGAAGAAGATTAGCTTGTTTGTTTACTTTATCTTGGTATTTTAGACTTACCTTATTTTGTGCTCATTCCGAGGACCTCTCAATGATGTCTAAACAAAAAGATTTAGAGAGAAAGGAATGGGGCAATGATCATTATCTTTTTATTTTTTGTTCTTGTTGGATGTTCTTGTAAAATAACTTCATCATGCGTGCTTTATTTTGTTTGTAGGGAGGATGTTTTAGGTGTCTTGTTGACCACATAAGAAGGCTTGCATTTTTATGTTTTGGTCTGAGATATCTAGAATATCTGAACTACACTCTGAATAAGGTTTCGTTTTTCAAGTGTGAACAAGAGTTCTCCTATTTGTTTCACGAGTCAAATTCCATCACACTAGGTGCAACGCCATCCTAGTTCTTTATACCTTGATGCATTGTACCTATGTGTGTTATCAAACATAAGGAAAGTTATGCTCTTTATCTCTCCCATCCCTGGATAAGCAATACATCATCATCATTCATCATCATATCTAATAAAGTCTCGACAACTAATGGACTTGTTGGACTTCTGTACTTCTTGGATTCAAGGGTTGATCCCTCTCATTCTTCTATCCTCTTTCACACTAACAATGCATCCATCCTACATTTGCACTTTCATCTTGTATAATCACATCATATCATCATAGGACAACATCATCCATCTCTTCCATCTCACATACCTTGCATAATCATTTAAGATGTTTAAAATAATATAGATCTATTATTCTAAGCATCTTCAAAACATCTCATTTGCATCATCATCTAAGTTGTTTAGGATAATATAGATTTATTATTCTAAGCATCTTAAAAACATCTCATTTGCATCATCATCGAAGTTGTTTAAAATAATATAGATTTTTTATTCTAAGCATCTTCCAAACATCTCCTTTACATCATCATTATCATATAAATCAGCTGGTCATAGCCATCCATACATCCATTTTGAACCTCTTCGTCATGAGATAGACCTCAAATCAGATCTTTTCGCTCAATCTCTCAAGGGGGCAATGTACTAACGTACTTATTTCTACTGGGGCATCCGAAAAGATAATTTTTTTTTTTAAATTTCGATGTTGGTGACATCATTGTTTTAACCAATGCAACAAGTACATTGCTTCAAAGAGGGGCAAAACGTAGACATGAAAAATTAACATCATATTTAATCATATTCTCCTTAATTAAATAAATCAAGTTTATTCAATTAATCTCTAAATTCCTCCATGAAAATTAAATAAATTCATCATTAACACTAACATCATCCCCTTTAGCTAAATAAATCAAAATATTTATTTAACTAGGTCTAAATAATTTTCTATCTCCTTTTGGTTTATTTTAACCCATAAATATAAATCAAATAGGTCAAATCACCTAATCATCTTTTAAGTTAACTAAATCATGATTAATGTTAATCTTAATACAAGTCACATCCTCTAGCTTTTCCCACTTGCACAAATAAATCATTTAATTGATTTATTAAATCTTCTAATTTCCCTCAACTTGGCATAATAAGGAATATTCCTCCAATTTGAATTTTCCTCTCAAATGACTTGTCTCTTCCAACATAGCATTAATTCTCTTCTTACATGTCCCCCACTTGGTATTTAAGATCCCTTCTTCTCCCTCCAACAAGTCAAATTTCAAATTTGAAAAGGCCACTTAATTTCATTTATTGGCACATTGACCAAAACTTGCACAACCTTGGCCCATTCTAATTTATTACAAGTGGATTCTTCCTATTGGTTGAGGATTAGTCCCACATTCTTCAACTTTTCCTCTTCTTTCCTCAATCTCACCAATAAATTCGAGGAGTTTTCTCCTTCATTGGCATCCACAATTTGAGCTAAGTTACTCTCTCCACATTAAGAGCTAATTTTATTCACTCCATCTTCATTTGCATCTTAAGGAATTTTCATCATCATTGGCTTGTCAATGGTTGGGAAAGGGATACTTTCTACACAAAAGGTAGCACCAATCCAATATGGGATAGGTATACATTGTGCTTCTTTTATGCTTTCAATTAGTTTGTTTTATTATTTTGTTTATGATATATAATATATTATTTCATAGGAGCATTAGTTTATTTGCTTAGTTTTGAACTCAGCATACTAACGAGTGTTGAAGTTTATAGCTAATCTATAGATTTATGGTGCACATGTGAGCACCATAAATCTGCAGATTAGCTATAAACTTCAACACTTGTTAGTATGGTGAGTTCAAAACTAAGAAAATAAAATAATGCTCCTATGAAATAATACATTATACCTCATAAAAAATAATAAAACAAACTAATTGAAAGCATAAAAGAAGCACAATGTATACCTATCCCATATTGGATTGGTGCTATTCTTTGTGTAGAAAGTAGCCCTTTCCCAAACTTTGACAAGCCAATGATGATAAAAATGACTTAAGATGCAAATGACAATGGAGTGAATAAAAATAGCTCTTAATGTGGAGAGAGTAACTTTTCTCAAATTGTGGATGCTAATGAAGGAGAAAACCCCTTGAATTTATAGGTGAGATTGAGGAAAGAAGAGGCAAAGTTGAGGAATGTGGGACTAATCCTCAATCAATAGGAATAAGCCACTTGTCATCATGTGAATGGACCAAGGTTGTGCAAGTTTCTGTGAATGTGCCAATAAATGAGATTAGGTGGCCTTTTCAAATTTGAAATTCGACTTGTTGGAGGGAGAAGAAGGGGCCTTAAATGCCAACTAGGGGATATGTAAGAGGATAATTAATGCTATGTTGGAAGGGACAAGTCATTTGAGAGGAAAATTCAAATTGAAGGAATATTCCCTATTATGCCAAGTTGAGGGAAATTAGAAGATTTAATAAATCAATTAAATGATTTATTTGTGCAAGTGGAAAAAGCTAGAGGATGTGACTTGCATTAAGATTAACATTAATCATGATTTAGTTAACTTAAGAGAGGATTAGGTGATTTGGCCTATTTGATTTATATTTATGGGTTAAAATAAACCAAAAGGAGATAGAAAATGATTTAGACCTAGTTAAATAAATATTTTAATTTATTCAGCTAAAGGGGATGATGTTAGTGTTAATGATGAATTTATTTAATTTTGATGGAGGAATTTAGAGATTAATTGAATAAACTTTATTTATTTAATTAAGGAGAATATCATTAAATATGATGTTAATTTTGCATGCCTACAAGTTTAATATGGAAGATCTCATCATGTGGTAAGAAGAAATCACAACCATCAAACCATCCAGACCCATACTATATATGACACTTTATTTCATCCCATTTGTTATCCTTCTCCGCCAAATGATATCCCTCTACTAGACAAAAAAAAACCATGTTGCCTTTGATATTTACTATATTCAATGTTGGCACAATCAATACCATTTTTAACATCATATGTACCCTGCCCACAAAGTTTTGTTTTATCAAAATCAACAATTTTTCGATTAAATACATTCGAATCATCAATACCCAAAGACTTAACAAAAGTATGCATCTTTGGAGCACTGTTGCAATGAAATTCATGACCACCAATTTTTTCTATTTTATCAAAATGTGACTTTGAATATACTGTTTCAAACCTATCATGAGGTTCATCATTATTGTAACAAAAGGTGCCTTCACTATCAAAGAAAATATGTGTTGGGCATAAGAGTTCAACATCCTTATTATGTGTATATTTATGATATTCCATTGTCATCAAATCCAAAATTTGTTTACTGGTGAGTGAGCATATTTTATCCACCATATTGTTGTTATATTCTTTATTCTTCTCATCATCATAGCAACACTCAAGATTACCAAGAAACATAAAATTAGATGCATTATCAACATAGTCACTTACTTCACTTGAGTTGATGCAACATCTTGATTATCTAAAAATGCTTCATCCTCATCATACAGTGGATTTGAATATACATGAAATTCATGTTCTAGAACACTTTGGCAAAATGTCATCTGATTTTTTTCTATCTTTTCAACATACAATGGGTTTGAAGAATTTTGAAAACTATTTTTAGGTGTACAAAAATCTCCCTCATCAATCATGTCTTCATGGTACTCCACTGTAGCTAGAAGTGTCACTTACTCACTGTCAAATGGATTTGCTTCTTCTTGATCTCTATGTGAGGTACAAGAATCATTTAATTGCAAATCCACATGATTATCATCAAAGTCTATATTTTCAATGGATTCTTCATAACACTGATAGTCACAATCTATTATGCATGAGAGATCCTCTGTATCTTCATCATGTAGGCTTTCATAGCAATTATTTTAACTTGCATACCGTCCTCTATGAAATGATCATAAGCATTTTCCTCTTCATTTTTGTACAATAGACTGCTCCTTTTTGCTCCAACTTCTAATTCATTATTGTGAATGCTATGATAGTGCATCCATGGGTGCACCTCCATACCATCTAAATTATTACTGATATATCCCTCATGTAGTGTGTCTTCAACAATATCCTCAATACTGTAGTCATCTTCCAAGGTGGAAAATTGATCCTCATCAAATTCATCTTCACTCAAATCTGAAATATCACCATTGAAATTTTTACTTATACACGTTTCCTGTAATGGCTAAATAATTTGATCAACCTCCCCACATTCATCAATGATATCACTATTGTCTTCATATTGGCTCAAGAATAGTCATTTGAAATCTTCCCATGAAGATATACTTTGCACAGGTAAGCCTATAAACCATTCCCATACATTATCCCTAAAGGATCTTGAAAAAAAATTCATAATGACATGTTTAGAGGGTATGTGCAGGATCATCATGGAAAAATAGGCCCTTAAGTGGCAATGAAATTTAGAAAATCAGAGTTAGGCAACTTGACGTAAAAATTTGAATAAGTTATCTATATTATTTTGAAAATATATAAGAATAGAATTTGTAGAAAATTGAATGTAATTTCTGAACTACTAGGTTTATTTTTATTTTTTAAATCTATTTGGTGAAAATTTGAAGTTTCAATGCAGTAGTACTTAAATTTCAGGGAAAAAATAAGAAGTAGGTGTATGTCTAACCACCCTAACCACAATAAAATGATAATATTGTTTTATAAGATTTTGGATATAAGTAGGGAACTCATGTCCTTATGTGATGCATATTTTTTTGTAATTTTTTTGCAAGTAAATAATTAATTATGATTTTTTTATTACAACTTTTCAAAAATATAAAAACTCGTATGTCTGACCACCTTAACTTGGTCATAGCTTCATGAGATTCATTTTTTTTTAATCCTATAGTATGTGAAGTATAGAATATGACGCATGTTTTGGATTCAAAAAAATGTGTTACCATTTGAAAGCTATAGATTTTTTTCAATCATCCTATCAATCAGGACTTTAGTCGTAATTCAAATAGAAAATAAATAATAATTATTTATTGAATTCAAAGTAAAGCATAATTTATATTGGTGGAAATATGAGAATCTCCTTTAAAAGCCCTTTTCATTTCATCAATTTTGGGTAAAAAAAGAGTCATCAGCCACATGGGCCATCATATCACTTATATATCGCCACTTTTCGGCCCATCATGATCTTGCACATACCCTAGAATAAATTTGAATGTCCATAATGAGATCCAAAAATAATTATCATTGTACATGCTTATGACCTGACTCATATCCTTCTCCATGAAATTTAGGGAGATTCTTCGATAGTTCTATTAGCTCGTAGGGATAAGGATTTGGGTAGCCTTGAATATTTTTGAAATCAAGTGGTTTGTACATTTTAAGATCCAATACCCTTATTTGGAGAAGTATCGGCTATTTTTTTACTTCTACTTGTTGTTGTAATCTTTGATTGATATTGCCAAGAGGGATGGAATCGCTTTGTAGATTTTGACATTAAGTGTGATATTGATAATGCTCACCATACTGATTATATTCATGATCCTGATAGATTACTAGTCTCTGACCAGGAGGGACAGGATAATAATAATTTCTTTTTAATGATTATGGTGAAGAAATTTTTTGTCTTGCATGATATGCATTACCTCCATTTCCAAAATTCCTAGTTTCATTATGTGGCACTTGTGGTGTCCAAGGTTTGCTTGCATTTACATATTCATTCTTATTATAGAATGGCCTATTTTGTGATGCATTTGGAACACATTTGACTCCCAATTTTAGTAGTTGTTTGTCCAATTGTAGCAATTATTTTTCCAATTCTTTATACTCTCTTATTAACTATTACCTTCTCACTAACATCTTGATAAGAAATTTGAAGCAATTTTTTATCTTTTATTTTTGAATGGAAATAGTGTTGCTGTTCCAAAATGTTTATGCATTATCTATCAATTTTTAATAGATTCACCATCTACATTACTCAAAAGTAGAAAAATAAAATGTATTTTGAAATTGTTCTTGGTTTACCCTAGCAAAATCCCCTTAATTATGTGAGATGACAAAAATGCAAAATAAATTTATGACTCTATAAGGGAAGACGATTGGCTACTAGATTTCTTCAAGTTCTCCCTAGTGGATTCACCAAACTATTGGATGTGTGACTCGGATGGGGAGTACAAATGACACAATTTTGAACCTCTGGTTGAAGACCAACTTTGAAACTTTATCGACTCTATAAATGGATAGGCTGCAACCAAATTTCTCTTGAATCTCCCCCAACAGAGTCGCCAAATTGTTGGGTCTAAAAAATGTAAGTTACAAATCCTAAGAGGGTGTTAGGCTCTATGATTAGACTTGCAACATTCTTGAACCAATGAATGGAGATAACCTATGCGGTTGACGACTCCCTGCACTTCAGGCTCTGCTAGACCTAGGCGGGTAGACCTTTATAATGGTGCAAATTAGAGGAATGTTTGACTCATTTGAATTTATGGATCTATCCACAGTGGAAATTAGTGTGGGATAGATAAAATCTTGTTAACTACTCCTACTCCTAGTATTGGATTTGAAATGTGAATGTTTGAATAAGATTTTATGGAATTCTAAAATGAAATGGGTAAGAAAAATGCCTACTTTTATTGGGCTAATGGAGTCAAGAGGTGAATGATATGTGACTTAATTACTGGCTACAATTCAAATTGCTTCGCACTTGTGACTGTTTATAGCTCATATAAACGTGTTAACTATCAAACTCTTCTTATCGATCGAAATGATTCTTACCAGGTTACTGTGATTAATTAATACAAAATTTTAATCCTTCCTTGAAGGAACTAGTTAAATGAATCACATAAAAGCAACAAGTGTGCTCTGATAAATCAAATACTTCTAATTTGAATAACAAGATAGAACCAAACTAGAAACAATATGATAATTTTATTGATTATGGGGCTCTTATCGATCCAAATAATACTTCTAGATTACTATGATTGACTAGAAGGATTTTAATTATTTTACAGAAACCAATTAATCACATCACACAAGAACAACAAATGTGCCTTGATAAACTGAATATATCCTTGATACACCACTTTAAACAATAAGGAAGATATCAAGTTGGATACAACCAAATAATCGTATATTCTCAAAAAACAATTGAGACAAAAAATTTGATCACCAAATTAAATCTTCTTGTCCATTATATTACTTCAAAATATTTTGCAATAGACATCATGATATTTTGTTTCGGCAACTATTCCACCTATCCCACTACCTAACTCTTAATAATAATGATTCTCTCCTTTGATTTCATTTTGGCATATATACATTATTTTAGGATTATGACCCCTCATATTTGTTCGCTGCATCTCTTCAGTATTCTTCTTCTTCAACAAAAATATTTAATTAATTTCCTTTAGAAAATTAAATATTTTAATCTTCATTATTTGATTCAAAATAGTGCTTTTGTTGGAATATCACATCCATTTTTTTATTGACTAAATATATAATTTGGGTAAAAATAATTACCCGTCTTTTAACTGCCTTGGTGGAAAATATTTTACTTATTGGGAAAATATTTTATGCTTTACTCCTTTAAATAATTTCTCATCTTCATATTCCCTCGATAAAAATGTGAAGTTTATATTTCTCAAAGTGATATTGTCCTCCATTATAATCACACTTTGTTCAAAATTTTATCCATATTTTGATGATATGCATTCATTTTAACAAGGTGACCTTACCTTATTGGGAGACATCAAAATACTTCTCTCGAAATCAATTGTCTCACCGATGAAGTATAAGTGGTGTTTGGTATGCTAAAAGTTCCTTTGGTCACCGCCCAATGTCTTTCCGATGAGTATAAGTCATTCTTCATCATCATCAGGCTAACATGACCCATCGTAAGGAAAATAAGTTACTCTACCGATGCATTTTGGTCACCTTGATGTGTTTCCTTTTACTGCTTGATCAGCTATGAAGGGTTGGTGAGACTTTCCCTGAAATCATTTTCATTAGTATGACTTTCATCATCGGAGAGACCTGAGGCTTTTAGTCTAATCATACATGTCTCTCCAATATGTTTCCTCCATCGCTTTGTCCATTTGGCTGAATCAGTAAGGCTCTCCCTGA
Organism: Sequoiadendron giganteum; assembly: GCA_007115665.2. Taxonomy (NCBI): domain Eukaryota; kingdom Viridiplantae; phylum Streptophyta; class Pinopsida; order Cupressales; family Cupressaceae; genus Sequoiadendron; species Sequoiadendron giganteum. The sequence goes on along the minus strand of CM021103.1, from coordinate 682,101,231 downwards.
AACTTCCTTCATCGGTGTGACCCATAAGATCGGTGAGATCCAAGGGATTCTAGTTGATAGTAGATATCTCCCCGATATAATAGAACATCAATCTTATTGGTAGGAGTATGTGTAGCTCTGGCCGATGAAGCCTCCGTCGGTGTGACTTTTGAGATCGACATAACTTGAAAAAATTTCTTCCACTGCTTTGTTGATGCCAATGGACCTGCATCGGTGGAATGATAAGCTATGTCCTCCTGATTATGAAATCTTATTATCTTCGAGGCCTTTTAATCGCTATGACCTAGCTCATGTCTCCCCAATATTGTAGGAAATGTTCAAATGAAGGATCTATGACATGTTGATCGGGAAGATATGTGTATGATCTCTTCAATAAGGAACAATTATCCATGATATGAGAATCAGCTCTGCTATATTTTGGGTAGGCATCAAATGATAATGGACCTAAATGATGAATTGAGAAATGGCAACAGAAAAATAAAGATAAAGCTTGAGGAAAAACTCAAAGGCACATAGATCAATTACTTTTCTCTATTATGATCAGGGGAATATTTGTATGCAAAAGTCCATATTTATGGGATTTTGGAATGGATGTTGTCACACAAATCTCACTGATTTGTATTGATCACAAAATTGATGTGAAATAAATTTATGTGGGGACTAGCAGATAAGTAGATGGAGGCTGGTGAAAATGTGAGAATTTTCTAGTCCTAACAGGTTCCACTAGCCCTTGTGAGCTTATGTGTTTTGTTCACATAGTGAACATTGTGTTCCACTTGTAAACTTAGATAAACAACTTAGATCTGATCCATAGCATGCGAGACAAATGGTTGAAGCTTGATTCACCCCTCTTGTTTTTGTTTTCTTTTCTTCTTTATGTCTTTGGCAATGTATGCTTGTTCCTTTTTATTGCTTCATATATTATTTTCATGTGTGTTCTCTTTGTGCCTATGTTGGTTTTGCATAGGATCTTGATCTTGGGGGCTTGATCATCCCTCTTGATCATTTTCATTCTATCTGACTAGCATTGCTTTATTTGGACCCCTCTTGATGCGTGTTTATCCAATTTAGTGCGAGTTTAAAGAAATTTCATCCTCTCACTAAAGTGGGGGCTAAATGTAGTGTATAAAAATGTATCCCTCTATATTTTCACTTTTTTTGGCCCTCTACTAAAATTGGGCTTCTTTATGCCTTATTTGGTACTACTTTTCATCCACAAGCCTTAATTAATGCATCTTTCTAAGGATAATCCTGACACATAAGTAATGAAAAATCAAAATTCAGTGATTTTGGATTGTGTGGCCCAAATTTAGTGATCTAGGACTGATACACCACCTTGGGTATATGGGTCCCACCGAAGTTTTGGGGCCTAGATCTAAATTTCACATAAAACTAATCCTTTCTTGAAAAATATGTCCCAAGTTTAGTCTAATTTGGACTCATACACCCCAACTAGCATAAGATTCGTGCTTAGCTTAGACCTAATTTAAATTCAAATTCTTGGGAATATTTTATTCTCCTAGATCTGATGTTGGCTTGTAGTGTTGAAATTTTGGGAAATTTGGCATTGGGTAATGAACCATAAATTTTAGGGGAAAGGGGGTTTTCTAGCACTTCTAGGGTTTTCACCTAAAAGGAGAGAGTTCATTCACACCCAAAATCTAAGGGTTCGTTCAAGATTAAGTGCTAATAAATGGGAAATGTGCAAATATTGAAAAATAATGAAAGAAACTAACTATTAAATGCAAACTAATGAAATGCAAAAGGGTATTGAAAACACTATATAAAATGACGTAAAATCTATGCAAACTATAACAATTTTTTTTTTTTGGAGAGGTGCACTTGGATGAATCCTTGAAGTTCTTAGATTGAGTGCTTGATTAAGAAGAATGAGAAATAAGAGATTGAAAATGTTGTTGGGGGTCTTAAAATGAGGGGAAAACCCTTTATTTATACATGATTTTCCCTAATTTCCCCAAAATATCTCATCATAGGTCAACCTTAGGGTTTAGAGGACAACATCCTGCTAGAATATAAAAAATAATTTTGATTTTTATGCTAAATGGGACTGTCGCCCAAGGTGGTGAATTGGTCCCAGCAGGGAAAATTTGCTAATTATCAGGAATTAAAATGTGTTTAGTGATGTTTAATGGGATTTTCTTCTGAAAAACACTTAAGTAGGTCCTATAAGTGTATTAAGGGGCCATTTTAACATAATTAAGGGTCAATTTATTGATGACAAGCCTCGGAAAGTGTTAGAGTTTGTTACAACTCCTTACAACACTTTGAAATGAGGCTTGGTAAGTGATAAAAAGAGGTTATTTAGGCAAATTATAATAAAAAGGTCCTAGAAAAGTATGAAAATGGGTTAGAACACTTCACAACACCCTTGTAAGACATCATTAGGTTCTCATTGATTTACAAGTGTTCAAGGCCTAATGTGAATGTGTTGTCCACATTTAACATTAAATCTAAGCAAAATCAGGCCAAAATCCATAGGTAAGGCCCAAATGAGTGAAAATGTCGAGGATAAATTTTTGGTGACACATTTAGTCCCCACTTTAGCGAGAGGATGAAATTTCTTCAAAATCACACTAAAGTATCATAACATGCATATCGAGAAAGATCCAAATGCACCCATGATGGAAAGATGAGATAAAAATAATAAAGAGGTTTGATCAAGCCCCTAGGATCAAGATCCAATGGAAAGAAAAACATTAGCATAAAAGATCAAACAAGAAAGTGATATGAAAGAATGAAAAGAAAGGGGAAAGTTGGATCAAGCTTCAACCGTTTGTCTAGCTAGTTTTGGATTAGATCTAGGCTATTTGTCCGTAAAGATGTGTACTCACTCTAAGGCGAAAAAACTCATGATTGTTCACCAGGTGAGAAGACCAAAAAGGTGATACATACACACTCATGGCTGGTATGCACTCACACACACTGGTGGCTATGGGGAAATTCGTGCCACTAGTTGGGCTTCCACTTAACTATACCAAAGTTATAACTCCTGATAAACTTGACAAGGCACCCCAAAAGACAAATGGTTTTTGAACTTCATGAGACAAGCAAAGATGAACAAGTACAACATGGCACCATAGGTATGCAAACTGTGTTATGCAAGGTGGCCATATATGAAAAATAAAAAAAGTAAAATGCAAAAGAATGTTCAAAGGAATCTTGCTTAGTTCATGTGAGGTCTTTAACTTAGAGAACATTGTGTCTAATGTCTCAAAGAGAGGATTGATTGAAGAATAGAAAATTTGCAACTTAGGGGATGCAGTGTTTCAGATCAAGCTACCAAGAGGAATATAATATGCTAAGATAGATCACATTTATGAAGGACATTAGACCCAATGTCATCCACAAAGCGACAAATGCATCATATGAAATAATAATGCTACACTAAGAACAAATAAAAGGAAAAAAATGTAGAAAGAAATAATACAAATATTTGTTCCCACTTTAAAGGAATTGCTACACTTCATTTTGTGAGCAATTACTTTAAAGTAGCAAAATGAAAAATGCAAAAAAAGAAAGAAAATGACATGAGAGACAACTTGGAAAGCTTTATGCTAAGTGATATGTTTCCATGTAAGGCTACATCATGCAAAGGAAATTTAAGAAAGGAAAGAGGGGTTTCCCCAAAAAGGAAAATACTAAACACAAGGGATCTATGGATTTGGGATTAGTATGTTTGTTTCTTCAATGTTTGTTTAGAGAGCTCAAAACTGTCATCATCCCCCAAATACATAGAACTAGAAGAATTACACAAAGAGAGTGAAAACAAATAAAAAGAAAGAGTCGTTTTGGGTCAACATGGAAGAGACATAAGGTGTCTCAATGCTTTGCATCATCCCCAAAAGGAAAAAAAAATCTAATGAAAAATAAAAAGAAAGAGAGCCTTTTGGGTCAACATGAAAGGGACATTTTAGTCTCAATGCCTTGCATCATCCCCAAAAGGAGAACAAAAGTAAAAGAAAAAGAAAAGGGTTCTTTTGGGTCAATATGAAAGGGACATTTTAGTCTCAATGCATTGCATCATCCTTGAAAGGAAGGAAAAGAAAAAAGAAAAAGAAAAGGGGCCTTTTTGGTCAACATGAAAGGGACATTTCAATCTCAATGCCTTGCATCATCCCCAAAAGGAAGGCAAAAAGAAAAAGAAAAAAGTGAAAGAAATGAATGACATATTGAAGAATGAACGCACAAATAGAAGAATGTCACAAAGAGAGGGAACATCAAATAGAAAAATATCGGGGAACACATTATGCACAGGCACACACACAAAAGAAAAAGAAAATTCAAAAGACTAGTACGGCAAATGCAATTCAACCATCTAACAATTCATCTACCTTCTAATCTTGTTCAGTGTATAATGTGGGTGGGCGACTAGCTAAAGGGACAATAACAATTGCAGAACTAGCATCAAGGTTCATGCTCGTCCTAGGAGAGTTGTCATGCAAGCTCATGCAAGAGGAAAAAATTGATGTGTTCAAATTTTTATGCACCTCTTCATCTATTTTAGCAATCTCATCATCACCGTCATTGAGATTAATGACAATAAGAGGATGAATGATGATGCCAGTTAAAGCGTGTAACTCTAGTTGTGGTTGTTGTATAGGACCATGTTGTGTTGGTTGGGGAGGAGGATCATCATGCATTGCTTTTGTCAAGTGTGGATTATGATTTTATTTATTTTCTTCTTCATGTAACTTGCGAGCAAGGGCATGACACTGATGCATATGCTCCCTAGCTCCTCTGTTTCTTTTGATTTTGTTATCAAGTTGTGTTTATGAAGGAGTGGGTTGATCAACCATAAGTTTATTTTCATCCCTAGGGCAAGGAAAAAAAGGAACTAAGGGTGGTTGGGTGATCCCACAATATTGGTTTACAATTTTTGGGAAAATTGGACACTGAACTAATTTTTTTAACTAAATCATCACTTTTAGGCTCCTATAGCGGCTAAACGGTGAGGAATTTGAAGATGATACAAACTAGTGATTTGTGAAGTTTTTCTATAGATTCTAAATAAAAAAAATTCAAAAATTTTGGAATCAGATTGCACTTATTTTTCCATCTCCTTCAAAAACTGGATTTTAAAAAGGAGCGGCATGTTTAAGGAGTGACGATCACCATATACAACATAATTTTTTTTGTATGAAGGATAAAATTCTAATTTTTTCGAATTTAAACAAGTTTTTTCCTTCATCAATTTTTGAAGTCAAACCAATTACAATTGAAACATAGGCGGACTATATACAACATAACTTTTTTTGTATGTATCAAAATTCAAATTTTTTTTTTTAATGGATCAAGGACATCAAGACCCAACCTAAACATATTTTTTCAAATTTTATTTTGATAATCTACTATTTTTCCACCTATGCAGAACAAAGAGCTTGATTTTTCAGTGAAAAACCTATGTTTAATAAAACTAAAAAAACACATATATAATAAACCAGAACATATTAAAATTATATTTGTTGGATAGATCGTTTTAAAGACTACCATGATCATTTGAAATAAATTTTAAATGAATTTATTTGATCCCCCAAAAGTTAAATCAAAAGTGATTTTTTATCAGCATTTTGATAGGTGTAAAGGAAACTCCATTGTAGGTATATCCAAGGGGGTTTGATCTAAGGTGGTTTGACCAAACTCTCTTCAATTGGAATCAGTAAAATGGAACATTTTAAGGCTTAAATCATTATATTTTCTAAAAATATGTGATTTCAGCAAAAATTAGAATCTCCCAGAAATTGTAAACCAGCTTTGTGGGATCACCTGGTTGTTCATCCTCTTTCTCCTTTGCTTTGTAAACTTGTTTTATACAAGGAGGCATAAGAAAGTTACATTCACAATCTATAGGCCTCTTGGATGAGGTAGGTGAAGTGTCAGGTGTTGGTTGAGCTTGGTGAGGGGGGTCTCATTCAAGTTGAAGCATGGTTTGATCTAGGATGGGAGTGGCAGATGTGGATGGGGACATGTTGTGAAGAGATAATTTAGTTATTTTATTTGCTTTAAACTTTTGGTAAGCAAAAAAAAAAAAATCTCTTCAAGGCATGATGGGTTCCATGGGCTTGGGTCAAAAGGATTCTAAGGAAAAGTTTCCTTTGGAAGACAAGGGGTTAAAGCCGCTATGATGGACAATGAATATATCATTGTCAACTGGAAACTTTAAGCATTTGTGAAGAACCGAAGGGACAACTTTCATTGAGCAAAGCCATGGAAGGCCTAGCCTCAAATGAAACTAATCCGACTACGGGATGATGGAGAATGTAACATCCAATGTTTTAGGTCCTATTTGTAATGAGAGGATTATCAATCCTATTGTAGGGCAAGAAAAACCATTGTGCATTTTGATCCATGCTTTAGGTTTATCATAATCATCTTGATAGAGATCATGTAATACCAAAAATTCCTTAGTGATCACATTCTCTCCACAGGCGGGATCTATTAATATCCCATTAGTGGACTTATTATAGATACAACCAGCTATGTAAAGAGGACCATCAAGTACATTTTTAAGTATATCTTGAGAGGAGAGAGTAATATCAAGAGATGTCTTAGGTTGGCCTTTACAAGGGATAACGTCTATCGCAACCACCATTTCATCCATGGGATTAACATGGGTCACATGTTGGAATAAGATCAGAATGTTCATCATTTGTATCAACATTCATAACATCATTCTATGGAGTTTTACTAGCATCGAAAACGGAAATATTATGTTTAGGCATGGGATTGGTGAAAATTTGCAAATTTTGGTTGCGAGGAGCAACAGACTTATTGCCTTGATCATTAACACCTGCAATGGATAGATGGCCAGAATCGATTAGATCTTGAACAAGATGCTTAAGACGCTTGCATTGCTCTGTTTCATGTCTATTTTGTCTATGAAAATGGAAATAGTCTTTGGAGTTAAATTTTGGAGGTAAGGGCTTGCTAGGATCAGGTGTGTGGATGGTAGGTAAGGTAATAATTTGTTGTTGTAAAACTTGAGACATTATGTTATGAAGGGTATCTGGTAAAGACCTGTGAAATGTCTTTTTGGATTGCACCATAACTAAAAGGTACCACATTTTTAACAGTGGCTACTTGGTTATTGATAGGTGGAGATGGATTTTGAGGATGGTTAAATTGTAAGAACCCTTTGTTTCTTTCTAAAGGGTTGAGAATTTTTTTGGTTGGTATTTTCATATTTCTCAATTCTACTAGAAGTGTGTTGTTATGAGATGCCATGAGTCTCTAACTTCTTCTCACTAAGGTGTCAACAATAGGACACCAAACACTCATGCAAATTTTTATAAATGTGAGGTGAATTGAAATGAAATGCAATGCAAACAAGGAGCACCAAAATGTTGATAACTAAATTTATGGAAAACAAAACAAAAATACAGAAATACCAAGAAGAAATGTAGGAAATGCAAATTAAATTCTAGAAAATGCAGTGAAAAACATGCAAATGGACTAAATCACCTAGGGTGATGATTTAGTCCTAGTAGTGAATTTTTTTGACAATTTTCATAATTTTTAAATGGCTTTTATGATTTTTAGGCTTTTCAAATGCAGCTACAATATGAAAATGTAGAATTTTTGGAATTTTTGAATTAAATGCAATGGAAAAATGCAAGCTATATGAGCTTTTCACTAATGCAATTTTCGAAACCCTATAAGTGTTAGAGAACCCCCTTTCCCCTAAAATTTGTGGTTCATTTTGGTGAACCCACTTTTTGAACATTCTTACTTCTTATTTTACATCCTACGAATAGCTTGCATCAACCATGCATTAAGGTTTTGCATGGGTTTGGATTCTAGCACTTCTAGGGTTTTTACCTAAAAGGGGAGAGTTCTTTCACAACCAAAATATGAGGGTTCATTCTAGATTAAGTGCTAATGTGTATGAAATGTGTCTAAATGCTGAAAACTAATGAAAGAAACTAACTATTAAATGCAAACTAATGAAATGCAAAAGGGTATTGAAAACACTATGTAAAATGACCTAAAATGTATGCAAATTATAAGAGAAATAAAGAAAGCTAGAGAGGTGCACCTGAAATTTGAAGAGTGATAGAGAGGAGCTCTTGAATCTTCCAAATTCTATTGTTGAAGGCCAATGGGACACTTACACCAAGCTGGGCGACTTAGTCCTGCTTTGGCGAGATTGCCAAAATAGGTTTCAAGGAAAGAGTATGTGCAAGATCATGATGGGCCAAAAAGTGGCGATATGTAAGTGATATGATGGCCCATGTGGCTGAAAACTTTTTTATTACCCAAACTTGACGAAATGAAAAGGATTCTTAAAAGAGATCCCTAGCTTTCCATCAATATAAATTACGCTTTACTTTGAATTTGATAACTAATTATTATTCATTTTCTATTCGAATTATGACTAAAGTCTTGATTGATAGGCTGATTGAAAGACATTTATAGCTTTAAAAAAATATCACATTTTTTGAATCTGAAACATGCGTCACATTCTATGCTTTGCATACTATAGGATTAAACAATAAATAAATTTCTTGAAGTTTTAACCAAGTTAAGGTGGTCAGACATATGAGTTTTTATATTTTTTAAAAGTTGTAATAGAAAATTCATAATTAATTATTTACTTGGAAACAAATTACAAAAAAATATGCATCACATTAGGACATGAGTCCTCTACTTATATCTAAAATCTTATAAAAAATATTATCATTATATTGTGGTTAGGGTGCTTAGACAGACACCTATTTCTTATTTTTTCCCTGAAATTTAAGTACTACTGCATTAAAATTTCAAATTTTCACCAACTAAATTTTTTTTCTAAATAAACCTAGTAGTTTAGAAATTACATTCAATTTTCTACAGATTCTATTCTTGCAAATTTTTGAAATAATATAGATAACTTATTCAAATTTTTAGGTCAAGTTGCCTAACTCTGATTTTCTAAATTTTCATCACTACTTAAGGGCCTATTTTTAACATGATGATCTTGAACATACTCGAAATGGGTTTCCAAATCTACAAATACCACTTTTCAAGCCTAGCAGTGGGACTAATTCACCAATAATTGCAACTTAGTCCACTTGTAGCTTTCGAGAATCTTGAGGCTGGAATCCATAGCCTTCAACTTGTACTCCTGCTCCTGATAGAAACCCAGATCCGAATCTTCAGATTTTGACCTGTAGGTTGTCTTCAAGCTCCTTTTAGGGTTTGTTTACTTTGAAATATGTTGATGTGATGTTGACACCTTTTATCACCTTGCTCTTTGAAAAATTTGCATATAAGACCTATAAAACACACATGTAAAGATGGGAAAAAGGGTTAGGGTTAGAGAATAAAGGTTTTCCTTAGTCAAACCCCATTTTGGTAATCAAACCCTAGATAATGAAATGAAATGTAAAGGGAAAGATGATTGAACAACATGCAAGTGCCACAACTCACCAAATGGATGAATGCTTGAGTGCTTACTTGAGAAGAATGAGAATTAGGAGATTGAAAATGTTGTTGGTCTTAAAATAAGGGGAAAACCCTTTATTTATAGATGATTTGCCCAAATTTTTAGAAAATACCTCATCACAAGCCAACCTTAGGGTTTAGATTATAATATCCTGCTAGAATATTAAAATAATTTTGATTTTTATGTCAAATGGGACTAAGTTTCCCAAGGTGGCAACTTGGTCGCACAAAGGAAAATCTGCTAATTATCAAGAATTAAAATGTGTTTAATGATGTTTAACGGGATTGTCTTTCAAAACACACTTAAGTAGGGACTATAAGTGCATTAAGGGACCATTTGAACATAAGAAATGATCAATTTATTGATGAAAAGGCTAAGAAAGTGTGATATTTTGTTACAACTCCTTACATCACTTTGAAATAAGCCTTGGTAAGTGATAAAAAGAGGTTATTTAGGTAAATTATGATAAAAAGGTCTTAAAAAAGTTTGACAGTGTTTTACAACAATTCACAACACCTTTGTAAGACATCATTAGGTTTTCATTTATTTATAAGCATTCAAGGCCTAATGTGAATGTGTTGGCCACATTGCAACATTAAATCTAAGCAAAATTGGGCCAAAATCTATAGGAAAGGCCCAAATGAGTGAAAACGTCAAGGATACATTTTCTTTGCAACACAAGTCAAAGCAAAAAGTTGTTTCACATTTTTGGCCAACTAAATAGTTCTGAGTGGAACATTTTCAGCCATAAACATTTTGACCGAATAGGTTACAGTCGAAACCATGTGGTGTGTACATGGCAGACAATGTTTCAATCGAATAAGTTTCGGCCAAAACCAAAAAATTCAAAATTTTTCGCTTTCTTGATTTGAAATTGGCTTGTTTTATATGCACGGTTTCAATAGAAATGGTTCCATCTGAAACCCTTTCTACCAAAACTATCTATGTGGCATTCTATTTGGTAGCCAACTCATCTTTTCTTGTGAATTTTTTAAAACTTTCAACTTTAACAGAGTATTTCTTTAGTTAAAATGTATTTATAAAAAAAGAAGAAAAATATCCTTTTGTAGAGCTTAGAATGGTGAATCCAAATATTTATTTTTTAAAATATTTTGATTAATTTTAATATATTTTATTTTTAAAATAATGCAAGTATGTTGTTAAAGTTAAAAAAGAGGCTAATTAGAAATTTAAAAAAATATTAAAACATATTAAAAACTTTAAAAATTATATGGTGCACTAGAGGAGAGAGTTCTCTTCATAAGGGTATAATTTGGTTTTTTATAAATGATTAAAAGATAGACAATAGTTGACGTCCCATGAAAACTATAAAATTTTGACAAGTTTGACTTAGAAATGTTATTATGACAAAAATATACATCAAAATTTGGTTTTTTATTCCCATGCATTAGATATTGAACTTACCTATTTGGAGAAAAAAAATTAGGGAGAAATGAAGTTTTTTTCAATTTATCTCTTCACATCCTGTGAACGTCACTTTTTTCTAAAATTTTTAGCATTCCAAAATCTATACTTAAATTTATAAAAAAAGAACGATTTTTTTTTTTTTTTGAAAAATTACAAGAATAAACTTCATCAAAAGTTCTATATTTCATTAGTTTACATCATTTTGAAATTAAAATCATAAAGACCACTTTTATATGGTCAAAGCTCAAAATATTTTTTGATGTTGATTGATTCCTTTATAAACTGTAAAACAAGTTTGTGCTTTTACCTAAAATGTATAGTTAGTTGAAGGGTACTCCACATCCCAAGAATTAAGAGGATTCTTTTAATTTTCTAATGGTGAGAATTGCATCCATGTACATTTTCTTTATGTGTCAATTTTTAATGGTGTTGTAACTAAACAAGAGTTGTATGGTAGTCTTGTTTGTGTCAAATGGTTGCAGGATGGTTTTGTACACTTATTTTTAGAATATTTTATAATTTGATTATATGGAGATTTTGTAGAATAATAAATATTTTTATGTGATTAGTTATTAACTAAATTTGGTAGTTGTAGATTTTAATTTTCTATTTACTTACACTTTTGGTTATATATGTACGATGTTTATTCACAAAAATTAATGGAGATAGTTGAAAAGAATTATTCAATATATTTTAAAGATCAATAGAGAATTTTGGATCATGCTTGTTTGGAGTGAAATCCAATGATGTGTGACTCACTAGTTGTCAACTATGGATTGATCATTCTTCACTACAGAGTGACTACATCGACAATTGAAGAATGTAAATTCACTAATTTTCCAAAGAGGGCTAGAGAGAGTACTCGAGTCATCATATTGGATCTAGATATATTTTCTGCTAGAGGATTTTTCTTTTGTGTTGATGTATACTTTTATTCATTAATTTTTTTAGCTTTTTGGTCTAGGATGGGTCCACAATTTTGTATAGTGTTGTACCATAATTTTTGGGGTTGTTTGGATTGAGTTATCTATCTCTCCTCCTTTTGGAACTTGGTTTGTTCCTACACACTATGAGTAGGCATGAATTTTTGATGAGTTGAATCACATAAAATTATATCATCATGATTTTGTAGTTTCAAAAAGAGAGGTAGCTCATTAGAGACTTTATTTGCTCACTGCTTTTGTAAATATTCATTATGAGGGAGAAATGATAGAATAATAACCATTTTTCCCATTGTTCATAATGAAGGATGATGTAAGATAATGAACATTGTTTATGCGATTAGTTATTAGGTAGTTGTAGATTTTAGTTTTATCTTCAATTACATTTTTTGGTCTATATGTGGACAACATTTATTCATATAGATAAATGGAGATTGTCGGAAACCCTTCTCTTCTATATCTTACATTTCATCATATTTTAGAAGAAAATTCATAAATGATTGTAGCATCAAAAATTGTCACCCTTGATAATTTCACACTAGGTTTTTCTCCTCCCTATGTGCTTTGACCTGATTTGCATTAATTACTCATTTTTATAAACATTACCAAAAAAATAAAACATGATAAATCAAAGTAGGAATTTAATATTTTCCCCCAACACTTTGGATCCCTATAAAGGAAGAATCCAATGTAGGTCACCCTCCACCCTAGACTAGCTATTCCTATTTTGGCTCCAAATTCTAATATGTCAATGTTGGTAATTTATTATTTTTAATTTCCAATTCCAAATGTCGGTTCTTGGTATTTAATTTTTGGGAAATTAGATTAATCGCATATAAATATATAGTATATTCACCATTTTCAATACTAATTAATTCCTATCAATTTTGGTGAGAAAATAAAAGATCCTAAAATAAGTCAAGAGCATTTAAGATAAATTTTTTGAGGATTATTACAACATTTCATCATTCAAGAATCATTTCAGATCTTATGTAAGTTTTTCATATGTTTGGATACATTTTGTTATGTGCAATAACAATTTTAGGTCTTCAAATCAAACCAAATCAAGAAACAATTGATCCTTGAAGGTGATAAGCATGAATTTCCATTGAGGATATCGAATCGAAGTGGTGTGTTGTAGAAAATTTTCAATTCATTACTTGTTGATCAATTAGTCTCTATCCCTCAAAAATGATAAATTTTTTTTTTTCATCAACTTTTTCATTATGGAGGTAGGACTACCAATACGGGGTTTGACTTAGGCAATCCCCTATATGGCATGACCCTTTCCCTCTTTCCATGTGTGCAAGTCATCTATCTAAAGTGAATTGGAGGAGTTTTGAAGGCTATTTGTTCATTCATGCACCCTAACCCTACAAGTTGACAAGTGACACAATCTACATTTTCTCATTAATAGATGAAGTTTTGATGACAACCCTTGGAAGATAGAAGCTATAGACTAGTTTCCCAAAGCTCATATTTTTATATCTAAGAAAAGAAGAAGATAGTCTAAGGAATCCTTGCACCCTAGACAAGAAAGATTAAGCTCAAATTTGAATACTAGATTCTTTTGTGTCTACCCTTTGTATTTCAGGAATCAATATTTATTTGTCTACTTTCAGTTTCTTAGAATTCATAATAGAATGATGGATTTTCATAGTTTACATAGCTACATCATTACATCATATCAACAATCAATTTCAAATTCATCATCAACCCCAAGAAGGAATTCAAATCCAAGGTTGGTTGACCCGCATTTTAGGTTGCAAGTCAATCTCACACCCTTGTTGATTTGAAATCAAATATTTAATGGAAAAGGATGATCAACTGATCTAGACATTGGACCTATGACCCCTTTTCCACCTAAAAAATGCTGAAATTATTATTTTTTTAATAATATCCTTGATAGAGAAGAACAATTGATTTAAAAAATTATTTCATGTCATTTATTGTATCTTCTTATTTCTAGTACACAACCAAATACATTTGTTTAGAAACCATTCCTTGTGCTTCTTGAACATTAAATTCAACATAAAATCTCATGTTTATGTAATTTGGAGAAAGATAAAACTTTAAAGATGTATCATAGATTTTGGCACCACAAGACTCTCTAACACTTCTAGGGTTTTTCACCTAAAAGGAGATAAGTAGGCCAGAATGTCAATGTTTACACTCAAGATTATGTAAATGTGGTTGAAGTATGACTAAATGGAAAGATCTAAGTGCTAGAAATGGATAAAGTTAATCAAATACTAATGTAGAACCTAGAGACCTAGAGAGATGAATAGAAATGCAAATGAAATAGAATATAAAATTAAAATAGAAAGCATGCACCTGGAAATATTTTGAAGACTAGAATGAGGGCTGAAAATGTTGTTGATTCTAAATTTTTAGCCTATTGGGACACTTCCGCCAAGCTGGGCAACTTAGTCCCAGATCTAGAAAATTGCACTAGAGCCTATTTCAGCAAAATGGGTATCAGAATCTACAAAAAACTCCGAAAAATATGTATAGTGGGACTAAGTCACTACTAATGGTGACTTAGTCCACTTTAGCTTTCCTGAAAGTCTGAAAGTGGAAACAGAAGCCCTCGTTCTTCACTTTCTACTCCTCTAGGTATCTAGTTCTGAAACTCTAGTTTTTGACAATGTATGAGACTTTTTGTGGATATTTTTCCCTAGACAACAAGGAGATGTCTTCCACAAGCTTTCAATCCATTATTCAATGATCTCCAAGATTTCAAGATGCTTAAATCTACAAACACACAAAGAGAGGAAGATAAATGTTGATTGTTAAGGCATGGGGGTTTTCCTTAGTCAAACCGCTTTTAGGTAATCAAACCAAAATAAAGGAATAAGATAATGAAGCATGAAATAGAAGGAGTTGGAGACTTTCCATGATGATTTTATCTTGGACTTCTATAGCAATGATTGAAGAATCTCCTCTTGAATGCTTGCTTGATGACTTAGAATGCTCAAACCCTAGCTTGCTTGAGAAGAATGAAGGATGAGTGATAAGTGAATGAGTTAGCCAACTAGTTAGATAGATACGATGAAAATGAGGGGAAAACCCTTTATTATACATGTTGTGCCCTGCTTTCCTGAAAATAACACATCACATGCCGACCTTAGGGTTTAGAAGACAATATATCGCCACAATTTTAAGTTAATTTTGTTTTTTATGCCAAATGGGACTAAGTCACCTAAGGTGGAAACTTAGTCCACTTGTGCAGTTTTAAGTGGATGTTTAAAATTAAAGTGTAATTAATGTTGTTTAACAGGATTGTCTTCTGAAACACACTTAAGGAGGACCTATAATTCCATTAAAGGGTCAATTTATTGATCACAAGCCTAGGAATGTGTGATAGTTTGTTACAACTCTTTACGACACTTTGAAATAAGGCTTGGAAAGGGGTAAAAATAGGTTGTTTACAAGAATTATAATGAAAGGGTCCTAATAAAGTGTGAAAGTAGGTTACAACACTTCACAACACCTAGACACCATAGAATTCTTATTGATTTGCAAGGTTCAAGACCTAATGTGAATGTGTTGGCCACATTACAACATTAAATCTATGCAAAACTAGGCCCAAAAACCACAAGAAAATACTTAAATGAGCGCAAAAAAGGATACTTTTTCCTATATTATAAAAGATACAAATAAAATATATTTTTCCAAAAATTTAAATCCAAGCCAAAGAATGTCTATGCTATGAGATTGAAAAATTAGTTAGTATCTGAATTGGGAGGACTCAATGTTGTGAATTTATTAGTTTTTATATGAATATATTTGTATTTATAGCACATACATCCTTGGATTAGATGGCTACTATTTTTCCAAACAATATTGTAATTAGGAAGATTCAAGGTTAAGATCATTAAACACAACAATAAAACCTTGAATCCCTAATCTAGTAATAAAGAACTGAAACCTAAGAAATAGGTTATTTCTTATCTTTTGGGAGATGGAACAATTAGGACCTATTTCACTTTATTTCATTCAAGGAAACCTTAGATATCTCAATATAGGGATAGAATTGAAGGAAAGAGATCAACAATAAGGTGTCCTAGGGTCTGATTAATGACAATAAGGGGTTCACTTCCAAGCTAGGGCTTGGAAAGACAAGAAATATAAATGATGTGCAAAACCTAACTAAATGACTTAGAAATGAACTCAAATCAGAATAACAAACTGGAGATAAATAGAGGTGCACCTAGAAATTGAAGAGGATTGAGTGAAGGTCTGAAATCCCAAAAATACTGATTCTTAAAGCACATTGGGATTCATACGCAAGTAGGAGCTATTTATTCCCAGATTAGGGTTTCACGTTGAAACTAGAATCTAGAACTGCTAAACTAGGATCTATAGAAAATACTTGAAAACAGGTATACTCGGACTCATACGTAACATGTGGCGATTTAGTCCCAATATCATGGTTGATCGAAAACTCTGATATCCTCTAATGCTCTCTTGTAGCTACTTTCCTGCCAAATATCTAAGTCTGAAACACTAAATTGCAACCTATAGATGACTTTTGGTGATCTCGCAATATAGATGACAACTTTGACAACTTGACAACTTTTCTTCAATCTTGCTCATCAATGGATCTTCAACCTAGATCTACAAATCACACATCAAAGAGAGGAGGAAATGTTGTTTTGTTAGTGGATAGGGGTTTTCCTTGATCAAGCCTCGTTTTGGTAATCAAACCTTGGAATGAAATGAAATAGAATGGGGTGATGAATGAACAAATATGCAATGTTGCAACTCACCAAACCCTTGAACAAAAGGCTGCAAATATAATGAAATCGCTAGCATGAATGTGGATCTTGACTCTTGATTGTATGTTGTAGATCTTGACTTTAATGCTTGCTTGAATCATAAGAACCTACATCACAAATGTTAGCTCAAAAACAAACACGATGCATGATGACTTTGACATGATGCTTGAATCTTGAATATTGCTCCAAAATGTTTGATAATCACTCTTGAATGCTCTTGATCAAAAAATTTCTATATGAATTCTCTCATCAATTTGCTAGAATGTGTGAATACTTGAGTTGCTAGGACAAAAATGAGTGAAATAACCTTGTATTTATACTTGTTTGTATTTATTGCTTCAAATTTGTGTACTTTATTCTTTGAAGTTTCTTGTTTGTTGTTATAGAATGCTTCTTAAACTAATTCCCTTGTAACTCTTGAGTACATATTGCCTGATTTTCTCAAGAAGAAAATTCAAAGACCTTTTAAAAGCACCCCCCAAAAAGATTTTTTTTTTAAAATTAAATGAGGATTTTCCCAAGACAAACAAAAATAAATAAAAATTAGGTGCAGATTGCAAATAGGATTGTAACAAGAGCTAATTATCTATTATGAAAGAAGTTTATGAGTTCGAGAAAGGGGAGAGCAAGAGATCTCAAAGTACACAACTCTATATTTAACATGGAAGAGATGAGGCGTCACATCCTTAAATATTTGTTAAAATCCAAATTAACTCTAATCAAATCCGACTGTCCATATACCAGCACACTAAATCCACCCAAACGATGACAAAGCATTAGAAAGTCCAGTATAGAACACAATGGTGAATATGAATTTAGGTTTGCTCCGAAAAAAGGTACTGCACTTTGAACTCCTGAAACAAAAAGTCCAACAAACAGTGTTTTATTTTGGAGCCAACTGAATCTAACATAGTTATTCTATTGCAGGTAGCACAGTAGATATTTTACATGGATATTTTAAAGAGAATAGAAGAGGATTTATCTCCTCCTGCCTTTTCGGAAATTACATGCCCCCCTTGTCCTCCATGTCATTGTTCCTTTCTTCGTTTACTGTTTCGGTTTGTACATGATAACAAATATCCTCTTTGTGTTCTTTGCGTTAGTTTTATCTTTTTGTATTTTTTGTGGAAAACCCAACGACCTCCTCCCCCAGAAGCACCATCTTCTCCACACCCACCTCTAACACAGCCACCATCATCATTTTCGTCATCGTCATCGTCATCGTCATCGTCAACTTTTCCGTACACATGGAGAAGATTCTCCTCCAGCATTCAAAAAAGGAAGAGCTTAAAAATACAGTGAATTTGATGTATGTACCAGCTGTTGGCAGCCAACGCATGATGAAGATCCTGCTATTTTTCTTTATCACCAGATATTACAGGAGGAAAAACCGCGAGTCTAACATAGTAGTGATTTAAGAGAAATGCGGATCTTGTTTCCTATATTCTTTCAATACCAATATATTAATATATTTAAACTACTGGTGTTTGTGTTTAGCACAATTATTTTGTATTTAGTAAATCGGTGTATAACCTTGATGAGTATTTTGCATCCTCTTTTGAGTTTTGGATTGATCCAAATTTACATCTCACTTTTTATTGGCAAAGCCAATTAAATTTCAACATAATCTGAAATATAATTTCTTTTTAAACGGGTTCATTTTTATAAGAAATTATCAGTGCTTGGGTACGCCTATAGCTGGATATATTAAGGTGATTTTAAAAGATTTTATCTTCATATTGTTCTCAAAACTATCGAATTGTTCAGTTTCAGTCCGTTAACATCGGAAACTTTATAATATAGATAGGATGCAACTTTTCAACTTCGGAACTCTAAAATATGTATGCGTTTCATTTTTTTTGGTTATACACTATTTTCATGAGAAATGGTAAACCTAAATCAAATTAGAAAAGAGAAATCGGAATAAACCCACTGCACTTGTTACGTTGAGAGGCATAAGCCTAGAATGGCAGCAGGGCTTCTATAAGAGGTCAGCAGAAGTAACGGTGTAAGAAAATAGAAACAGTTTGTATTTTATGTTATAAATTGCGGCAGCATTAACCTAGAGTCATTAAATTTTCAGCACAAATTAGATGCAAATAAATAACGAGAAAAATAAAGAAGAATAACAGGACAAATTGAAGCACATAGATTTACGTGGTAAAACCTTGACAATTTGCCAAGGAAACATCCACGGGACAAGTATTGGTAATCTTATTGCTCAAGGAAAAACAATTACATCTGCAATCTTCATAGCTGCAACAATATTGCTCGTACAATACACCTATTTTTTCCTTCAAGAGAACAAATATTTATAACCTCTTGAAGAAAAAACAATAATCTCTCAATATAGAATAAAACCAGATTTATTCTTTCAAAGAAAATTGAAATCTTCCTTCTGAAAGCAAATAACTGTTCTTTTTCTAAAATAAGAGAAAGATTGTTTTATTGTTTTAACAATCTTGTTTTTATTGTTGTGATTGATTTTCACAATCTTTTTCTTGTTGTCACAATCCAACAATCTCCACCTTGACAACAATTTACCTAATACTTGCCCAAGCCCATGCATCACCCCTTTTGCATACCAAGAGAAGCCACACTCCATTTCAACTTCTCTACCAGTACTGGTTTAGTAAACATATCTGCACAATTTTTAGGTGTATGAACCTTTTCAAGGGTTACTCCACCTCCATCAATAACTTGTCTTACAAAATGGTACTTAATTTCAATATGCTTGGTCCTTTTGTGATAAGCTGGATTTTTGGCCAAATGGATAGCACTTTGACTATCACAAAATATAATCACTTTGTTCTGCACTTTTTCAAGCTCACCCAAAAGACCTTTCAACCAAATTGCCTCTTTACATGCATGTGAGACAGCCATATATTATGTCTCAGTTGTGGATAAAGCAACTGTTTCTTGAAGCTTTGGCATCCAACAAATAGCTCCACTTGCAAGAGTAAAGACATAACCTGAAGTGGATCTCCTTTTTTCCAAATCACCTGCAAAATCTGAATCAATATAACCACATACTGAATCACTACAACCATTATAGGTGATACAATAACCACTTGTGCCTCTAAGATACCGAAGCACCCATTTCACTGCTGCCCAATGCTCTTTTCCTGGATTTGCCATGTATCTACTGACAACACCAACTGCATGTGAAATATCCGGTCTCG
The DNA here is from genome assembly GCA_007115665.2 of Sequoiadendron giganteum. Lineage (NCBI taxonomy): Eukaryota > Viridiplantae > Streptophyta > Pinopsida > Cupressales > Cupressaceae > Sequoiadendron > Sequoiadendron giganteum. The sequence continues at coordinate 682,081,457 of CM021103.1, read as the reverse complement.
TACATACCATCGCATACATTAAACTTCCTACTACATTAGCATATGGTACACGAGACATATAATCCTTTTCTTCATTATTACTAGGACATAAACTTGAAGAAAGCTTAAAATGGGAAGCTAAAGGGATATTTACTGGTTTCACATTTTGCATACCGAATCTTATGAGGATTTTCTCCACATATTTCTTCTGTCATAACCAAAGCTTGCCATGTTCCCTGTCTTTATGTATTTCAATGCCCAAAATTTGTTTTGCTACTACTAGATCCTTCATATCAAATGTCCTAGCCAACTGAGCCTTCAACTTATTAATTTCAACCATGCTTTTGCTTGTTACAAGCATATCATCAACATATAACACCAAGATAATGAATAAACCATTTTCCAAACTTTTAAAGTAAACACAATGGTCATACTCACTTCTTGTGAAGTTTTGGCTCACCATGAAAGAATCAAACTTCTTGTACCATTGCTTGGGTGATTGCTTCAGGCCATACAATAACTTCTTGAGTTTGCAAACAAATTTCTTGTTGCAATCTTGAATAAACCCTTCTGGTTGTTCGATATATATCTCCTCATCCTAATCTCCATGTAAAAATGATGTTTTAACATCTAGTTGTTCCAACTCAAGATCAAGTAATGCAACTAATGCTAAAACAACCCGAATAGAAACAAGCTTAACAACTAGTGAAAAAATTTCATGAAAGTCAATACCTTCCTTTTGAGAATATCCTTTTGCTACCATTCTTGCCTTGTACCTTTCAATTTTATCATCAATACCCTTCTTCAGTTTGTAGACCCATTTGCAACCGACAACTTTCCTACCCTTTGGAAGTTCTACTAAGTCCCATGTTTTATTCTTCTCCAAGGAAATGATTTCTTCTTTTATTGTTATTTTCCATTTAGCATTGTAAGTGTCATCCATTGCTTCCTGATAACAACTTGGTTCCCCATCATTAGAAATCAAAGCAACTGGTGAAACAAAATCATCATACCTTTTAGAAGGATTTCTGACTCGTGTAGATCTCCTTAGAGATGGTTGTGGTATTTCCACATTTTTCTGTATATTTCCTGCATTCACATCCACATCTTCATCTTCAGAAGCTTCTTCTTGCTCCCTATCTTTTGTAGATGGTTGAGTTTCCAACTGAACTTGTTGATATTGAGGTACTTGTTCCTGCTCCAAATCAACTTCTACAATGTCTGATTTTATTAGAGAAGATTCATCAAACACTACATCTCTGCTAATGATGATTTTTTGGGTAATAGGATCCCACAATCTATATCCCTTAATTTCATCACCATAACCAACAAAAATGTATTTCTTAGATTTGGGGTCTAATTTAGAATGCTGATCCTTTGAAATAAGACCATATGCATCACAATCAAAAAATTTCATATTTGAATAATTACATGAATGACCTGTCCATACCTCTCCAGGAATCTTACAATCTATTGCAACTGATGGTGTTCAATTTATCAGATAGCATGCAGTATTAATTGCTTCTGCCCACAAGTCTTGCTCCAACTTGACATTACTGAGCATACTCCTTGCTCTCTCTAGAAGAGTCCTATTCATGCGTTCAACAACACCGTTTTGTTGAGGAGTGTAAACTGTGGTTTTATGTCTTTTGATCCCAACTTCCTTACAATAATTTTCAAACTCCAATGATGTGAACTCGCCTGCATTATCTGTTCTTAAACATTTGATTGATCTACTAGTAATCTTTTCAACCAAAGCTCTAAACTACTTAAATACACCAAACACATCAGCTTTACTCTTAAGAATATAGACCCACACCTTTTTAGAGTAATCATCTATAAATGTCAAAAAATATGAGGCTCCTCCAAAGGAAACTGTAGGAGATGGTCCCCAAACATCTGAATGAATGTAGTCTAGAACACCCTTACTTGTATGACTACTTGATTTAAACTTCTATCTACACTATTTTCCAAAGACACAATGCTTGCAAAAATTCAAATTCAAAGACTTTAAATTTGGAAGTAACTTACGGTTCACCAGTACCTTTATCCCTTTCTCACTCATATGACCCAATCATTGATGCCATAAATGAGTAGAATCATCTGTTTCCTTAGATACCACCGCAACTTCATTTATCTCAGTATTCCCATTTAGCCTGTAAAGGTTTCCAACTTTTGTAGCCTTCATGACCATCAAAATTCTTTTGGATACTTTTAGCACTCCACCTTGACCAGAAAATTTATAACCACCAAAATCTAAAACTCCTAAAGAAATTAAATTCCTTTTAAGTTCTGGTACATGTCTTACCTCTATTGATGTTTTTACAACACCATCAAACATTTTAATCTTAATGCTCCCAATCCCAATAGTCTTACATGAAACATTGTTTCCCAGAAGAACAACACCACCATCAATAGCTTGGTAAGTAGAAAAACAATTCCTATGTGGACACATATGATTTGAAGCACCAGAATCTAATAACCAATCCTCATCAGGTTGTGAAAAACCACAAACAGATAATACCTCATCTACCATACCTGAACTTGACTCAGCTGGATTTGCTTCCTTTTGGGAGTCATTGTTCTCTTCTTTTCTCTTCCAACAATCTTTCTTGAGATGCCCAGATTTATTGCAAAACCAACATTTTCCCTTACCCTTTTTGCCTTTTGACTTAGATCTGGATGTTCCTCTCGAAATCTCCCCTTTTTCTATGGATCGACCTCTTGCCACCATTGCTTCTGACGTGGAGGTTTCTGTATTAGACTTCCTGCGCACCTCTTCAGACAACAAAGCTCCCACAATAGAATCAAATTCAAGGGTGTCAGTTGTGCTAAAACTAATAGAAGTGACTAAGTGATTCCAGGAATCGGGCAATGAACACAAAAGAGTAATTGCCTTGTCTTCATCTTCGATTTTTACACCCATACTAGATAATTGACAAATAAGAGTATTGAAAACATTTAAATGATCAACAATTTTTATACCTTCCTTCATTCGCAAACTATACAATTGCCTCTTCAAGTAGATCCGGTTTGTCAAGGATTTTGTCATATAAAGACTCTCCATTTTGCTCCATAAGCCTGCAGCCGTACTTTCTCCAACAATATTAAAAAGAACCTCATCTGCCAAACACAAACGAATTGTGCTAAGAGCTCTCATATCCAGATCTTCCCAATCCTCATCAGACATATCTGCAGGTTTCTTTGATTTTCCTACCAATGCCTTGTGCAAACCTTGCTGCACTAACAAATCACGCATTTTGAGTTTCCAAAGCTCAAAATTATTCTTTCCATTAAATTTCTCCACCTCAAATCTTGTATTTGAAACCTTTGCCATTTGATGCTGCAATATCAACACCAAATTCTAACACAGTTGCTGCAAAAAAAAATAGCTCTGGTACCAATTGTTATAAATTGCGGAAGCATTAACCCAGAGTCATTAAATTTATAGCACAAATTAGATGCAAATAAATAATGAGAAAAATAAAGAAAAATAACAGGACAAATTGAAGCACACATATTTACGTGGTAAAACCTTGACAATTTGCCAAGGAAACATTCACGAGACAAGTATTGGTAATCTTATTGCTCAAAGAAAAATAATTACATTTGCAATCTTCACGGCTGCAGCAATATTGCTCGTACAATACACCTATTTTTTCCTTCAAGAGAACAAATATTTATAACCTCTTGAAGAAAAAACAATAATCTCTCAACATAAAATAAAACCAGATTTATTCTTTAAAAGAAAATTGAAATCTTCCTTCCGAAAGCAAATAACTATTCTTTTTCTAAAATAAGAGAAAGATTGTTTTATTGTTTTAACAATCTTGTTTTTATTGTTGTGATTGATTTTCACAATCTTTTTCTTGTTGTCACAATCCAACATTCTGGTGCCAGCTGTTAACAGGAGGAATAAAAAATAAATGATTCGTATTCGACGTAATAATTTTAGAAATTGAAGAGATAACAGAGCATCCGGCGGTGTTCATGTTCCAAAACGACGTCAGGCGTTGAATTTATATGCAAGATGCTCGATATTATGATTAAACGGTTCAGCAGTCTCTGGTTTTCATAGTTTCTTTTTGGCTTTTTGTTATATTTGTGGAGTGAGGGGCATATGCAATTTGTATCGGTTATTGAAGTGAGTCACGAGGGTAGGCAGATGAAAAGGTCTCTTGCAATGGATTCCGTGAATACAGGAGTCTATTGTAGGAAGTGAAGCAATGATCGATCCTTCATCTCTTCTTTGTAATCTCTATTTCAGTGTGCCCAGAATAATTTTGTTTGTATGGGTCTAATTATTTCTGGTTGTGTGTGCGAATAGCTCGAGTCTCTGCATGTAGTAATCCATCTTAGGACAGATGAAAGAGGAAAACAAGAAGCTGAAATTGGCTTTATCTGAGATAATGAACAATTATCAAAATCTTCAGATGCATGTCGTGAGAGTTGTGGAGCAACAGAAACAACAAGAAAACAATCCACAGCCAGAAGAGACTCCAAAGGTGAGCATTGGTAGAATTCTATAATAACCAGTAATGTTCAAATTAATCATAGCAAACAGATAGCTCAAAACTTGAGATCGAATGTATTTCAGGAATCAGAAAAGTGGGAAGAGGAGTCAGAGATGGTGGCTCTGTCTCTTGGGAAAAATTTCTCCTCGACCAAAGCTGCCAAAGAAGAAACCGCAGGCGGAGAAAGTGGGAAAGAGGTTGTACACAATATAAAATGGCCGCAAGAGGATTTCAAAGGGTTCAATCTGAGTTTAGCTTTCAAGGATGAAGATGAAACAAGCAAAGAAAATAAAGAAATGAGTGTCCCTCCCACAACTAGCCAGGCTAAATCAGAGGAAGAATTGATGAAGTCATATAAACCTCTCAATACTTTAGGCGAGAATTCAGAAGTTGCACACCATTAGTAAAGCCAGAGTCTCTGTGCGAGTTAGATGCCAAGCCCCAGTGGTAAGAACAATTTTCATTAATACTTTTCTTCGTTTCATGGGAATCTAACAATCCCATTCACACTGAATGATTTGTTTTCATATACTTTATCTCTTAGGTTTACATTTTCCTTATACTTTTAATGTTTTAAACTTTAAAACTTCCTGGACATTTCTATCATTATGATAGCAATCCTTCGTTTATGTTCACTGCCATTCATGATTCAGATGCAAGATGGGTGTCAATGGAGAAAGTATGGGCAAAAGATAGCCAAGGGCAATCCCTATCCCCGAGCTTACTATCGCTGCAGTGTGGCCCCGGATGTCCAGTTAGAAAGCAGGTGCCCATACATTTTAAGTAAACTCTCATGCATGTATTACCAGAAAAAGTTTTAAATCATGTAAATTGATGGGTTCTGCTTCAATGTGTTGCGGGTACAAAGATGCCCAGATGACATGGCTATGCTGATCACAACATCAGCAACCTGCATTTTAAGTATTAATTTTTAATTACACCGAAGGCGTTCCCTCAATTAAGTTTTCCAAGCCGATTTTGTCTAAATACGGTCTCAGATTTGGGAGAAGGCGTGCACTACCATCTGCTTCATCTTCACCATTGGATTCTGCCACTTTCATTTCACTTTTTTTACTTGCGAGTCATGTGCAGTACCTGTCAGTCGTGGATAAATATCTGTACGCCGTGGGAGAAGAAAGGAGTTATCTTGCAAAGAGTAAATGATATTAACTGTTTGCCTTCAATCTCACCTAAACTGCATACAATACCTTCACCGCCACACTCGTTTGTATCAGATATTTCCTTCCGATGCTTTCTCATGGGATTTTCATTGACAACTGACCGCCATTGAAATCAGAAGAGTTGCTGAAGACAGAGCTCCTGATAGTTGCCACTTATCTCATCAGTTAAAAAGGTATTCATTTATCTTTGCATTCATTTTGTATGTGTTGTGCTTTAAGATTCAGTTTGCCATATTCTTCACTTATTGTTAGTGTTGGCCTTCATGTGGTTTTTCGGTGCCCGTTTGGGCTTGTTACTAGATATATCCATTAAAACCTTTCCCCACACAAAGAGCTCGATATTTGGGGTAGCTCTCAGTGCAATTGCACAATTGTTTTAAAATGAGTGGTTAAAACTTTGAACATAGCTCTCAGCCTAATTGCAAAGTATGCATAGGAATAATAAACTTCCATGGCGTAGGCACTGGGCATGTAAGCACGAGAGCATGTGGCTTTTGCCAATGGAAGCTCTATGGATGGTGGCATAGCATTGAAATGAACATGGAAAATAGCCACTGAGAAAGAAGCTGAAGCTGCCATGGTGTTTACTTCTTTAGACTATCTCATCAAAAATGGGGAACAGGGCTTGTTTCGCAACAATTCTAGATGGTGGGAAGTAATTTAGGGTATGCTTTGGCTATAAAAATCTATCCGCCACCAACCATATACCACCAGGATTGTTGATCAGGTGGGCAAAGATATTTTTAAGTGGTGGTTAAAACTTTGAGTGTCTAGAGATTGTTTTAAAGTTCATCGTTTAAATTCAATGTATTCATTATCAAGAAAATAAAATTTTGAAAGAACAACAGTTGTGAAAAGAAATCTATCTGTCTATAAAATTATCGATTATATATTATACTTTAAAATCATTTGGGTAGATTTTTAGCTGGTACATTTCACTTGATGACATTTTAGTAAGCTTTAATCCTGCAATTATTGTTACAGACTTACTATTTAAAAGTTGGCAATTGTTTTAGGGGAAGCGTGGTTGGTTTTTGGAGAAATCTTATGGAAAGAAATTAGTTTACAATGAAGCATGCATTGTTTAATATTTGTGTAAGGCATTTGCAGATTGTTGTATGGTTTGTGGCAAACCTATTTTTTGTGTTTTTCTTGTGACATTTATCCATTTTGTGCATATCCTGCAATCATTGCATTTCATGAGATAACCTCTCTTTGAGGCATTCTGTCAAACAGTTCATGTGCCTTTCTATGCTTCCACATTTTGCACACATGCGTACCAAAGCATTTCCAAAGTCTATAATATCTAAAAAAAATCCTCCTTCCACGATGCTTTGATGGATGTCCATACCCTGTTCCAAAGCCCCCATTTTGGCACAGGTAGGGAGGATATTGGCGAAGGTTGTGGAATTTTTCTTTACACATTCCAATTGCATTTGCTTGAAAGTTTGTACGGCCTTTTCAATAAATCCAATTTGTACATATCCTGCAATCGTTGCAGTCCATGAGATGACATCCTTTTCAGGTATTCTTTCAAACAATTCACTTGCCTAAACGATTTAAGATGTTCTGTGCACGACTGTAAAAATTAATAAAAGCTTTTGCCTAATGTTTGTGGTCTTAGGAAGAAGGGTTTGAGATTCTTGGTTTATATTGTCATAACAACAAAATTTGTTTATGACTTTACATAATTTGATTGGTACCATTCTATATTTGTTTTCCAGTAGTCATTTCTTTAGTCACTGCATTTTATTTGGATCCATGTCATTAAATTTTTACTTGTGTTTGTTTGAGTTTTACCATTTTAGAGAAGCTAAAGATGTCTTTCAAAGAAATTTCATATAAATATTGGTCTGCACAAGTTTACTATGAAAGATGTTCGAAGTTCCTAACTTATGCCTGATATTTGCCTAAGTACTTGCAAACCTATTTTAAAATTATATTATTTATTGTATATAATAAATATTATAATTATATTTATTATTTACTCTAATCTAATATATATAATTTAAACTATGACATTATTTTTAAAAATTATATATTTATTTTATATATTTAATATTATAATTATATTAATTATTTACTTTATTAAATTATACCATTATTTTAAATTAATCTATAATTATTTAGTTATTATATTCTATATATTTTATAATAGCCTTTATATAATTATATATTTATTTTAACGTAATAAGTATTTTCATTATTTTAAATAAATTAGTATTATAATAATAATAATAATAATTTTATGTTATATAATATATATTATTTTATTAAATCTATATAATTATATATTTATTTTAAAGTAATTAGTAATTTTAATTATTTTAAATAAATTAGTGTTATAATTATAATTATTATTTTATGTTATATAATATATATCATTTAATTTAATTTAATATATATTTGGGATATTATTTAAAGATAATCTATAAAAAGTTAAAAGAATTAATTAGAGAGGGGATTAGTCATATAACGACTAATATAATTATAACATGTATTTGATTTATAAAAAAGATACATAATTAAATAATTAATATATAAATATTAAATATAATATGATATATAAATTTTATATTTCTTACCTAAGTTGGTCATTGGTGAAAGATGTGCCAATTAAATTAACATAACCATGTAAATTATCATTTATTTTTAATTAGCATATATATCTTTAATAAATCTATATAAAATACATCAAAAGATATCTTTGAACATTCATTTTAGCATGTGAATATCAATTCACAAAAGTCATTAGAAGGGTATGAGGTTGTATACAATTTAACCCGAGTTGACTTCAAAGGATATCAACATTCAAGAGCATATAATCAAAATAATATCTACATGATCATAAGGTTAAATTTGAAACTAAACCAAAACAAGTATAGGTAAAAGAAAAATGACAACATGACGTAATTGAAAACTCCCAAAGGTGAGAAACACTAGGTCAATCTACGCCCCTCTATCCCCTCTCTCTCATTCACTCCATCTCTCTTCATCTCTCCTACTCTATATCTATATTTCTCTATTTTTATCTCACTCCTCTATCTCTTTCTATATATATATATATATATATATATATCTCCATATACATCTATCTATCTATATCACCCTCTATATATATATCTCTCTCCATCTCTCCCTTTCCCTCTCCCTCTCTCGAGCTCCCTCTCTATATATTGAGCTCTCTCCGTCTCCCCCCTTTTCTTCTCTCTATCTCTCCCTCCTACATATCTCTCTCCCTCTCTCCCTCTCCTCTCTCCCCCTCACTCCCCCTCCTCTCTCTCTCCCTTTACCTATCTCTCTTCTCTCTCCCTGTCTTCTCTCTCCCTCTCTCCTTCTCCCCCCTCTTCTTTCTCTACCTCCTCTATAGGTATCTCTCTCCTCTCTCCCTCTCCCTCTTCCTAGACCTCTACATATCTATATCTCTTTGCCTCTCTATCTCTATCTCATTATCTATCTATCTCTTTGTAACCATATATTTCTCCATCTCTCTACCTCTCTCTAGATATCACTTTCTACCTCTATATTTGTATCTCTCCCTCTCTATATATTTGTCTCTTCCATCTCTATTTATCCCTCTCTCCTCTCAATCCTCTCCATATCCCTCTCCTTCTCCATCTCCATCTCCATCTTTATCTTTATCCCCTATCTCTATCTCCTTACCCCTCTCTCTCTTGCTCTCTCCCCCTTTATCTCTCCTCTTTCATTATTACAAACACAGAATGAGCTTGTTGGTAATGGAGACCAAAAAAATCCTAATTGACCTACCACACCCCTTTGATGTGCCCATTGCATGCCAAGATATGATTTTTATCTCTGTCTCTCCTTTCTATCTTTGTATCTCCCTCTTTATATTTGTATATCTTTGGGGCCCTCTCTCATTATCACTCCCTCTTTCTATATCTCTTTAATTATCCTCTCTTCAATATATTTCTCTTCCTCCCTCTCTATCTATTTATATTTCTATCTCCCTCTGTATCTCTCTCCACATCTCTCTCAATCTCACTCATATACATAAACATTCCTTATTTCTCCCTCACTTTTTCCCTATCTATCTCTTTATCTCTACCTCTCTCTCCCTTTCTCTTCCCATATGTCTATATCTTTCTCTTTCTATTCCCATATATCTCTATCCTTCCTTTCTCTCTCCCCCTCTCTCTCCCCCTCTATCCATCTCTTTTTATCTATCTCTACTTCTTTTTGTTTGTTTGTCTCTCTATCTTTTTCTCCCTTTCCCCCTCTCTATATCTTCTTATATGTCTCTCTATCACTCTATCTCTTCCTCTCACTATCCCCCTCTCCCTCTATCTTTATCTCTCCCTCTATGTCTCTCTCTATCTCTCTCCCACTATTTCTCTCCCACTATCTTCATCTCCATCTCAATCTTCCTCTCTACCCCTCTATCTCTACATATGTCTCCCTCTCTTCATCCATACATCTATCTCTCCCTCTCCCTCTCCCTCTCCCTCTCCCTCTTCCTAGACTTCTATATCTATATCTCTTTGCCTCTCATCTCTCCATATTTCTTCTTCCATCTCTCCCTCTATCTCTATCTCATTATCTCTCCATCTCTCTCTACCTACCTCTATATATCACTTCCTTTCTCTATCTTTATATTTCTATCCCTCCATCTTGCATTCTCTCCCTCTCTCTTTCTCTCTATATATTTGCCCTTTTCATCTCTATCTCTCTTTATCTCTCCCTCTCCTTCTCTACATGTCCCTCTCCTCCATTTCCATCCCCATCTCCATCTCTATCTTCCTCTCTATCTCTATCTTCTTATCCCTCTCTCTCTCAATTCTCCATTAAGACCTTTGCTGCAAAAAACAACACCATTTGATAAATGACCTAGCAATCAACCCAAGAAAAATAGATTAGAATTTCCATAATTTACCTTTCACACATCTTCGGCGTACCCATTGCACATGAAGGTGCGATTGCTAGTGTTAGTTTAATTAGTTAATTTATTTGGTATTGATTATGCTCTAATTATGATCCTAATTCCACAATTTTGCGAATAATGCCCCATAGTTTGCTTGCAGTTCACATATTTGGTTTTGTCATCTATGATGGGCTATTGGGTTGCATAGTGGGTTATAATATTTCCCCTTTGTCTTCTTAATTATTCATATATTATTATTTTGAAATGACTATTGTTTGGGGGATATGTGTTGCTTTGATAGTCTTATTTTGAAAGATAGAAGTTCTACAAATTTTCATTGAAATTTTAAGAAAATAAAATTAACTATTTTCATATTTATGAAGGTGATTTAAATTGTTTGAAAAATATGAATCTAATTAGCTTATCTTAACTCTAAAAACATGTACAAATAAAAATAATAAAAAAATCAATTTATATTACCAATTTTTATTTAAAAATCTTCATTCATACATACTAATTATTTGATGAGAGACGAATGAATCCAAGCATTCAATTTTACTTCATTAAACTCAATAGCTCTAAAGTAAAAGTAATTGTTAGCCCTAAAATTTCATGTATCAATTATATAATTTAATAAATAAATAATATAGAACAATGTGTATATCAAAGTTACAACAAGGATCAAGGTTAGGATCAGTGCTATATAAATAATATAAATTGCAACTAGGATCAAGGTTAGGATTAGTGTTATATAAATAATATGAATTGCAAATAGAATTAAGGTTAGGGTTACACTTAGAATTAAGATTAGAGTTACAAATATGGTTAGGGTTAGGGTTACCATTAGAGTAGCATAAGGGTTAAAATTAAAAATGAGTTTAGAATTAAAACTAGGGTTAGTGTTATATTTAGGATAAGGCTTAAAGATTATCTAAAATTAGGGTTTGAATTAGGTTCAAATTAGGGTTTAATTAGAGTTCAATTATGATTTTAGGACTAAGCTTGAAATTACACTTAGGGTTAGGGTTATTAATTGAACCCTAACCTTTAGTGTTTAGTTTACTCCCTAAGATATGAGTCCCGACAACAAGGCCTGATAAGGTACTCATTTACAATATAGTCTTTTACAAATGATGGAGAAAGATAGAAAACCCAATGGGAAAAACTATTCTCCAAAAAAAAACCATTTCACATTTTCCTCTTTTTGTGATTTTTATGCTCCTTGTATTTCTTCATCCTCAATTGCATTTGGCTCCTTTTGATTTGGTTTCATGCTTAGTTGTGATTTTCAACTTTTGTAGAAAATTGAAAGAAATTTGGAGTGGATTTCTAATCACAACTTTTTCATACCCCCCTTTTTTAATATTTTTGATTTCCCCCCTTTGTTTGACACTTTATTTTAGTGCATATGTTTCCATACAAGAATGATGGTGAAAAATGACACTTTATATTTTACTACTAGCATTGAATAGAGTTTAATTCACCCTATTGCAAATTTACACCAATAAAACATGCATTTACAAAGTTTGGAAAAATCAAATATTTTCAGAAGTTAAGAGAGGAAAATAGAAAATAAAACGCCCTCATGGGCTAGAAAGAACTAGGAGTTGAAAAAACTCCATATGACCCATTTTGCCAAATTCATTGCAAAAGATTTTTCTTTTACAAATTTTTAACTAAGGAAAAATAACTTGCACTTTCCTCTTCCATTTGCAAATCGAAACAAAAACCCCCTTTGCCAAACTCATTGCAAAAGAACAAATTGAGTATTCTTTTACAAATTTTTAACAATGGCAAAATATTGCACCTCTCGAATACATTTGCCTTTTGTCACATTCATTGCAAAATAATTTTACTCTTTTACAAATTTTTTACTATGATGAAGAATTTTAACTCCCCTTATTACACTTTTCTTTTGCCACATTGATTGCAAAAGAAGATTCTTCTTTCACAAATTTTTAACTATGCCAATAAAAATTCTAAGTCCCCTCCCTTACAAGCTTTAAATGAACTAGGTAAATAAATAACTATGCCATTAAATGCTTAATATAGACATTAACCCCTATTTTAACATAAAATGTGAATATTCAATGCTAAAAAAATATGAATGCCTATGGGAGATATTGGTCAAGGCTATGGACGCCAAGTGTAAGTTAGACTAAGTAAAGGGGGAATTACGCCAACTGTGTTTGAGATGATGGATACGAGCCTTTTTTCATTTGGTCAATGTGCTCCATGTGTAGGATGTTGACTAGATCAGGTGGGCGCTTGGAGTTATCGGTAGGACTATTTTGATTGAGTAAAGGAGTTGTAGATGAGTGTGGAATCCATGTGAGAGGCGTCCAAATGCTTCCCACCAAATTGCCAAAATTTACTACCTCTAAGCAACAAAACATAATGACCTTCCCACGTGGGTTTCTTCCAGCCTTGGGCGCAGCCTGCAGAGTTGAAGATGGCTCAAAGCGTCAAGAAGATAATCATGCCTCCTCCACATATGCAATAGTTTGTGCCTCCAAATGTATAAATGGTGGCTTGAAATGGATTATGCGCCTGTAATGGATGATGCGCAACCTGAAATGGATTGTGACCAACAAAATACAAAAATGGGTTTTGCATGAGTCGAGGACTTGGTGCTTAGAACAAGCCACCAGTATCTTTTATTTTAGATGACAGTCGACTGATACAACCTCCAATGATTCTAGTCCTTCAAACTAGCAAAAATTCCCAACATGATCTACAAATACATGCCTCCCAGCTCACAAATACTCAACTGACGACTCCCAACTTGTTCACGCTATGTAAATGAATGGTGATCTTAGTAGATTAATGGGCATGTGAGGGTTTGAGCATGTCTCATAGCCTACAAAACCACAAATCACACCAAAATTGAGCCTTTTAACAAATGAACCATCACTTGAGAATAATGCGCAAGTCTGTTAATGCAAAACACAAGCCACGAGTTCATATGATCGTGGCCTTTCCAAAATGTGCAGGTCAAAGATTGAAATGCCAGAAATTGCAAATCAATCGTGCCTCTAAAAGCAGATGTGTCACAATTTTTTTGAGAAAATATTACGCCATGAGGTGGGGTTGACTCCAAATTGCTATGAGATGTGTAAGTAAACTCCAAACAATGCCTCCAAAATGCTTGAAAGACATTTAACCATCTTCTTGAAATTGTAAACTCACAACAATGGAAACAAACTAAATACACCGTTTCAACTATGGCTTGCTCTATCTCCACCTAATGCTCTCATACCATATTAGAATTAGGAAGATCTAGGAGATAAGAGACAAGTACAAATGATCAATGCATAAATTGTATTAGATGACACAAGAGATAATAAGTACAATACCTTGCTTATATAGGAAAGCGTGAGGCAATCCACCTATGAGGTGAATTGAAAAGTGTCTCATAAGGTGACACAAAGGAGTAGACAAGTGTCCTATAGGTGGAACATTTGGAGTGTGCAAGCTAACAAACTTCATGACTAAGTCATCAACCTTGTGTGCCAAGTGTTGAATGATCTACCTCCATGACCAAGTCATCAACCTTGTGTGCCAAGTGTTGAGTGACCTTTAAGGTGAGATGGAAATGCTTCCAACCTAGAAGAGGTAGCTCAAAAGGTTTACCAAATAACTTGGTAACCTCTAGAGGTCTCAATGGTTGCACATTCAATTAGAAAAGAAGTTGTCTAACCTCATAGTGACCTAAGTGAGCTTAAGTATAATGTAAATAGTAATTTCACACTAAATCTAAATTGCTCTCAGATTGTGTAAGCATATAAGACTGTTAAAATGACTATCTGAAGAATGAGATGATGATAATATAATGCTAAATGATAAATCAATTAAACTAGCATGATATTGAGGTGAAATAGATAATTGCAGCTCCAAGAAGCAGCCATTGTTGTGAAGCTTGATTGTTGAATTGCTTGATACTTGATGCCTGGATTCCTGCAGAGTAAGGGTGTAAAAGCTTGATTATCTGGATCTTTTTCTTGGTTCAATGAGGCTTTATTTATAGATTTCCTGGTCGTAGAAATGCAAGGGGAAAGCTTTGAGAGGCTTGGATTCAATCTAGAGAATTGAATGGTGAGAGATGGAGGAGATTGAGAGAAAGATGGAGATTGTCTCTACCCATGAAAACACTAGGCAAGAGAAGAGGAAGGATTGATGGAGGAAGATTGAGAGATCAAATTCCAAATTTGTCTCCAATTTGTCTCCAAAACTTCCCGTGAAGTTTCAAAGCATTAATTGTGACAAATTTAGACATAGATTAGACATAGGAAATCTAATTCATTTTTGAGGAAATGTAGATTGGAATATTCCTTTATGCTTAATTCAAATATTTTGATTTATTTAAATTAGAAAAGGGAGATAAATAATTCAATGAAACAAACTATAGGATAGTTGTTTATTAAATTAATCAGAGGAATATGGTAATTAATAAATAAAGTGTTTTGTCTTTATTTAATTAATTTGAGAATGATGTGATAGATTGAAATAGGGATTTGATAATTAAATCGAACAAAGTATTTAATTTTGTTTATTTAATTAAGATGAATTTGAAAGTGAACTATATTAAATAAATATTTCTATTTATTTAAATAGTAGAGGAAATAGAATAATTAATCAAATAATTAGTATTTAATTAATCGGATGCTCCAGACTACTTTTAGGTGTATACATTTTTCCCCTCTTCGAAGTGATGTGTTTATGCATTGCTACAAATAAAATATTGCTGCTACTGCCAGGATCGATGATTTCAAAAAAATAATTCCGTGTACCCCAGACATGATTTTCAGATGATAATAATTTCGTGTGCCCCAGACATGATTTTAAGATGATAATAATTTTGTGTGCCCCAGACATGATTTTTAGATGATAATATAATGATATGCCCCCTCGAGAGATAAATTAATAATCTAATGATTTTTAAAAAAATTCAAAAATTTATGATTTTCTGATGATTTTATGATGTTTTTATGATGTTTCGATGATAAAATAATTTATCTCCTGATAAAATGATGAAGAAATAGAGCCATCGGATGAGTTTTAATTAATTTCATGGATAAAATTAATCAAAGTGTTATAAAAATCCCCCAAAAATACCTTTCAAAAATTATAAATAGTGGTAAAAGGTCATTTTCAATTCATTATTTGCTTCTTGAGTTCAAATTTCTTAGTGATAGAGACATTTCTGCCAGCTGGAGCAAGATTCCTATTCCTTACCACACTCACCGATTCGAGCACGTTCGACACCACAGATGGCCGCCTGCGTATGGACCTCCGATATGTACCCCTTGACCTCCTCGTAATTCATGAACTTCTGTTTTTGTATGCATTTTAGGTCCTAGGCATGTCTAGGATAGTTTCAGCGCTTTGAAGCCGCGCTGTAGTGCTTACATCCCGATGTAGCACTTCTGGTAAATTGTCTAGTGCTTTGAGTTTTAGCGCTTGCATTTAAAACTCTAGCGCTTCCAGTGGGTAAAGTAGCGCTTTCAATGATTTAGCACTTAGGAGCCTAATGTTAGCACTATGAAGCCAGATTTTAGCGCTTTGAGATTTTTGGTGCTTTGAGTCGATGGATTAGCGCTTTTAAGGTCTGATCTAGCGCTTTTGGTAAAATGGTGCTTAGACGGCCTGATTTAGCACTTTGATGCAGAAAAAGTAGCACTTTGAGTTCTTTTAGCGCTTCGGAAGCCTGAAATAGCGCTTTCATGGTTTCAGCACTTTGGGTCCCTGTTTGAGCGTTTTTAGGTGATAAAGTAGTGCTTTTGGGATTTAGTGCTTTTGATGACTGTTTTAGTGCTTCCATGACAGAATTGAAGATTTTAACTTAGTAAACTTTGATTATGTCAATTTCAATCACGTCCATTCTTCTGATTGGTATGATTGACAATCCACAGTCTTGATGTTGGATTTGATGATTTAAATAAGAGTAACTCTCATGATAGGCGAGAAGAAACCCCATTTATTGATGATCCTCATGATAGGCGAGATCTAGATTATGTTTTGATGAACCTCATGATAGGCGAGGTTTAAGTCAATATCTGATAAATCTCATGATAGGTGAGATCTAGATAATGTTTTGATGAACCTCATGATAGGTGAGGTTGGATGTTCGCCTATGAATTTTGATCAAAAATTCATACCAAAGCTTTTGGAATAGACTTGATAGTAGAATGACGTTTGATTCCTTGACATAGTTTACTAATTGTAGATTGTTTTGTTATGATGATAGGAGGATCTGGGTACTCTCCAGATGCGTGAGAGATTTCTGTAGACTATAGATTTGATACCACATTTGACACCGGATGAGCTCTAGGTGATAGGCCAGTGTGGCCTCACGAGTTTACTTGACATGCCCCAGATTAGGATTAATCGGGGTTTATTGACCACACTAGCTGAGAGGTGGCATAGCGACCACAACACCTTTCATTTACCTACCGGTGAGATGACAGTCACACCAGAGGATGTGTGGCATATCTTACACATTTCGTTCATGGAGGAGATAGTTACATATGACTCTCATGGGACTAGTAGTAGAGATGCTCTCCGTCAAGTATTTCAGGATCAAGATATTGAGGGTCCTAGTGTTTGATGGCAGAGGATTTCAGACTCTTATGCGACACTGCCAGCAGTGCTAGCTGGATTTATTGGAGGATTTCTTTGCCCTGATCGCAGGTCAAAGGGATTCCTCGTTGGGTGGGGTAGGACATTGGAGAGTATGTTGGTACATGGTACCAGATATGAGTGGGGGATGTGCATGTTAGCACATCTTTACCATGATCTTCAGTCCATTGTGTATCTAGATGCACGAAGTATATCCACAGGGGCGACACTACTATAGATATGGGTGTTGGAGCATTTTGCTATTTGTCGGTTGTTTCCCATTGCAGATAGACCATAGCAGGCCATATGTTTTTAGATATAGTGGTCGATTCACACAGGCCCGGATGGGCAAATTAGAGCATTGGAGATGAGTTTTTGATGACACGAAGACAGTGATATGGCACCCCTACCTTGATTGTGAGGAGTGGGAGGAGGATGGTGCAGTATTGGGCTTTTTGTGTGATTCTATGTATCTCATTGGCTGGACTCCTTTTGTTCTTGAGAGATTTTTACTCTGTTGGGTTTACAGATAGTATGGTATAGTTCAGTGTATGCCACAGGGGGTAGCCCACTATGCACAATGATGGATGGATATTCCAGATTGGGGCCCCACATTATCTTATGATGTTGTAGTAGAGGGCTACAGAGCATTACAACCATCTACTTGCGACATGCGGAGAGATATTGCAGTTGCACCCGTGACAGAGGATTACACAGCATTCTTGGCCTTGGTCCCTCATCCTCGTATTACTATCCCTGATGAGCCAACACATTTACCAGGAGAGGAGGATGTAGCAGAGGATGTCACCGAGGGTGAGGGTGATATCCGAGCAGATGAGAGCTCAAAGAGTAGTAGTTCAGACAGTGAGGATAGCAGCAACAGTGGGGACAATGATGGTGGGAGTGGAGGATACAAAGGGCTAGGTCGAAATATTCACAGTGCACCTTCTTCCAGTAGGTCCCATAAGAGGCAGGCAGTGACACTGCCAGTAGTTGGGCAGTAGAGACAGATAGCTAGGCTCTAGGCACAGGTCTAGACTCTACAGGCACAAGTTCAGACACTGCAGGGGCAATTGGTATAGGCTTGGGGCATGGTTGTGCAGACACAGACATAGATGCAGACCTAGGCACAGAATCCGCACAGGCCTTAGCACAGGTACAGGGGCAGTTAGCCGGTATGTAGACACAGGTTGATACCCTGACAGCCGAGCAAGATAGTGCTCGGCAGATTGCCGAGACCCTGTAGAGAGTGGCTGATGGCACCTCTATAGGTGATTATATGAGAGAGGTTATGCGGGCTGCCCGAGAGGCCGAGTTTTACAGAGGTTGATATCATGATGCAGTGCCTACTGAGCGCTGAGTCAGTTATGCCCCATCAAGATCTGTGCAAACTCATACACAGATAGTCAGTGAGGGGGTGACATAGCCTCCACGCAGAGATCCTAGAGATCCGGGTCCGTCTGGGGGTGGTGGCGGTATAGGTCCTATTGGGCCTGCGCATTCTAGCAGTAGCAGGTAATAGAGGCCATGTTATCCTCATTGATGTATTTTATGATGTACCTTCTTGTATGATGATGTATTTTTATGACTTCATTGTATACTTGACTCTTGATGATATATATGAGATGTATTTGATATGATTATGATGATGGCATCATGATTTCTATGTGATGGATGTTGTTTATATGCTTTATGTGATGAGTTTATTCTAAATGTGATGATAATAAATGATGATTTATGTTAATGTAATGATGTAATGATGTATGTTATGAATGGATAAATGATATGTGGATAAATGATGTTATTTTGATAACATGTATGGATAGTTGAATAAATAATTTTTGATTATGGGATGATTTTATGATAAATGATCTTTGATGGGTGTAATGATGTGATTTTATTATTTTTAAATGTATGGATACATGATTGTATCTATAACATAATTTTAATGATGATGTAGTGATGTTTTATGATGTAGATGATAAAAGATGTGATAAAAGTGATGATGTAAATGCACGATATATTTGATAAATGAATGTCTATTATGATGCAAAATGTGTATGGATGATGGAAATTTTAATGATGAGATAATGATGCAAATGATGATGCTATATGTTTTAGATGATTTTATGTCAAGTATACTCAGTATCTTTTGTAGATTAGATAATCATTGATTGGAGTCCTTTACGCAAAAAATACTCTGCAGATAATGAATGATGATGAATGCAATCTAATTTAATCATGCAATGATATGCAAATTAGATGTCATTTTACAGTCTTTTTGTGTTTGGTATCATCATAGAGCTTTAATTGAATGTTGAAAGTTAATATAAGCGTCGATGGTTGTGTTAATCCAATGACGACCTGAGTACTTCTTTCATGATTTTTGATATTGCAATCGAACACAAGCATCGAGGTATAATTGAACCGAGATGACCTAAGCATTCATTGCGTAAACGGGAAAAGATTATCATTTGAATGTGTGAATTCTGAATGGCATCGGTGATACATTTGCATAGCACATCCCCCGACAATTCACACATTTATATTATATTCACACATACAACAGACAAGAAAAATATCATTCTTTTTCCTTGTTCCTCTAGTTCAATACATCATTGAGTCACTCTAAATAAATGATAATCAAAAAGTATAATTTATCCATTGTTCACTTAGAGTGTTTCATTCATTTATCAGATTTTAGATCATCCATCTTGATTTTGACATGTTTTTGGATTTTCAAGATTTTTGACCAAAGACCTAACCTACCGACCTATCTTAGGGGTCTCGGGGGCTGGTTTAAGATTAGCCTTGCCTACGTTACACACGTAGAGACCACGTAGTTCGACTGACACAGACCTATGTTTTTTGGATTTTTCCTTTTCAGAGTTTCCTATTTGACATGTTTTTGGATTTTTGATAAGGATGGTTGATTCTTCTGACAATGATTGAAATTGCGTTTTGATCTTTGTTTTTTGATTTTCTATCACCGGATGCAATTGATACATTTGGATTGCCCTTAGATTTCTAGATGTTTCCCCCAAGCTATGGAGTTATATGTTGACCATGTGACATGACATGATAGTGGATGTAATGATGGCCAGACAAATTAAATGATATGAATTGATATCGACCTTCAGATGAATGATCCTGACATATATCCAAATAGATGGGAAAGTTGATCTTAGAATCACATATGACGCCTGTTTCTAGGTTTTCACCACACGCTTTGATTACACCCTTTGTATTTTTCCTATTTTCCCTTTTTTTGTATTTTCTTGTTATTATTTTTTTTTTTGGTTGTATTTTTGTGTTTGCCAAGATGCCTGTTTGCCAGGTTTTCACCAAGGAAACAATTTTCAGAATTTTCCCCGTGCACTAGGAGACTTTAAGCATAGAATTTTTTGAGATGAATACTGTTGATAGGTTCATCAAACGTATCCCCTTCTGATGTCGATAGCTGATATGCCCTTGATCCATACACTGATATGACAACAAATGGACCAATCCAGTTAGGCTCAAATTTTCCTTTCTTCTCCTTGTCCTGTTGATTCCTAGGGTTTTCCTTTAGTACCAAGTCACTAACCTGAAAGACCCTTGGTTTCACCCTGTGATTGTAACTTCTTGACATCCTTTGTTGATAAGTTGTTAGATGATTTACAACTTGTTGACGACGCTCATCCAACAATTCTAGTTCCTGCAATCTAGATACCCTATAATCTTCATCTGAAATGATACCTCTGAGTGATACACGAAGAGATGGAATTTTAACTTCAATGGGCAATATGGCTTCTGATCCATATACCAAAGCAAATGGTGTAGCTCCCGTTGGTGTTCTAATGCTTGTTCTATAGGCCCATAGTGCAGGATTGAGTTGAACATGCCAATCACGTCCAACATCGTTAACTGTCTTTTTGAGAATTTTGAGTATGGTCTTGTTTGAGGCCTCTACTTGGCCGTTCCCTTGAGGATAGTACGGTGTTGAAAACCGATGTTGGATGTGGAACTTATCACATAGCTCTTGGACATCTTGATTTTTGAAAGGTCGTCCATTATCAGTGATAATGGATTGAGGGATACCATACCGACATATGATGTAGTTCAAGATAAATGAGGAGATCTGTTTCCCAGTGATGGTAGTAAGAGGTACTATCTCTATCCACTTCGTGAAGTATTCTGTAGCCGTGATAATGAACTTGTGTCCATTAGATGAAGATGGATGTATTTTGCCTACCAGATCTAGGCCCCATTGATAGAAAGGCCATGTTGATGTAAAAGGATGTAGTTCTTGTGCCAGTGCATGAATCAGATTGCTGTGAACCTAACATTTGTGACATTTCTTTACAAATTGATATGATTCTTTTTCCATGCACGACCAATAATAACCCAAATGGAGGAGTTTCTTGGCTAGGGTTATTCCACTCGAGTGAGTACCACAAATACCCTCATGAACTTCTCGTAAGGCCGTTTCAGATTCATTGCGTTCTAGACATCGGAGTAGTGTACCATCAAGACCTCGACGATAAAGGACATCTGTGATTAAAGTGTGTCGAGCGGATTGACGGATAAAGTTACGTTTTTGATTCCTGGAAAGGTCAGGAGGTAGGATATCATCTTTCAGATAAGCATAGGTTGTTTCGAATATGGAGGGTTCAGTGGCTTCTAGATGGCATATGGTAGTGGATTCTGATTGAAAATAGGAAGGACATGATACTTGTTCTACCATAAACTCATAACAAATACGCTTCTCAGGCAACTGTAGTAATGAAGCGATCGTAGCCATAGCATCAACTGCTTTGTTCTCCGACCTTGGAATCTGATCAAACTTGATATTAGCAAAGGATTGTTTCAGATGATCTATTTCCTGCTTGTAAGGCATTAATTTGTCATCTTTGGTTTGATATTCATTATTGACTTGATAAATAACCAGTTGAGAGTCCCCATAGACCTATAAATCTGTGATTTTCCATTGAATTGCAATCTTGACCCCAATAATCAATGCTTCATATTCCGCCACATTATTTGTACATTGAAACATGAGTCTATATGACTTCATAATTATGTGTCCTTGGGGAGATATAAACAAGATTCCAGCTCCTGATCCTCGTTGTGTATATGATCCATCAAAGTATAGTATCCATTGTTGGGGCATTGCGGTCATGATGTCTGCATCTGGGAATTCCATTGTCATTGGGTGATTATCTGGTAGAGGAGCTTTAGCTAGCTGTTCAAAAATTGCTTGTCCCTTGATTGCCTTTCTCTCGACATATTGAATGTCGAATTCACTGAGGAGCATAACCCATTTTTCCAGTCTACCTGTTAAGGCAGCTTTACTTAGTAGATACTTCAAAGGGTCGATCTTTGCAATTAACCTGATTGTATGAGCCATCATGTAGTGTCTCAACTTTTGAGTAGCAAAAACCATTGCTAAGCAAGACTTTTCTATGAAAGTATAGTTTATTTCATAGCCATTTAAAGTTCTACTGATGTAGTAGATAGCATGCTCTTTTCCTATATTATCCTCTTGTGCTAAGAGTGCCCCTAATGAGATATCAGTTGTAGCAATATACAATATGAGGGGTCTTCCTTCTGTTGGTGGTATGAGAATAGGTGGTGACATTAGATATTGTTTGATCTGATTGAATGTCGCTTCACACTTCTCATCCCACATGAAAACTATGTGTTTATGCAATAGATGATTGAAAGGATGAATTCTATCTGCCAGCTGGGAAATGAATCTTCTAATTGATTGAAGCCGTCCTTGTAGTGATCTGAGCTGGCTGATGTTTCTAGGAGGTGGCATCTCCATAATTGCTTTGAATTTTGCTGGATCTACCTCAATGCCCTTTGCTGACACAATGTACCCTAGTAGCTTTGCTGATGTAACCCCAAAGACACATTTCTTAGGGTTTAACCTGACATTAAATTTCTCCATCCATGTGAAGATTGTATCTAGGATATGCAAATGTTCTTCCCTAGTAGTAGATTTCGCCAAGATGTCATCCACATAATCCTCCATGAAAATGTGCATAATATCATGGAAGATCGTAGTCATTGCCCTTTGATAAGTCACTCCTGCATTCTTTAAACCAAATGGCATGATGTTCCAGCAGAAAGTTCCCCATGGACATGTAAAAGCCATCTTTTCTTGATCCTCTGGAGCTATTCTTATTTGATTGTACCTAGAGAAACCGTCCATGATTGATAACATGGCATGCCCTGCCGTTAAGTCCACAATGATGTCTATATTTGGAAGTGGAAAATCATCCTTCGGGCATGCTTTATTGAGGTCCCAGAAATCTGTGCAGATTTTGATGCTATTGTCGGGCTTGGAAACATGCACAAGATTTGATATCCATTTAGCATAATCTATAGATCGTATGAATCCAACATCCAGTAATTTCTTTAGCTGTGTTTTGACCATTAATGCAATGTGTGGGTGCATTTTTCTTAGTTTTTGTTTAACAGGCTTGATTCCTTTTGGAAAAGACAAATGATGCATAAGTAGATTTGGATCTAAGCCTGGCATATCAGAATATGACCAAGAAAAATTGATGCTTCTTGCTTTGAAGAATTAGATGAATGCCAGTCTTTCTTCTTCTGTCATGGATTCTGCTAGATGTAGGATTTTTGGCTTCTCTTCTGTGCCAATGTCCACTGATTGTGTAGGTTCGACTAGAACTGATGATCGCTCATGATAGTGTTCTGGGAGAGTGTCAAATCTTCCATCCTTTAGTGCCTCAGAAAGGTTTTCACCATTGGATGCATTCTTTATTTTTACTTTTTCCAGATCTAATGCTGCCATAGAATGGTTTTCACCATTAGATCTATTTTCCTTGTTAATTTTGCAACTGGAAGATTTGACACCCTCTAGCTGAGTCGTATTGTTATGAGTAGTATGGATAGAATTTGTATCAGGATCGGTATGACATAGGTAATGCATGATGGCATCATCATTTGCAAATTTTGGTACAGTCAATGGTTCGATGGGTTCCCAATCAATAAGTTTCGGATGGATTAATGGCATGGTGTCATCAGATTGATTTAGGTCAATGGAGGTAAGGGTGAGGACAGCAAGATCATCATAATTGTCATTTGGGATATCGAGATCCATAATGGTACCCTCTTCGAAATCATCTAGTTCACTTAAATCTTGTTCGTCCTCACTAGAGTCATTGATATTTAGTGATTCCTCGACAAATGGTATAGACCCCGAGCCTTGGCCCTCCTCACGTGTAGGTGCATATTTTTGAATCACATCGATTGGAATATCAATGTCAAGTAGATCACAAGGTAATTCCCACTCATATTCATTTGAGTCTGTTTCAGAACCCTCTCTAAAGTGAAGGATATTTTTCATAGCTGTCTTTTTTAGCTCTTGCTTCTCTTCTTCAGAGTATCCTAGTCTTGGTTTTTCTTTTGTATGGAGAGTGAGAGGTGTGATAGCTTATGAGATTCCCTCCTTTCTTAATCCTACAGGCCCATGTCCTTCATAACCCATCTTTTCAAGAATAGCTTTTCCTTTTCCATACTTGTCTGTGTTGATGCTAACATTTTTGATATTGATCTCAGATGTTGATGCTTCTTCATCCTTGTAAAGCCAATCTAGGATTGCTTTATTGTCTGTTTCTTCTGCTATGGTTCCGGATTTCACAAATGTATTTTGAAGAGCTGTTTTAGGTAAAGATGTTGGAGGTTTGATCATTGATGGATGACCATATTTCCTAGGAGATGGCATTAACTATGATAAGTTAAGCGATTGCTCCATTGAGTACTGTCCCATTCCTTTATCTGTCAACTGAACTTGCTTCTGAAAGTTGTCTGATAGAGAAGTTTGTGTACCTGGAATGTTTGTTTCAACATGACTTGTTTCCTTTTCTTTACCTTTCTTTTGTACCCACTTGGTAGTGATGCTTGGACTTTGTTCGTTCTTGGATGATGATGAGCTTGAAGCTTCCCTATAGTGAGGGACAAAGGCGTCTTGAGATATTCTTAATGTGTCACAATGTTGTGGGTGATTATAATCAACAGCTATAGTCACCTCTTGTCCGTTTACTAGAAACTTCAAGCATTGATGGTATGTAGAAGGTACGGCCTGCATTTCATGAATCCAGGGTCATCCTAAGAGTATGTTGTAAGTCAATTCTCTGTCTAATACTTGACATGCTATATGCCTCATCACAGGCCCCACTTGAATGGGTAATACAATCAAACCTTTGGACGATCTTTCCTCCTCATCATAGGCTTTGATGGTCATTTTCCGTCGAGCATCAATAGTGTCTTCGGAATATCCTAGTGCATAGACTAATTTGAGGGTGCAAATGTTCAAACCAGCTCCCCCATCTATTAGAACTCTCTTAACAGGATGATTATGGATATAGACTTCGATATGCAATGTTGTGTTATGCGGATGGTTTAATGAGACATCATCCTATTGAGAGAATGATAGACAATGCGGGGTAGTCAGATGTCCCACCATAGCTTGGAATTGACACACATCCAAATTATTTGGTACGGTTGTGGCAACTAATGCTTGCTCGAGAACTTCTTTATGTGATGGTGACAACTTTAGGAGTTCCAGTATTGAGATTTGGGCGGGGATATTTTGTAATTGATCAACAATACTATAATGAGATTGGGGCGTAAACGCACATTGAGATCCTACTCCTTTTAATACTACCTTGGCTTGCCCCCTAGTTATGACGTTTGCTAGTTGATGTTCTTGATTCTCTAGGGGGATGTTTTGCATTTGATTGATAATATCATAATCTGATGGAGGTGGAACTGCATGTGTGGATCCAATTCCTCTTAACATAACTTTTGATTGCCCCCGAGTCATGGCGTTTGCTGGTTGATGTTCTTGATTATCTCTGATTTTTAAAACATTGATTTGATTATCAGAGTTTTGCACACTTGGGAGTGAATTCAGAGAGGTAACGTTGTTGGTTTCATTTTCTTCAATGTTATCACTAATTGTATGATCATATTTGACTTCAGATAGACACAGGATTGTTGAGTTATAGACATTATTGGCGTTATTCCCTTTGCTGTTTGATGATGATGCACCTTTGTCATAATTTGGCAGTGGATCTTTGAAGGTCGAATGATCATTGTTATTTTGAGGTCCTTCCACATACACTTTGTTGTTGTCCACCAAATCTTGTACTGCATGTTTCAATTCCATACAGTCATTTGTTTTATGACCCTTGTTATTATGATAGTTGCAATAATCATTGTCATTCCACCATGATGGTTTGACTTTTGGATCCCAGAACCTAGCTTCCCGTACAGTGAGAAGGCCTTTGGTAACTAGTTCCTTCATCGTTGATTCCATTGATTGACCTAAAGGTGTGAACTTTCGTCGATTTGATGGTTTTTGATATGGTAGTGTTTTTGCACGTTCGTTGTTCTGCATGATATTTGACTGGACTTTTTGGTCACTGTTTTGATTGTTTGAAGAAGATGCAGTCAAGTTGAAAACTGGTTTGACATTTTGTGAATCGCTTGTTGTTTCATTTGTGTTGCGATTCTTTTCCCAAATTTTTGGTTTATCATTACTTGAGTGTTGATTGGAGTAGTTATTTGATTTGTCATTGTAATGTTTGATAACTCCCCGTTTCAGTAATGCTTCCTCAATCTTAAGACCATTTTCTGTGACTTTTTCGAAAGTGGGTGGACATTGTAATTCTAGCCAATAGCTCATTTCTTCTGTCAAGTTCTCAATGAATAATTCCATCTTTTCTTCCTCTGGAATAGATCGAGGATACCTAGCGAATAGTCATTGCCACCTTTGGAGAAAAGACAAAAATGTTTCTCCTTTGTTTTGCTTTAAGTTGTAGAGATCCTTGATAGTAACATCATTTTGGATGTTGAATGAATATTGAGATATAAACTTGTTGACAAGTTCCTCAAACATTTTGATACCAAGTTGCAATTTTGAGAACCATTCCATACATGCACCTCCCAAACTCCTTGGGAATAAACTCATCAAATAAGTCTCTTCTTGAGAAAACTCAAGACTCATTGTTTTAAATTCTCGAACATGGTCTATGGGATCTGTGCGTCCATTGTACTTATCATACTTTGGGATTTCACAATGTCTTGGAAAGGGTAGCAAACCAACTATTGCGTCAAATGGATAAGGACAAATGTCCTGTATCGCATATCTCTTGGTAGTCCCTTGCGTCATATCTTGTATTTTCTATTGTAACAATTTCATCTGTGATGTTAAAGCGGCAACCGGATCTACTGTTGGTGTAGGTTGTGGTATCTCAATCTCATTCATTTCTGGTGTATCTTTCAAACGGTTTACATCAAAATCTTTTGGAAGTTTTGCCCCTAATTCGGCTAACATTAAAAGATATTTTTCCATGTCTTGTTCTAGAATTTTCTCCATAAATATGTGAAACTTTGGATCTTGTTGAGCCGCTTGGATATCTTCTGGAGTGATTTCATTCTTGTCATTGCGGTTCAGATTATTCCAAGGATTCTCTTCGGCCATTTGTGATTTTAAGATTTCTTGTTCTAAGAATCTCTGTTTTTGGGATCTAGTTAAGATTGGCATACAAATTTTTGCCCTTTCTTCTGAAATTTTGATCTTATGTGAGGGATAGTGTCAATTTGGAACTTGTTTAAATAAAGTCGAATAAGATGACAAATCTTATTGATGAGACTATTAAAAAAGTTAATTACTATACTTTGTTTTGTGATAAAGGATGATAGTATCCTGATAAAGAAACTTTAGTATAGTAATGGATTTTGTATTTGATTTCGACACTTGTGATTTTGCAAGATCTTGTTTCAGTTGATAAGTTGGAAATTTGTATAAACCTTTCTGACTTTGATTCCTAGACAATGATTCTGATAGAGGAAATTTTGGTCCTGATGAAAATGTTGATAGAATGACAGAGTGGTAGACTGGTTAAAATTTTAAACTCTCTGTTTTAAAAGTGCTAAAATAGATACCAGAAGTGCTATTTCCCGAAAGCGTTGGAACAGAGACCAGAAGCACTGAAATAAGCGATAGAAGCGTGAAATGACTAGAAGCGCTAGAATAGTGCCCGAAAGTGTTGGAGAAAATGATAGAAGCGCTACTTCCCAGAAGCACTGAAACAGAGACCAGAAGTGCTACAAAAATTGACAGAAGCGCTATTTTACCAGAAGCGCTGTAAAATGGACCGGAAGCGCTAAAACAATGCTCGAAAGCGCTAAAACAAAGACCAGAAGCACTGAAACAGGTTTTCTAGAACGCTTAAACAAAATTTTTAATTTTCTCTATTGTAGGATCTGGTCTGGCCTTGTGGCATATTGTATTAGAGACTGCGAAAGATATGAAGGATGAATCCGTTGACTATGGTTGTGAAATTGTGTGAGAGCTCTTCTTTGAAAGAAGGCTCGTGAATAGAGCGGTTCTACCGTGTAGTCTAAAGAGTGACCCCTAGCAAAATCGTGATAACGGTGAATGAAAGTTCTATGTTGCAAAAGGAGTTTCCAATTTTGATAGAGAAAACGTTGTCTTCTCAATTTATTTCTATAACTGAGAGGTTGTATTGGCCTTGTAACTTTGATCTTTTTCTTGACAAATGTGGTGGACTTCCACTTTCGCAGCATGGATTTTCTGATTTGTTTTGACTTGACGTTTTCAAGATGATCTTTAAATCTGATTTAATGAATTTGTGAAAACACGGCAAGAAATTTTGAATAAGCGTTTCTAAAATTGAAAAGATTGTGTATATTCAAAAATCACGAATGATCTTTATTGATTTTGACGGGTTATTTTAACATTTGTACACAAATCAAATAGACTCACACTTAAGGACAAGTAGGTCATCGTTATACTCACAACCCACATCTTGCAATTACGTTGACTCACACAGCCGTGTCACCCCCTAGAGGGCGCCTGTGTTTTTGTCGTTGCCAGGTGCATACTCAAAGTGACGAACGTAGATACCAAATCCTTTGAGCAAACAATCCTTGGTAATTATATGGTGAGTGTCTTGGGGGAAGATTCTTCCCTCCCCTTGCACCGTGAGTATGATAATGTATGGATACTGACTTGGCGAGCAACTACTCTATGGTTCGTAGATAGGGTTCCGTTCGGTGTGGCAAATAGATAAACTCCCTCAAGAGACCTCCCAATCTTTAGAACAAAGATTTTGGGGATGGTTATCTTGCCTACTACCGTCAATTTGGACTTTCATCAACAAATTGCATTTTTATTATAGTGGGTTGGATAACCTGGCTTTGGTTGTTCCCACTTAGGTCGTTCCCGTAGGGTGAGTACTTTTTCCCACTATAGCAGGCCTGCTAAAGGATTTAATAAAGCGTGAATGTCATAAAAGAAAAGTGAATTTGGCACTTTGGTCACCCAGTTAAGGGGAGAGCATAAGCCTAATCACTATAAGCACAACATATAGATTTGTTCTGTTTTAAGCCCAAAAAGAAAGATTCTTAATCTAAGTGAAGGTGTTGCTTCACATAAATCGTGATGTTCTTTTTAACTTCAATTGTAAAAATGCGGTGACTATCCTAGGATTGATAGATTTGCTTTAAGAAAAACAAGAAAGTGACTATCCTAGATTGATCAATTTTATTCCAACTTTGAAATGACTATCCTAGATTGGTCAATTTTAGAAAAACTTGAAGTGACTACCCTAGATTGATCAATTTTATCCCAACTGTGAAAAATAAATACAATCTCAATCTGGCCGCGGAAGCGTCGAATCTAGACTATTTTTACAAAAGCGCTGGAATATGGTACCGAAGCGCTAGAATAGTTACCTGGGGCGCTAAAACTTGAAAGCGCCGAAACAGTGTACCAAAGCGTCGAAGTTTTTCATGAAAGCGCCAAAACACCCGATGCGCTAGAACAATGACTGGAAGCGCCGA